>OZ020198.1:26377379-26977379 GCA_963971165.1 Philopedon plagiatum | reverse complement strand
ATCAACTTGGAATACAGTACTAATATTGTAACAGTTACGTAAGAAGGTAATAATATTTGACGTTTAATGGCAGGTATGTAAATATCATGGCAAGCGAATTAGAAATGCATTCATATCAATGTGTTCACTTTGTAGGCTAGATAATGGAAAAATGTACACAATCATAACAATTTTTATTTTTATGAAATTTTTAATGAATAAAGAGATAACTGTTTATTAGAAATTACTTTACAATTCTAAATAAATTTTCTTCATAAAAGTTTTCGATATCGTCAAAAATAAAAGTATTTTACTGTAGGGTAAAATTCATATTTTCTGACAGACCTCGTATATGACTGGGTAATTTCGATATCTGATGGTTGCATTTTAGGTTTTGGACTATGCAGAACTTTTTATGAAGAATAACTTTTTTTCGTAAAATTAATAATAAAAAAGTTTCCCATATGCTGCATAAGCAGACACACGGTATATGTTGAAAAGCCTTTAAAAACATAACTAACCATTTTTCAGCCTGGTAACAAAAAAAATATGATTTCTTAAACTTATTAAAATGATTTGCAAAAGAAATATATCGGGGACCTAAAAAAAATACAGGATCGTACCTAGCGTATGGACTAATGTAAAATAATTGAGATATTTATGTCTAAAAATTGACAACTTTGGACGAGCGTAATAAACAACCTGTATGCTATTTTGGGTTTAATTTAAAAAAATTACATAAATTCAATAATAAATTAGCTAATACATTGATAACATTAGGAAACAAATATTTTTGAACATAAACATACGATATTTTTCAAATGGCAGATTTTGCTCAAATTTTTTTAAAAAATTAAATAATAGTAAAACTATTCAAAATTGTGATAAAAAGTACTTGGAATTGAATGTAGAACTCAAAAATAGAAAAAATATATAGGGTGTCTCATTTAAAATAAGAAAGTTGGTATCTGGCCAGCAAAAACTAAACACCCTGTATACGCGAAAATAAAATACTTAAACCTAAGCCAATCCAAAAAACTTTTGTATTTAACTCTCGTTTGTAGGTCTCGCCAATTCTGAGATCGGATATTGGGTCATCTTACGTGGATCACCATGTACAGCTCAATATATTTATTTCCGCAATGTTCAATATCATCGTGATAGGTTGATTTATCCAACTCGTCGAAATAGACGCTTGTGGCGGCAATCACTTCTGCATACGATGCGACCTTTTTGTCTGGCAAGACATATTTTCAAGTTCAGACACAAATTGATATTCGATGAGGTCAAATTTGGCGAATAAGATACATGAGCATCCAGTTAGAAGCCTAACTGATGAATGTTTGCCATGACAATTACTGATCTGTGGTAAAGAGCACTGTCCTGGTGGAACAGAATTTTTTTCTTGGCTAAGTCATTCTCGCGAATGTTTTAGTGTAGTTGACCAAATAAGCTCGCATAGTACTTTGAATTTATTGTTCTTTACTTTTAAAATAGTATATAAGAATAATGCCTTCGGCATCGCAAAAAACGGTCGCCACAACTTTTCCGGTAGATGAAATTGCCTTTTCTTTTTTCGGAGTAGGTTCGTCCACTGTTTTGATTGTTGTTTGGTCTCTTGTGTGTAGTGGTGGATCCATATCTCATCGACAGTAACAAATGGGTCTCCGGTGGCCGAGTTGGTACGGCGCCAGCTTCGCAACCGAGAGGCGCGGGTTCGAATCCCGCTCCGATCATGGATATTTTGTGATTGTTAATTGGAAAGTGGTAGAGGATTTCTTCCTCGACCGAGGATTTCTTCCTCGACCGTGGAGTAAAGTGGTAGAGGATTTCTTCCTCGACCGAGGTGGTACCACTCCACACATCCTCTTGAAAGGGCTGGTGAAGTCCGTACGGATGTTTCCAGCTCTGGATGTGTGAGTCGGATTTCCCCAGTACACCCACGGTACATAGTACTTAGACTTAGGTCTTCGTGGGCTGTCAGAATATATATATATATATATATATATATATATATATATATATATATATATATATATATATATATATATATATATAATCGGCGTAAAAAGTCAGTTTGATTTTGCTTAAACACTAGCTTCATGTACCTTCTACTCTAACTGGCTTGGGATTGCCGACAAACTTTCAATCAACTGGCAAAAACAATAGTATAACTCTTATATGGGTGCCGGGTCACAAAGGTGTAGAAGGCAACTCAATTGTTGACCAACTTGCTAAAGAAGAAGCACAAGCTCTTTTCTATGGACCTGAGTCCTGCGACATTACTAGAGATCACCTTATGGAAAACCTTAGACAATGGGAAAAAGAACAGAAAATATCCCACTGGAGAAACGCTCCAGGACAAAGACAGGCAAAGAGAATGATTAGTTTTCGATCTGACTACACAATAAAGCTCCTGCGGCTTTAAAAGAATGAACTCGGACTGGTTACCTGCCTTCTCACTGGACACAGCCCTTGGAGGTATCACCTGAAAAAGGGGGAAATACTGATGATGAACACTGTCGATTCTGTATCGAAGCTGATGAAACCGTCGAACACTTGTTCAGCGAATGCAGAGTAACAACTCGCCAAAGGCTGCAGTCTCTTAACCCTTAACTACTTTCATTGCAGATTTGTTTCACTACTAGTATAAGTGGGTCTGTGGGGCCCAGAATTCTTCTACGCACAAAAAAAGGTTTTTACTAGGTTCAGAAAAAAAAAATGAAAAAGTGGGTAACATAAAGCATATTTGTAATAGTAAGAAAAAGTTAATTTTTACTATATATTTGCCATTTTAGCGAATTAGAAAGGAAGATTACAGACATACGGGTATTTTATATACTGAACAAATATAGTTGGGTTTTCTGTTTTTTTTTTGGGACACATTCCACAGCGCTTCCCCTTTTTTTGCACTTCATTTTGTGGAGGTTCTGACTGGCTAATAACTTTGATTAAAAGAATTTCTGCCCCAAGATTTCGAATGTGCTGAGGAACATTGTTATTGTAAATTCTTAGCTGTATATGTGGTGAATACAACTCTCTTCCCAATTAAAATGAAAACAACTCCCGAAACTACGATTATCGACTTTATAATTTCTTATCAGTTACTTTCTGGCGTATCTAAAGTTCCCCCAACCGTACATCTTTACGGGAGTGTCTACCATTATTACTCCTATTGTTCTATTTACTCCGAACTATAATCTTGTAATAATACAAGAATATAGTACAAAAATATAAAGGGTTTCCCTTAAGTCTAAATAAATAAGATCATATCTCAAACAAAATAAATAAAACATTGCTCCAGTCATAAACAACATTTACCAAACCTTTTCTAGAATTTACTACTCCAGAGCATAACACAATGAAAACGCATCAAGGCGGAAAAGCCAGACTGCTACTATTGGATCGCAAATATAAGGCGCGTTCATAAACAAACGGAAGGTGGAATTTACGACATTCCTTAAAAATCAGTGTAACGGGAAATTAGTCCGATACAACTTATATCAACTTTATTGCCATGGTGCCTAGTGGAGACCAAAATAACACTTTTTGACTTTTTAGGAACATGCGATACAATTGTAATATCTGAAGTAAATCCCAAGAAAGGACTAATCTATAGGTCTTTGTCTATTGGGTAAAAATTCTGGTGGAATATGTCTTTTATTCTTTTTCAGTTCCTACATACGTAAGAACTCTCTTCTTTAGTTCTCGAACAAGCAATGGATGTGTACCAATTGACGACTGTAACGTAACATTGCGATTTGAGCCATAAATAAGTTTTGTCATACGCAGTATAGTTCGGCAAGTGAGTCTGTAACAGGGACGAAAGGGGAAAATGCCGCAAAAATGTCCAGAATATTCTAATAAATTCTCCGAAAATCGGCGTGGTTATTATTTTTGGATGAATAAAAGGTAACAAATAAATATAACGAAAATATTCACTATAAATTTACTTAAATATTTAACAACAACTTTTAACAATGACAACAATGACCTTTTTATCACAGACCCTATAAACATAGGCAATCACTCCTAGCGTTTGACTTTTTAGCGTTTTTTCATAAATAAATTGATACATGATGAATGATTACGAAGCGCCGCGCCAATGGAAGAATAACCAACAGTGTTGCCAAGAGACCGAGTTGCTTCCCCACCAGATCCGCGTGATAATTCCGCCAAAAACCGTTAAACCATAGTTGTATTCAGGGGCGTAGCGAAAGCGCTGTGTTGGGGGGGGGGGGGGGGTTGTTATATGCAACTATGAGAAAATAAAAATTCAAAATTGTCGACCGTCTTTTTTGCAAATTCCCTCTGGGAAAAACTGTCGTTTTTTTTATTGAGTTGTCGAACTTTTTTACGTTTGCTGAAATTAAACTGTCGACCTTCTTGCAAATCTTCCCAAAACTGCACTGTCTACGTTTTTTTGGTACGAGGTGTTCTAATAGCCAACTCGTACTTTAATTAGCCAACTCAAGCATCCACGGAGGGGACGCTCCCCCCCCCCCCCCCCCAATAAGTACGCCCCTGGTTGTATTCAGGTTGTGTTATATTAAGCGCACAAAATTGATTATTTTAGTAAACAGTAGTACAAAAAATAAAAACTTACTCCTAGCCCTTAATGAATTTCTTAATCATTTTATTAAATAACACTGCAAATTTAAAACAAATACCTATGCAATTACAAAACCGAAAATGGCACAAGGCAACCAATTCAACCCGAGGAGAATGGAAACAGGACCAGGGGAATCCCCTGAACCATGTAAACATAAACAATAGAAATAAATTTCTTCTTTTATCTGTTTTCCTTCTTGGTTCGAGAGAGTGATTCTTTAGGCCGCTGGCCGGCGCTGCCTTGCACATTACATAATGTCAATACCAATCGATATTTAGGAGTCGTTGCCATGGAGATGGCACATACACCAAGCTTCTCTTCCCCGCACGGTGGGCAGTATTTAAAAATATATCTGATAAAAATATCAAATAATACCGCTAAAAAATCCGCTAGCCGCTAAAATAGTTTTGAACCCGCTAGGCTAAGAATTATTCCGCTAAATCTAGCGGGAAATCCGCTAAGTTGGCAACACTAACCAAGACGCTTGCTATCGCCAGTCGCTCTCGGTACATTTCTGGTCAGCCATCATTTCTTTTGCAACAGACGATTCATTAAAGAAGAATATTTGACTGGTCTGCCTCACGTTGCCAGTTATGTATATCAAAAAATAATAGTTTTAAAGCATTAGCTTATTTTTGTTTATTAATCGTCCTAAATATACCTATTTCAATTAAATAGAATGTGCCTATAATATTAATAGTGAATTACCTTTAATAGTATTATAATGTTATGCGTTCAAGGCACTAAAAAAAGTTTATATTACAACTGTGATGTAAATGTAATGGTAATTTAAAAAAACACAGCAGCTTAGCCATAAAAGGGTTTTAATCTTTTGCCCGCATTTTATAAATTCTTTTGGCTGTTACAGACTCGCCTACCAAACTATACAACATCCTTCAGTTGTAAGAAATATGATTTTTTTCCGTATAAACTTCTGCGTTACACATATAAAATATTTTTGAGTCGGCTAGAATTTGAACTATCAAATCATATTGTACATTCGAAAACTGCATCTTTCCTTGAACGGTACGAAATATTCTATTACAGGACATATCTAGATTTTTTCCATCATTTACAGGATGTAAAAGTTCACAAACTTTAACGATTGTAAAATACAAGCTACTTACTGCACTTTTACTCTTAGTGGCGCCAGTCAATTATTATCGCTTGTGAAGATTTAAAAATTATCCGTTCTTTAATATTTCTACTACTTGGTTTAAGGTATATTTTTTATTACAGACATCAGAATCCATCTACCGTCAAATATTAATGTAGGTTCTCTAATCCACCAATAGCATACCTATGTATTTGTAGTAGTAACTTAGTTTGACACTTTACTTATGCTAACCAATTATCTCAAAAACTTTTTCATTTAGAGTTGCAAAAATAATATAATGTGTAACTAAAACCCAACCAAAACTACTCCCAGATTTTTCGTTTTTGAACATCATATTAAAAACCCAATAGGGCAAAGGGATGGCTAAATTAGCCACGATGTTATTATAACCTCCTGAGGTCTTCCCTATAGTCGTACCTACTTAGCTCTTACAGTATTACTTTTATTTTTTCTACCAGAACCGTAAGCTGTTACCAAAATTTGTGTTGAAAGAAATGGAATCTTTATACATCGAGGAACTAAAATCAGCCATAAACTTACTGATGACCAACTTAGAATCCCTGCCGGTGTCAAAAGGATCCATGGACTCAAAATATGGGTTGCAAAAACTAAAACGCTATAATCACAGGTTGCATAACCATAATAATCCATATAATGTGAAGCACATTTTGATGAACTATGTTACTTCTTTTAGATCTCAAGGATCTTTAGCAAAACTGGAAGGGGATTCTGCTGACAGCGATACCACGCTTACAAAAATGGATGTTGTGCTTACCTTTCAGCTCGAGGTAAGACTCAGTTTGAATTATTTTTGGTTATTTCGATTAATATAAGTGTCAATGTAGAAGAGTGTATGTTTAAATAAGTATTTTACAAGTCAGGTACATGACAAAAATATTTGTTTTTAATAAAAAAAAAATCTAATTTCTACAGGACTTAAATTTGAGTAAATATTATTTAGATGCGTTAAATAAAATAATAAACATACTTATCTGCTACAATTATAAAAAGGCTTAAATGAGGTTGCTGGATAAGTATGGGTTACATGCTTCAGTGCTTGATCTTATAGCTGTGTCTAGCAAAAATGATATTTTACCAAATATAATATAAATCTCAAATTAAAAATGTGCAAAAGTTTTTGCACCGAGCTCTCTTCAAGAAATGAAGTTAAGTATAATAAAATTGGAAATGGCAGACTCTTTCGTCTTTCGTTACCAGTAACATATATAAGTTACATTAATTAATCAGTTCTAATAAATCAAATTGGAGTATGTTTAGGTACTATGACAACTCTTTTTCAATTTCCCATCTTGTATAAACCTTTCCAAGTTCATTTTCCATATAAAATCTTTAGCTTTTTAAAAAATATTATTTCTTTAAAGCTACTGATCTAAAATTTTTGCAAAATTAAATAAATGTTGTTTATTCTTTCACTCTATATTGTATAAAAATCTAAATGTTAGCAGAAAGTTTTAGGTACTTCCAAATATTTATTTCAAACTTATGTTCTTAAATTAAAGCAACTTTCATTTATTGACATATACGATAGAAGCCTTATTCAAAATATAATTTTTGTAAAATTCGAATTAAACAAACAACAAAAAGTAAGTCATTTTTTAGGTGCTCATCCTTTATACAGGGTGTTTCATAATTGAATGCTGATCCTTAAGGGTGATAATCCTTGGATGATTTTAAGAAAAATTCTTTATATGAACATAGGTCCGCAACAGCTTTATTTCTGAGATACAGGGTGTTGAAATTTAAGAAAAAAATCTGTTTTTCTTCAATATCTCTAAAACCGCTTTGTATTTTTGTTTTAAATTTTGGTAGGTGCAAAGTACGCTTAAAAATACATTTTCTTCAGGATAAAGGTTTTTTTAATTTTCATCAGTGGCGTCCCTGTTAACATGCCCTGCAATATTTTTAATCAAAAAAATGATACGCCACTGTTTTTTTTTAAATAAATGTTATTTTTATAATTGCCTTCTATCTTCTCATAAAAATGGTCTCTTGACTTTTTTTTATCCGGCGTACGGTTTTCGAAATAAAGTTCATTCATTTGCTTGTCCTTATATGATTTTATCTAGTAGTCTCAATTTCACAATTTGTGGTAACCTAAGCATCTAGGCTAGATTTTTATATTTTATAGTAACTATTATTTAGTTCTAGTAATTAAAGCCGTTAAAGAGTGGGATTATTTTGTAGGCTAGAAACATCTAGTATGCTAGCAACACATTTCGTTGTTTTATAAACGCAAACAGTTAATTTAATTTTGGTATATTTTGTCCAAAATGGTTAAGTTTTTACAAATAAAAAATGTATTTTTATGCGTGCTTATTATTAGAACTAAATAATAGTTAGTTACTATAAAATATAAAAATCTAGCCTAGATGCTTTGGTTACCACAAATTGCGAAATTGAGACTACAAGAAAAAAATCACATAGGGACAAGCAAATGAATGAACTTTATTTCGAAAACCGTACGCCGGATAAAAAAAAGTCAAGAGACCATTTTTATGAGAAGATAGAAGGCAATTATAAAAATAACATTTATTTAAAAAAAAACAGTGGCGTATCATTTTTTTGATTAAAAATATTGCAGGGCATGTTAACAGGGACGCCACTGATGAAAATTAAAAAAACCTTTATCCTGAAGAAAATGTATTTTTAAGCGTACTTTGCAGCTACCAAAATTTAAAACAAAAATACAAAGCGGTTTTAGAGATATTGAAGAAAAACAGATTTTTTTCTTAAATTTCAACACCCTGTATCTCAGAAATAAAGCTGTTGCGGACCTATGTTCATATAAAGAATTTTTCTGAAAATCATCCAAGGATTATCACCCTTAAGGATCAGCATTCAATTATGAAACACCCTGTATAGTATTTCGTTTAAAGTGTGACCAGTTTCAAGCCAGGGTGAAGTCTAGTACGCAAAATTTCACTTTTTTGGCCAAGTGATTTTTAAACTTTCGCACAGACAGACCTACATATCAAAATAAGCCTTCGAATATACAGCACATGCTTATCCTGCCGAACTCTGCCTTTCTCAGAAGATTATATTAATCGAAATAACCATATTTCCTATAAGTTTAAGTGACTAATGCAAAATTTTACTTTGATTTAAGGTAAATCCACACTAGCATATCAGCATTTAAAAGGAATAAGCCTTTTGAAAATACAAAAAATATAGAATAACATGGGAAGTAGTTTAATTTTAAGGCTTTTTGATAAAGCGTTGTGAATGAAAATTCAATCGCACTGCTGATCACGCGATTGATCTGTTGCAGCTGTCAGTCATTTTTTATATTTTTATTTGTTTGACGCAGAGGGATTCTTAACACGGATTTCTTATATGTTGAGTTAATTTTAGACGACCATATTGCTTTATAAAGTTTTATTATACAGTTATTTCTCAAAATTACAGAAATATATAAAAATAAAACTCCCTGTAATATACGAAGTAATTGAATTTTTTAAAATTTCCTATTCAAGAATATACAGGTTTTTTACATACATACATACATTTTAATATACAAGCCTTTTTTAAATTTAGTGTTAAAAATCTAAATATATATATTTCTTTTAGATTTTTTGTTTTCCGAGGGACTAACAATTCAAAATTCCTATTTGCAATTACAAATATAAAATAATTATTATTTTAGACCAGAACAAAAGTGGGATTAAAAATCTGAAACATTAAATTTAAAGATCTGTGTTAGAAGCACTCTGTATAAAATCGCAATTTTTATTTCTTTAGCTTCTTTTTTATTTATCCGTTATTTTATTACAACTAATCAATTTTTGTCGGTCGATCACAATCCAATTGTATGTTTAATGTTTTTTGTAAGCTTTTCTTGTTTAGTATGTGACCGACCTGCATTAAATAGAAAATTGCTTATTTTCTCTGAAAACAATTTTTGTGTTTCAAAACAAGTTGTAAATTTCTCATGTATTTTTCAACATACCGTGGTCTCAGCCATATCTGGAACAAATCGGTCAATTTTGTTTTATAAATTATTTTGCTAAGTTTGCTTTATTTATTTCATTATAATATGCTGGTGAACGGCCAAAACCCTGTGGTTGTTTTTAGATAAAGAGCTTGTTTGTCAGGGAAATCCCAGTTTGTACGCATGTGTCCCCCAAGAAAACGTGCTTGCTGCACGCAATAAAGTACCTGTCCTTGATTTGTTTCGCAGGTTGTCTCTCTAGAGATGTAATGCTAAGAATTTTTAGCCATGATGTCCTGTTTATGAAACTCAAAATATTTTTTACACGAGACGTTGATAGAGGAAGCTTTGGTGCGGCCAAAATTATTCTTCCGATTAGTTAAAGAACAAGAACTTAACTGTCCTATTAGAATGTTACTCTTATCTAAAAAATTACGGAAAGTAAAATAAATTGCTGTTTTATTTTCCAAAGAATTCTTTTCTGTTGTCTACATAGTTTTTTCTTATCACACACCAAAACAAAATTTGTTGCAGTCGATGAGCGCATCCTTAAGAATCAGAAGATAACTAAAACGGTCTTAATTATTTCTAAAAAAAAGTTATTTATCTTATTGATGCCTTTCAAGCTATTCGTAATATAAATATACAAAAAATACGTAATTAATTTGAGGTGGTGTAGGAAACGGCCTGATAGTGGTGACCAGACGTTGAGATAGATAGAAGATTTGAGGTCACCTCAAGATGACGTCACGGCTCAAAAATTACGTCAGTGTGGGGGGAGGGCGCCGAATCTCCTATCTATGTCTACTGTCAGGGGAAAAATTAGCCGCTATTTACATGCATTCCTTGCTAAATCTGTTACAAGCAAATCAAGGACACTAGCTTGTTCTTGTCTTGTTTTACTTGTCGTACCAAATCCCCAACTATAATATACATATATCTATGCATAGCAAGTCTTAGATTTCCCTACTACTCGTTATTTCTTTATCATGCTCTATTTTATCAAACATTATCTTACCCAAAGACGGTAAGCACTGAAGGGTTTCTTCTGCAGGGAGAAAATTAGTTGCAAAGTTATAATGTTTTGCTAGAAAGAGATATTGACTAATATTGTTTCGTAAATTACAAAAACATATCGCGTTAATTGTCAAGTAAAAATAGAGCAAGTCTTTCCAGGACTTCCGCCATCACCTCCCTCTATAATTGCAATGGTCCCGCCCAGGCAGAAGCAAATCTACATATTATTGCTTGACATAAATTAGCAATAGTGAATTAAACACGACCCTTAAGTCGTTATTAGGTCCTTAGACCTTTTCTAGTTGCCGCCATTTTGTTGACGTGCGATCACCCCAAATACTTGATAGTGCGCAATGTAGCAGCTAGTTTTTGATGTGTTAGTGTTTTTTATGTCAAATGATTCCAATAGTCTTAATATCCTTTTCCTTGACCCCACTTGTAGCATAATATTCTGTTGTGACACTTAAACAAAATGGGGGATATATCGACAAAAAAATCTGTGCTAATAACAATGACGGTCTAAATGCTAAAAAGCGTGGAAGGCTTCATAAAATGTTTCAGTAGATTATTAGAAAGCCATAACGAGCATTTTATACAATTAATGATACAATAAGCACAAATAATGTTCAAGGGAGTTGATATCTCTATCTAGTGAAGTTGTTAGCTTGCAAAATATCTTTTGTTCTCTGACTGTTTCTCAAACGCTTGTTTATTTCTTAAATCATCCCAAGGTAAACATATACCAAAAACCAAGTAAAATTTTGCATCTTTTAGTAACAAAACTATTTTATAGGTTCGTAGAATTATAATGTACATATATTTATACAAATGTTCTGTTGGGACTTTTAACCGTTCTTTAAGGTAATTGTCATGGAAGTAAGGGGGTTAAAATCTTTGCAACCGAATAGAATAGTCTACTGTACCATGGAAGTTGAAAATGGTGAGAAATTGCAAACGGACCAAGCTGAAGCATCAAAACCAATGTGGGATACCCAGGGAGATTTTTGCACGACGCACCCCTTACCAGTAGTAAAAGTTAAACTATTTACTGAGAACCCTGGGATGCTCGCTTTGGAGGACAAAGAGCTTGGCAAAGTTATTTTGAAGCCTACTCCTTTGTCTTCAAAGGTAAGTCAATAATAAATTAATACAAAATTATTACTCGCATATAACGGTGGTCTCAAAATAAATGCACATTTTAAATTTCACGAAAATTCGTTTCGGTCATAGTGGGCTTCTGAAAATTTGACAGCTGTCATGCAGATATATTGCGATTTTTAGAAATGGAACGCTACACGATAGAACAACGCGTTGTTATTGTGAAAACTTATAAATCTGGACAAAGTTACGCGGAAACAATTCGTACAGCCATTTTCGGTCGAAATAATGCACCAACACATACGATAGTCCAAAGTTTGATTATGAAATTTGAGTACAGAGGTTCAGTTGGAAACGTGAAAACATTGGCGAATTGTCGGAAAGTATTGCCGAGAGCCCAGGCACGTCAATTCGCCATTAATTGCAGCAAGCGAACAGTACCAGAAGCATGCAGCGAATTCTTATAAAAGATCTGCATTTGCATGCCTATAAAATTAGTTTTCGCATGAATTGAAGCCAAGAGTTCATGGGCTGCACCGTGAATTTGTCAATAAGGAATATGCACATTTTTTTTTATTGCATAAATCGTTTTAAGGGAGTCATTACAAACCCAAAAAAAAAATATTTTTAAGAAAATTACTAGGATAATTTAGCTACAAAACATGTTTACTTTTCGATATAATTTATTACAATTTAAAAAGTAGCCATTTGTCCTTAATGAATAATGACGTCAGGAGATCAGCAAAAATAAATGTCAATCTAGTAAAGCTTAACCTAAAGTCGAACATGTTTGTTTTTCTCGGAAACAGTCATAGGGATAGTTCAACTAGCTTCGTTAAAAAATTCAGATATACAAGGTGCTTAGTTTCGGAGCTTATAAACGTCAAAGTCGAAATTTCCACGATTTCCGTTGAAATTAGGAACAGGTCGCAAAAGTGAATTAAATCGATATAAATTTTCGGAGGTTGTAGAGGACCCGCAGCTTCAGAACTCTATAGAAATTGGTGGGGATCGGAAAATGGCAAGTAATTCTTTTAAATTTTTTAGGTCGAAAAATGCGCCTTGGTATCTAATAACTCGAAAACAAAACGTCGCGCGTCGGATCGAAAAACGGATTCATAAAGGAAACTGGAAAATGGATATAAGTATTTGGGAAAAACTGGAAATTTCGATTTTCGACCCAAATATTTCACGGTTTTTAATTTTTTGTGGGGTCAAAATGGTTCAATTAAAATCCCATATACGCCATCGGAAAGACCTCGTCGAAATATATGATATCCATATTTTTCAGTTTCTTCCTTCTTTATAGAAAGGGAGCAATCGCCGATTAAATTTTGCCCTCGACATCGGTACATTTGAATCACTCTGTATTTTTTCCTATCTAATTTTTTCCCAATTTTTCAACACTATCTTATAAAGGGATAATCACAAATTAAAATGAATACCGATGATTTTTTCCGACAAATCCTATTTTTAACCGACATTATTCCACACAATTGTCTTTATTTAGTGATTCTTTTTGGGTTTATTTTATCCGTTAATTATAATTATCTAAGAATATTTCCCACTAATATAAATAGCTTATTTTTTCGTTGAAGCTATAAATAAATAGGTTTATTTGCATCGAGGACATACATACAAAATTTGAATTTCTGAATTTTCGAAGATTGCTATGAAAACAAAGAATTGCAGTTTATTTACTCGAAATTATTAAGATATGTGTCAAAATTTCTCAAAGAAAGCCAGTTTTTGTTGCAAAATTGAAAGGTTCCTGGAACGATTTCGGCTTGAAATATATATGAGTAAGATTTTAGGAACCTTCTACTTTAAGTGCAGGGATATTTCATTGGATGAGTTACGTATTAAATGCCATTTGTACTGATTTTTCGATGACCCTATACCACTGGAATGTTTCATGTACTCATTATGAGTCATAAATTCACTTTTGACGACACAGCCAATGGGATCACGTTTACAAGTTCGCGCGAAAATTTGCAGTATAATTTTTTTTGTCCATAAAGACTAAAATAAAGGAATAACAGCAACAGCCATAATCATTTAATTTATGTAGAGAATATAAAAAATATTTCAGATTTATTTGGGTTATCATTCCCTATGGATTCTGCAAAATGAGGCAGTGGACGGTGATTTTTCGAAAAAAGTCCTGTTTAGCGATGAAACACGTTTTCAATTGAATGGATACGTAAATAAACAGAATTGTCGCTTTTTGATCTGGCGGTATAATTGTGCCGTACTTCTTTGAGGACGAGGCTGGAACTGCACTGGAATCAGCACTTAAAAAATAAATGTGTTTTATTTACAAATTAAAATGCGCGTTCATTTTGAGACACCCTTATATTCTGGCTAAACTCCAAGAAGTCGAGACATTACTTAAAATTTTAGGCACCAGAATGGCATAAAATGACAGTAGCTAAAAATCTACCAGACCAAGATCTTCGGATAAAAATAGCCTGTCGGATGGATAAGCCACTCAACATGAAACACTGTGGATACTTGTATGCTCTGGGAAAGAGCGTTTGGAAAAAGTGGAAAAAGCGGTACTATGTCCTTGTCCAGGTGTCCCAATATACGTTTGCCATGTGTAGCTATAAGGAGAAAAAGTCGGAGCCCTCGGAGATGATGCAGTTGGATGGCTACACCGTGGACTACATAGAAGCATCAAGCGGTAATTTGTGTCAGTTATTAGTCCACGCTGTTTCTGGTTGTTCCTAAAAGAGTTTGTGTGTGTTTTTACTTGGAAAACAAGAAATATTATAGCTAACTTAAGTAACTAAAGAAAAATATCCGTGTTTTTAAAGAAAACCACAGATAAGATGTCTGAAACTTTGGGTTTTTAGTTAAAACTAAACATGTTTCTTTTGGTAATCACTGGCTGTTAAAACTAAATTCTGTTAAGCAGATATAAAGAATTAAGAAAAAATCCAAAAGCAATTTGTGCACACCTATATTACCCATGATTAATACAAATTTGTTTTAACAACACCATGGTTCATTCCTTTTTTCTTTTATCGGACTACTGGCCGTGGCTAACCACGCACCAAATTATTTTGAACGACCAAGTGCAGATTTACCGCTAAAAATAATAATAAAAAAATACATTCTCAAAGAATACAGAACAATATAAGAGTATCATGTTTTTTCTGTTTATTAGGTAACTGTGTTTGCCAAGTTCCTAATTGTATAAATCGAGCCAATATATCAACTTCACATACACTCTTTTACCAGCACTAAGATCACAGTTTGGACTATGCAGATAACATCAAACTGTTGAAATGATATGAAATGTAATATAAATAAAGAAAATTGATCGTGGAAAATTAATTATCTTTATTCTATATGTAGTTCCCAAAACTCATCGCTGAATTGATATTAATAATTATGCATGAAAAAAATTTGCTTCACAGCTAAACCTGCATTGTTTGTCTTCAGTCCTTCCCATTTCTATGATGTAAAACATCCACAAAACATATTTTTTTACGAATTGGTGTTGGCATTTCCAGGACAACTAGAGGCCAGAGTTTTTAAAGCTTCCTTGCTGCCAGATAGTATAGTGTTGCCCTGTAGACCTAGCCTTGCATATCCAGTAGCGTTAGTGCGTAGCTTCTTATAAAAACACGTAGGGAGTTTTGTCTAAAAAATCCTGCACCAACTTTTTTATTCATTAGGTTTACAAAGACTAATTATTAACCAGAGAAATAAGTCTTGGTGTAGTTGTGGCAATCTACACGTTTAGCATCGCATTGTGGTCAAGCAAGTTATTATTGGTCAGTTCTCCAGCACGACAAAATTTGCTTTACAGCAGAAACTGCACCGTTCGTCTTCTGCCTTTCCCATTTCTATGAGGTGATGGATCCACAAAATATACTTTTTTACGAATTGGTGTTGGCATTTGCAGGACAACCAGAAGCTTAACATTTGAAAGCTGTTTAGCTACCACTGAGCATACTATTACCCTAAAGGCCTTTACTGACAAATTCAGTAACGTATATATTTATTGCATGATGTCTGCTTGAAACATGGGAGTTTTATCTAGAGAATTTGAGTCTACATCTAGAAAATCCTGGCACTAACTTTTACATTCATCAGTTTTATCAAAACTGACCAACCGGGCAACTATATCTTGTAGTTGTGACAAGCTATCCTTTAAGCTATGGCAGTTATGGAAAACTATTAAAAGTAGCGTTGGAAGTTACATACTGCTGACAGGGGACACTCAATATCGTTCTGTGGATAGCAAAGTTATCACTTCTTGTAATTATCAGAGAGGCAAGCCGTTATTTCCAAAGCTGGCTTTGTTTCGATTTTCTTTATACTTAATCCACCACAGAATTATATGCTTTACGACATATCATGTAGAACATTCCCGTGTTTCCCCAAAAAGCCTGCCTATGGCTTTTTTGAAAATACTTCATAGATGAAAGTTGTTTAGTCTTTAGCCGCAGCTATTCGTAATTTTTGTTATAGAAAACGTAAGCTTAAAACATAAAATACATAGAAGGGATGTTGTTTGATCTACAGCCCAGCAAATACTATAAGTTTGCTTTGAATCAAAATATATTGTAAATACAAAAAATATATTTGTTAAATTTCAACTTATTAGAAAATAAAAATAAAATTTCTGAAGAGGTTTCACAGAAGTCATTCGTATCATTTCAACAGGTTGAAGTGATCTGTTACACATACTCCCATACTAATCTTGATGTTTTTCAAGCAACATTAATGGTCGGAACGGGTAAGCGTAAGTTACCTCCATTATGACAAATGGCAGCAGAATGTCTCTGTAAATATCACAACTTATTTCCAGACTTGGAAGGGGGTAGGTTCTTTTTTAATGCGGTTAGAGAAGGAGATAGCATTATATTTGCAAGCGACGACGAGAACGAGTGCCATCTATGGGTGATGGCCATGTACCGCGCGACAGGACAGTCGCACAAGCCCACACCACCACTCACTCTGCAAGATAAAAACTCAACCATATCAAAAATACAGGGAGGTAAGTACAAACACCTTAAGCATAGCTCTGTTTTCCTACAAATTTCGAATAATATTCAAAATTCTTTAGGGTTAGGTAAGAGGGACTTAAGTCAGAAATTCCTGTTTTCAAGAAAATGATGTTAAAGATTGCATTATTGTTTGTAAATCTGATTATTACTTTCAGAAACCAATATTTTGACTTAAATATTAACAATAAACTGGCTTAAAGTCTCAATACATATTTTACAAATAAATGAGTACTGACCTGCATTTTGCTAACTCAAGACTTTAGGACCAATTAGTTAGTATTTACCTTAAATAAACCCTTTACCCTTAATAAAAAACCATCCAGTGAATACTAACACAATTAAATTGTGTTAAGTTCCTAAAAGTAATAATCAGATTTACAAACAGTAATGTTATCTTTAACTTCATTTTCTGGAAAACAAGAATTTCTGACTTAAGTCCCTCTTACCTAACACTAGAGAATTATGCTTTACTTTACCATTCACTTCCTCAAGCCAGTCCCCCAGATAAAACTGGATGAACAAATTACCTTTTCTTTGACAGCATAACATAGCGCAGCATATAGCTGAAACTATCAAAAAATAATACTACTAGAGGTGTTTCGTTCAAAAAACTACCATTTCCTTAAGCCCCCTTGATCGAAAATCGTATTTCATCAACCAACAACTAAACAATTATACCATTTATTATAATTATGTCGTTGTTGTAGATGCTGATAGAGCAAGGAAACATGGAATGGAAGATTTTATATCAGCTGATCCTTGCCTATTTGACCATGCATCTCTCTTTAAAGTATTACAAAACCTAACATTAGATTATAGGTTGGCTGATCCATACTGTTCATTGGTAAGTAAGCTATTTTCTTCATAATTAAATTAGGCAGATTTTCTTTAATTTCCTATAAAACAAAATTAAAGTTCATGGAAAAAATGATGGGACCTAACGGAGTCCGGTTGTTTTCTTTCTTCAGGGTGAAAACGAATGCATTTCTAAAGCCTGTATACTATACAGTAAGACCACTTTCTAAGTAAATAAGGGTGTATCAATAAGTACTTCGGGATTTAAATTTGGCGACATTTTTCAACAACTTAGAAATTTTATATTTTGCATGTGTCATCTAGAGACCCGCCAGTTTAATTATATTATTAATTGCACTACATTGTATTCTAATTATTTAAGTTATATTAATACAAAATAATTTCAAACAAATTTCAAGGAAGATTTTAATATTAATAGAAAAGATTTTAATTGGTCCATGAGGGCGCAAAACTCAGAAAGCAAACCTCGTGAGAAGAAATTCAGCAACAGAAGAAGTTTTAGGTATTCACGTAAGCAATAAAAGAAGTTTTTTATAGCCTAAGAACACAAAAAATTGTCGGCATTGAACAGAGTGAAGCCAAATATTTGAAGCTAATGGTGTAAATAATTTTTTTAAAAAATTATCTTCAAGTAGGAAATAAATTGATACATAAGAAATTTTGTCAGATTTCTATTAACCAGAGCGAGGCAAACTATTTTAAATATTATTTATTTTCTGTTAATTACATTGCATAATTATTGATTGTATTAATTTATATTAAAATATTTAATTTATATTAATACAAAAAATATATTCAAAACACGTAAGGAAGATCCAAATATAAATAGAAGAGAAACTCATCTATCCATGAAGATAAAACTCAGAAGGCAAAACTTCTGAGAAGTAATTCAGTTACAAAAAGAGCTTTAGGTATCCTCAAGAAGTTTTTCCACAGCTAACAAACACAAAATATTGCCAGCATTGAACATAGCGAGGTGAAATATTTCGTGTTGATGGTGTTAATACAAAAATAAATATTAAAATCATATTTTAAAGAAATAGGAAAAATGGTTCCACACATAATCTTGTTGAAGACTCGTTCAGCCGCCGACTCAGATCTTCAACCTGATGAGATTAATAACTATTATTGCAGCGTAGCGGAGAACCTTACACGGGGCTAGTCCCTTGGTAGATCCAGTAGGTTTTTTATCAGGCATATCCATTCAAAGTTCCTTCTATTTCGCGCCCACTGACCTGTATGAGCTGAAAGAAGCGGTATTATCCATCAGAAATAAGAATACTTCGGGTGACGATGGCTTATCTGCAAAGATTTTCTTAAACATGCCTAATTTACCATTACAAATTCTCGCTCAGGCTATTAATGCCTCTTGGGAAACAGGTCGTTTCTCACCGTGTCTGACTACTGCTAAGGTGATCCTCCGACACAAGGGCGGAGACCTGAATGATCCCTCTAACTTCAGACCAATTTCTCTCCTGTCCACTTTATCCAAAATTATAGAGAAGTTGGTCAAGCAGCGGATGACCACGTTTCTGAGTGCACACTATGTTCTTAGTGGATGCCAGTTTGGCTTTCAGCGAAACACCGGCACCAATGACGCAATGTTTAACTTATTGCAGGAATTGCATTTTCGGATCAATGGTGGGGAGCGTCGGCAGCGGTCTTCTGTGACCTGTCGAAAGCATTTGACTGTGTTAACCATGAGATTCTGCTGCGGAAGCTCCACCACTATGACTTTAGGGGTGTGGCCCTGTCATGGTTTGAATCCTACCTGAGCGGTCCGAGGCAACGGGTAATGGTAGGTTCTGATTATTCAGCGCATCAATCCATCAATTGGGGAGTGCCTCAGGGTTCAGTTCTGGGACCTCTACTCTTTCTCCTATATATTAATGACCTTGCTAACCTAAATAATGATGGTAAATTTACCATGTTCGCCGATGACACCACCATTTTATGGCACTGTTCTGATATTGCTTCCCTAAGCAACGCTGTGTATTCCGGTTTGGGTATAGTGAAAGTAAGGTGTGATGCAAACCTTTTGTCACTTAACATCGATAAAACCAGCCTTGTTTGTTTTGGATGTGATTTGGACCATTTGATGATTGGTGACATTTTGCTGGATAGACAACAACATGGTAGGTTTCTTTGACTGACTATCGACAGTAGGCTAAAGTTCGACGAACACATTATTGCCCTTGGCAGTTGATTGTCCTCGGGATGCTTTGCGGTGAGGACTACTGTTGATAAACTGGGAACTGACATTGGAAGGTCGGTCTACTACGCACTGATTGAATCCCGCCTTCGTTATGGAATAGCCTTCTGGGGAAGTGCGAGTGGTTACCTGATCCAGATGCTCTTTGTGATTCAGAAGCGAGCTGTGAGATACCTCGCTAAAGCGAGACCTCTAGAATCATGCATGCCCTTCTTTATTAACCTGCATCTCCTCACTGTTGCACGTCTGTACATCTTGGAGACTGTCTCGCTCGTCTTCTTGAATCGCGATAGGTTCACTTCCGGTGACCCAGCTCATGTTACCAGACAGCACGCCAATCTGCGCCTGCCAATCCCCGCTTCCAGTCTGGTAAGGAACTCAATTATATATGAGGGCTTAAAGGTATACAACCACCTTCCAAACAGTGTAAAGTCCTTGAATAGTCTAAAAGTGTTCAAGCGAAGAGTTGACAATTACTGACTGACGGTGCTTACTATTCTGTGGCTCAGTTTTATGACGACTCATTTAAAAAAAAAAGTTTTAACCTGTTATTTTTTGTCGAATTTTAAATTAAGTATACTTATCGTTTGTGCACCTAGTTGACTTTGTCTCTTTTAGTGTTGTTCTGCTTATGTACCTTTATTTTTTTTGTATACTTGTTTGTAATTTACTTATAGTATGTAGGATAATGTATCGTAATTGCTTTGTCTATGAGTTGTAAGTCTTCTGACAATAAAGCGTATTTGATTTGATTTCTCAAAGAAAAGAAGTTGTCCTCAATAATCATAGATATCATGCATCACAAAAATAAAATTACATACCACTGACAAACATTTATTATACACGGTGTCTGATGATGAACTTAATTACCAAGGAGACAAATACTTAAAAAAAAACTACTCTTACAAGCAACATACCGATAATTAAAAATTACCAAAGAGAATGGACATGGATAAAAACGGGATGTTCAAACGAAAATGGGGAAAAATTTGTTCGCGAAAGAATGAGCACATGAGACCTGAATAAGGCCCTAAAGGTCCAATGAAGATTAAAAGAAGTTTTTCCAGAGACCAAGAACACAAAGTATTGTCAGCATTGAACAGAGTGAGGCAAAATACTTTTTATATTATTTACTTAATTTCAATTAACTTCAATGTCTAATTATTACTTGTATTAATTTATATTATAATTATACATTTTATATATTAATACAAAAAATATATTAAAAATATTGAAAGGAAGATCTTAATATAAATAGAAAAGAAACTTTTTGATCTATGAGGACGCAAATCTCAGAGGGTGAAAGAGTGAGAGGAAATTAGTGACGGAAAAAGCTTTAGGTTCTCAAGAAGGAACTAAATGTCCAATGAGAATAAAAACAAATTTCTTAACAGACAAGAAACACAAAATATTGTGAGTGAACATTGCGAGGTCAAATATTTTGAGTTGATGGTGTAGATACAAAAATATATAAAATTATTTTTTGAAGAATAAGTAAAAATGAGCCCACAGATAATCAAGTACGAAAACTCGTCCACTTTAAGAAAAAATATTCTTATTAAAATGCCCCTATTGCGGACAGGGTGACGATCAATGACTGGAAGATATCTACTGTGATCTCCATAAAAAAAGAAAAATATTGTTATTAAAAAACCATTAAGAGAGGTCAGGGCGATGTCTTGAGGAAACTGTAAAGCAGCTTGAAACAAGTTTGAAAGAACACGATAATCTAATAAAAATACAAAGAAGTTTTTCTCTTAATTGTGTTAGCACTGAACAGTGCAAGATTCGGGGTTAATGGTGTGAATAAAAAAATTGCCGTTTAAGCACCAAGAAATAGATTTCTCGATATTTACATGTGAACTGCTCCATTTCTCAAAGACTAGAGGATGTTTACAATAATCAAAATTTTATACATTATAAAAATAAAATAGCTTACCGTTGACAATATTTAGTATACACGTTTCCTGATGATGAACTTAATGACCAGAGATAATTAAAGATAAAAGCTACTCTTACAAGCAACATAACGATAATTCAAATAACCAAACAGAAGACACTAAAAGTCCAGTGAGAATAAAAAGAAGTTTTTCCACAGGCCAAGCACACAAAATATTGTCGATATTAAATAGAGAGAAGCAAGATATTTCAAGTTAATGGTATAAATACCAACATTTTATAATTATCTTTAAGTAGAAAATAGATTTATAGATTTTTCGAGTTGATAATACAAAAATTTTATAATCATATTGAAGCAAAAATAGATTCATGGACAGTGTGTAAATAATTTTGTCGGCATTTAACAGAGCCAGACAAAATATTTTTTATTTCATTTTTTAAATTTTTATAATATTTATTACTTGTATCAATTTGTAATCAAATCAAGTTATATTAATATAAAAATTAAAAATATTGTAAAAAAGATAGTAATATAACCACAAAACAAACTCATTGATCCATGAGGACGCAAAACTCAATTCGTAACAAGAAATTCAGTTGCAGGAGGAGCATAAGGTCCTAAAGAAGGTACTAAAAGTCGAATAAGAATAAAAAGAAGTTCTTCTATAGAATAAAGACACAAAATATTGTCAGCATTAAATAGAGTGAGGGAAGAGTTCATGGTGTAAATACCAAAATTTCATGATTATCTTTAAGCAGAAAATAGATTCATAGATAGCGTAATTTTGTCGGCATTGAACAGAATGAGGCAAAATATAAAAAAAAAAATATTGTTGAATTGAACAGAATGAGGCAAAATATTTGAGGCTGATGGTGTAAATACAAAAATTTTTAAATTATTTTTAAGTAGAAAAATAGATTTACAGATTAGTAATTTTGTCAGCATTAACCAAAGGAAGGCAAAATTTTTTATATTATTCATTTCCTGTTTATTATATTGCATAATTATTGATTTTATTAATTTATACCAAAATATTTCATTTATATTAATATAAAAATTATATTAAAAACCTGTAAGGAGGATCTTAATATAAGTAGAAAAGAAACTCATCTATCCAAGAGGACGTAAAACTCAGAAGGCAAAACTCTTGAGAAATAATTAAGTTACAGAAAGTGCTTTAGGCGTACTCAAGAAGCTTTTCCACAGGTAAGAACACAAAATATTGCCGGCATTGAACACAACGAGGCGAAATATTTCGTGTTGATGGTGTTAATACAAAAATAAATATTAAAATCATATTTTAAAGAAATAGGAAAAATGGTTCCATAGATAATCTTGTTGAAGACTTTTTCACTTTCCCAACACTGAAAGATATTTCTGCGATTCCCATAAAAAAGAAAAATGAATTATTAAAAAAGCGCTAATAGAAGTCAGGGGGATGATCAATAACTGGAAAATATCTACTGTGATTTCAATAAAAGAAGAATATTATTGTAATTAAAAAACCGTTAAAAGTGGTTAAGGCGATGTCTTAAAGGAAAGTGTAAAGCAACTTGAAACAGATCAGAAAGAACACGATGGCCCAATAAAAACAAGAGAAGTTTTTCTTATAATTATGCCAGCACAGTACAGAACAAAATTTGATGGTGTGAATAAAAAATGCCGTTTTAAGCACCAGAAAACATATTTTTAAACATTTACATGAAAGCTGCCTCATTTCTCAAAGAAAAGAAGATGTCCACAATAATCATTGATATTATGATCACAAAAATAAGATTGCATACCACTGGCAAACATTTAGTATACACGTTGTCTGATGATGAACTTAATGACCAAAGAGACAAATACTTTAAAAAACTTAACAAACGATTCCTACGAGCAACATATCGATAATTAAAAATTACAAAAGAGAATGGACAGGGATAAAAACGGGATGGTCAATCGAAAATTGGGAAAAATGCGTTCGCGAAAGAATGAGCACATGAGACCTGAATGAGGCCCTAAAGGTCCAATGAACATTAAAAGTTTTTCTACAGACCAAGAACACAAAATATTGTCAGCACTGAACAGAGTGAGGCAAAATACTTTCTATATTATTTATTTAATTTCAATTAACTTCAATGTCTAATTATTATTAGTTGTATTAATTTATAGTATAATTATATTTGATTTATATTAATACAAAAACTATATAAAAATATTGAAAGGACGATCTTAGTATAAATAGAAAAGACAATTATTGATCCATTTGGACGCAAAACCCAGAGGGTAAAACTCTTGAGAAGAAATTTAGTCACAGAAAAAGCTTTAGGTTCTCAAGAAGGAACTAAATATCCAATGAGAATAAAAACAAATTTCTTAACAGACAAAAAACACAAAATATTGTCGGCCGTGAACATGGCGAGGTCAAATATTTCGAGTTGATGGTATAGATTCAAAATCATACATACATTAAAATCATAGTTTGAAGAAATAGGTAAAATGAGCCCATAGATAATCAAGTACGAAAACTCGTTCACTTTAAGAAAAAAGATTGTTATTAAAAATCGCTTATAACGGCCAGGGTGACTATCACTAACTGGAAGATATCTGCTGTGATATTCATAAAAAAGAAAATTATTGTTAATAAAAAAAAGTTAGGAGCGGTCACGATATTGTTTTGATTTAAATGTAAAGCAACTTGAAACAAATTTGAGACAACACGATGATCTAATAAAAATAAAAAGAAGTTTTTCTCTTAATTATGTGAGCACTGTACAGAACAAAGTTTCGAGTTTGTGGTGTAAATAAAAAAAATTGCCGTGTCAAGCACCAATTATGTTTTTAAACATTTACATGAAAACTGCTTCATTTCTCAAAGAAAAGAAGAGGTCCACAATAGTCATTAATAATTCATATTATGCATGATAAAAATAAAATAGCATACCATTGACAAAAATTTAGTTACACGTTATCTGATGATTCAATCAATCAATCAATCAATCAATTTATTTCATGCTGTTTACACTTTTGTGTTTACAATCGTCAACAAGTATTAATAAATAACAAACATTGAATATAATACACTACAGTAGAGTACAAAGAATTGTAAAATTATAAAAATATAGGACCATAACAAAAACAGAGAAAAGCAATAGAATTCATAGAACCGCGGAGATGTACCTGCCAAGGGACTACCACACAGGTGTGTCCATGAGCAGAAACTCGTCTATTCCGTAAAATGCCTGAAGAGCCAGGAAGTCCCGGATCTTCCTACAGAATGATGCTTTTGGTAATAACCTTATCTCCAAAGGAATTTTGTTAAAGAATTTTATACAGTAATAGTTACTTCCAAGTTTACTGGCATTTAGTCGATAGAAATCTGTTCTATAATGATTATTCTGCCGAGTATTGTGATCATGAAGGGAATCTGAGGTGACATATTGCCATTTATTTTCATAGGCATGAATTAAGCATTTATAAATAAAAAGACAGGGCAGAGTTAAAATTTTTAAATCTATAAATTTTTGTTTGACATCTTCTCGATACTTTAACTTGGTTATTATTCGGAGAACTTTACGCTGGAGACTAAAAATTCTTGATGCCGCTGGCGATTGTCCCCAATTTATCAGACCGTACGTCAAATGAGAAGCTATGAGCGCATGGTAGGCAGTTATAAGTAAAGGGATGCTTACTAATTTTGACAAACACCTAATAAGGAAAATATTTTTTGAAATTTTAGCTGCTAATTTGTCAATGTGCGGAGACCAGTTCAGCTTAGGATCCAAGTGTATACCTAGGAATTTCGCGCATTCAACATCTTGTCCTGTTTCTCTCTGTGAAAATACCATGCTTATAGTTTTATTTTTGTTTAATGCTAATTTATTCTGTGTGAACCAGTCTTCTGCCAGTTTGAGGGTGCGTTGGGAATCTTCTGTTGTGGTAGCAATATCTGAGTGCTCAGAAATGAGTGTTGTGTCGTCTGCAAAAAGTGTCAGTTGGTTGTTTGGTACTGCATTGACAAGGTCGTTTATGTAAATAAGAAACAGCGTCGGTCCTAAAACTGAGCCCTGTACCACCCCATTTTCGTTTATTAAGACTTCGGAGGGTTTATTATTGAAGTACACATATTGCTGCCTGTTGGTAAGAAAAGATTTTATTAAAAGTCTACTAGAGTCGTTAAAGTTATAATGTTTGAGCTTTTCTAAAAGATCTTTATGTGGTACACAATCAAATCCCTTAGATATGTCGCAAAAGGTTGTATTTATGAAATTACCTCGTTCTTGACATTTAACTATACTTTCCACCAAGTTATTAATTGCGTGATCTGTAGATTTCCTCTCTCTAAACCCATATTGATGTGTATAGAATAAGCTGTTGGATTCAAAATGCTCAGCTATTTGATTACGTAATCCAGATTCAATTATTTTTGAGATGTTTGGCACCAATGAAATAGGTCTAAAGTTGTTATATTCTATGTTTCCTCCCTTGTGTAACGGGATTATTTTGCCATTTTTAGGGTGTGTGGAAAATATCCCTGGTTAATAATTTGGTTTATTAATTTAGTTAAAGGATAAATTATAATATGTTTAATGTTTTTTAGGAGTTTCATAGATATTTCGTAGTGGTCTAAGCTTGGTTTATTTTTTAGTTTGTTTATTACGTTTCTAACTTGATTATATGTTACTTCCTTGAAATAAAATGGTGGGTATGTTTTATGGGTTGGAAGAAATTGTTTTTTTTCTTTCAAAATTGGTAAATTTTTTGTTATACCATCAGCGACGCTCACAAAGAATTTATTTAAGGAATTTCCATTTAAGTTGGTCGATTCTTTATTATTTATTTTTGGGGGTCGATGGGAATTTATTATATTCCAGTAGGTTATAGGGTTTCTTTTGTTATCATCTATTTGTTTTTTATAGTAATCTTGTTTTGCTTGTTTAATTTGTTTCTTATAAAAATTTCTGTAATCTAAAATATGATTTTTTAAAGTTTTATCAGGGAAATTGTTTTGTAATTCACAGAGCAAAGTTAAATTGCTGCGGATAGATGCTAAATTATTATTAAACCACGGTTGTTTTTGTCTGTTTTTTTTAGGATCAATAATTTTTTCTTTAGTTGGGAAAAATTGCTCAATATTATTCTTTATCTCTTTCATGAAGAGGGAGCATTTGCCGTCAAGATCAATGCTTGGATCCTGTATAAAAGACCAGTCAACTGTTTCCATTCTACGATAAAAGTTAAACATGGCCTGATCTGTGAATTTACGATACTTGATTATTTTGGTCTCGTTATGTAAGCTAGGTACTTTCATCGATATAGTTACCGCAGCGTGGTCTGATAAACCAGGTTCAATCACTCCAGATGTGTAGGTTGCCTCCTCTAAGTTGGTTATGATGTTGTAAATGCAATTTGTTTTTCTAGTATTGGTTTTTATAATAGATCTAAAATTAAACGTTGATATTAGATCATTAAATTTGAGGGATAGCGTATCTGTAGTGTGGAATTTTATATTATAATCTCCGTTTATAATAGTATTCATGTTATATTCCTGTATTTTGCAAAGTAATTTATCAAAGATTTTTAAAAAGTTATCGAAGTTCCCTGCGGGAGAACGATAAATTGTTACTATAAGGATTTTCAGAGACTCGCTGGCTGCCGCAGCCACTTCACAGTGCAGCTCCTGACTCAGCGCGTTCAGTTCTTCTAAGGGCTCAAGGTCAAGGTAGTCCCTCGACATGATCATTACACCCCCACGTGTCAGTTCACTCCTACAGAAGGATGAAATTAATTTATATTCATTATTTATTTTAAAATGCGACACTTCATGTGGCGAAAGGAAGTGTTCTGAAAAACATAGTATGTCATAAAAGTTTTTTATATCGTAAAAATAAGTTTCTAGTTCCATAATTTTATTGCGTACAGATTGTATATTTATATGAAATACCTCAATATTTGTGAGTTTTGTCAATGATTTGCGAGGAGAAATACTGGCCCCCGCGGTTCCATCGCCTGTTGGAAAAAATAGTTTTGTTATCGTTTTTGGTACTTTGGTAAGGTATAACTTTCTTGGTTAGCCCCCCATCTATTGTCGTCCGTAGCTCCATGATGGAATCTTTGTCGGCTGTTTCTGTTTTGTAGGTTTCTTTTGTTCCTTCCTGCTCCTCCTCTCCATCCTCCAGCTGGTGGACGAAAGGGCTGCAGTTCAAGTGTAGATGTGGAGGTATTTTTGCGCTGTCCAAAGTTATATTCTGATACAGTTACTCCTTGGGGCCATAATTCTGGTTGAAGTACCTTCTTTAAAATATCTGTTTCTAGAGCAACCTTGAAGGAATTGTATGTACCCCAGTTTTTATTTGGTTTACAATGAAGGACTTATTTGGAAAATGGTCGTGAAGAAACTTCAAGAGGTTTTCTTCGGTGAAAGTTGTGGCGTATTTGGAAACAAAGAGCCATTTCATATATTTAGCAACTGTATCTAGATTTTCTATATTTGAACCCACTATTTTGCTTGATGATTTATTATGTCGCTGGGTCTCTGGATTTGTGTTTTTTTGAATAATATTATTCATTTTGGCATTTTCAATCGCTATTTTTACCTGCTCCCTGTTTATGGTCTGTTGCGCTTCGACGTGTGTGTCAGATGGGATTTTATTTACAGTGCTACAGATTCCACTAATCGTTTCAGTACTGGTTTCATATCCGTGATTAACCTTTGTCGTCGGTACTTCGGTCGAGGCGTGACCGACGACAGAATATGAAGGTGATGGTGGGAGGTGTATTGCGCTGTGGACACCGTACGATGTGCTCGGTGCCATGTTGTCATACGTTGATATTTTCATGATATGTGTGACGTGCTCCATCATTTTTATTTGCTCCGATAACGAAGCTATATTAATTTTTAATTGGTCAATTAGCATGTCTTTTGTTAGCATCAGTTTCTTTAGGTGAATGTTTTCTAATTTTAAAGTAGAATACTTATCTGATTCGTCTGTGGTATGTATGCTTTTGAAAGACAGGTTGTGGTCTTCTTCATTGTTGCTGTGAATTGACAACCCTGTTGTTTCGATCCTATCACATTCTTTAAATTCCTGTTCTGAATTTCCATTTTCACAGCATATTATATATTTTTCATTGATATGTATTATGTCTTTTAATAGTTTAACACATCCCGGGTGATTAAGACTACCACATTTCGTGCACTTTATCCCTGAAAGAGGAGTTCTGTTACATCTTTTACACGATTTTGTGAGCACTTCCGACATATCTTGCTGACTAGCCGCCATATTCATCGCGTTACTGCGCGTTCAGCGATGATGATCCGAATGACCAGAGACAAATAAATATTTTAAAAAACTTAACACACCACTCTTACAAGCAACATACCGATAATTCAAAATTACCAAAAAAATGGACATGGATAAAAACGGGATATTCAAATAAAAATTGGGAAAAATGCGTTAGCGAACAAATGAGCACATGAGACCTGAATAAGGAAGCAAAAGTCCAATAAAGATTAAAAGAAGTTTTTCTAAAGGCCAAGAACACAGTTTATTGTCGGTATTAAACAGAGTGAGGCAAAATATTTTTGTATTATTTATTTAATTTCTGTTAACTACAATGTCTAATTATTATTAATTGTATTAACTTATATTATAATTATATTTGATTTATAATAATTCAAAAACTATATCAAAAATATTTAAAGAACTATCTTACTATAAACGGAAAAGAAACTTATTGATTCATGAAGACGCAAAACTTCAAAACCCAGAGGGTAAAACTCCTGAGAAGAAATCGAGTCACTTAAAACGCTTTAAGTTCTCAAGAAGGAAGTAAATGTCCAATGAGAATAAAAAGAAATATTTCGACAGAAAAGAAACACAAAATATTGTCGGCATTGACTATAGCCAGGCGAAATATTTCGAGTTGATGGTGTAGATACAAAAATATATAATAAAATCATTTCTTGAAAGAGAGGAAAAATGAGCCCATAGATAATCAGGTACGAAAACTCGTTCACTTAAAGAAAAAATATTGTTATTAAAAAAGCACTTATAGCGGTCAGGGTGACGATCAGTGACTGGAAGATATCTACTGTGATTTCCATGAAAAAGAAAATTATTGTTATTAAAAAACCATCAAGAGCGGTCAGGGCGATGTCTTGAGGCAGATGTAAAGCAACTTGAAGCAAATCTGAAAGAACACGATGATCAAATGAAACTAAAAAGAAATTTTTCTCTTTATTGTGTTAGCACTGAACAGTGGAAAATATGGAATTAATGGTGTGAATAAAAATATTGCCTTTTTAAGCACCAAGAAATAGATTTCTCGACATTTACAAGTAAACTGCTCCCTTTGTCAAAGACTAGAGGATGTTTACAGTAATCGAAACGAATCAATATTATACATCATAAAAATAAAATAACTTACCATCGACAAGATTTAGTACACGTTTTCTGATCATGAACTTAATGATTATAGATAAATAAAGAAAATAGCTACTCTTACAAGCAATATACCGATAATTTAAAATTAGCAAAAAGTATGGGCATTGATAAAAGCTGGATGATCCAAAGAACCAATCAAATCAGCTCATTGCAGTTGGCTTCCTTAATTTGATTCGCCAATAATAACACATTATATGGGAAGAAAATAATCGTTTAGCGACTGGACTCTATCTGAGAGATAAATATTTATTTCCGCTAATAAATGCGATCAGTTTTCTAGAAAAGTCGTTCGAGAAGAACACAACATCTTGGACGCAACTCCGCAACCTGAATGGCCGTCCGATTTGGATTCTTCACACAGCCATCGCGAAGACAAAGCCACATCTCCAAAGTGCGATAAAGACGATATTTTAAAACAGGTGAGGAAAGAATGCATTTGCAAGGCTATGAGCACATAAGACCTGCCAGAATGACGATATTGCAATTTAGGTGCCAGACAACGTCGACGGATATTTCCAACCAACAGGTAATATATAATTAATAAAAATAGTCCAAACATAAAACAAAATCGATTTTTATAGCTGACAATCACTACTCCGATATATTGGATTATACTTAAACGTATAAGAATGTAACACTCCTACTTTTTGAATTGATAAATTATTTCGATGAATATCCATCATTTCTTCCTTGAACTTTTTATGTATTACTGGCATGTAGCGTTTAACGAAGTGCATTTTTTAGGGATGGTTTAGCCCTGGTCAAGTTTTTGTATTAGATGAATATTGCGCCAGATATGGCGTGCGAGGCTGTTACAGACATCTGACATATTTATCAGATTTGCTTGACAGGGCGGATAAAAACCATATGATTGATCCCACGTTGATTCATTACAGTTTTGCTTTTTGTGCTAGTCATGTTCATGGAAATAGGTTAGTAAAAGTTGTTATTAAATATACGGTGCACAGTGATTCAAAATAATATAATATTGCAATTATATCTGGAGAATTAGGGATATAATTATAGGGATGTAATATATATTAAATAAATTCATTAATGGAATAAACAATAGTGCAGTTTTTTGAGACGCTTTAAATGTTAATATAGCGTCTTAAAAGAAAAACTATATTATTTTTAAAAGATAGATGATCTATTACATATTTCCCTTATTTGGCCTCCAAATAAAGAAATGTACAAAAAAGGTGGTAATTTTTTGCGGGTGGTAAGACTTAACTTCATAATATTTTTCCATATTTAGCGATATATATTTGAATCACTGTGCTTCTAACTGGTAGATAAGCTAAAAAAGTTCTGCGGCAACATTGGAGTTCTTACAAGTATATTTCAAAATATCCACAAAAAAATACGAAATATCATTTACTTTTTGGTCGAGGGAACAACAAAAATCCTTTTTGTAAATTTTTTACTATCTATTCCGATCATCTTTCAATAACAATTCTTAAAAAGTGTTTTTTCAATTGTTGATCTCGATAAATTTTAAAAATATGTTAAAGTTCTGTGTATTTTTGTACAATCCCCATAATATATCATTTTAAATAGACATCATAAATGATATGATCCGGTTAAAAAAATAAAGAATGGCTGCGAGGGGGCGAAAACAACCCTCAATGCGGATGTGAAAAATGATGCTCCCTGTGAAAATTCTTTCACGCTTTTCGGCGTTATTAATAAAAATAAACTTTTACAATTATTTAACGTGAATAATGTTTACCGGAACAAACCGTATTTTTGTATTTTTCTTAACGGCTCTATTGTATTCATAACCTCCAATTTCTTGACGTAGGGATTTGGATATGATCGGTTACTTTAAACACCCTATATCCATACACTGGGTAATGATGTTGGTATATGCTTCTATAGAAGTTATAATAATAACTAAACAAACTTATTTTAAAATATTGTGTTGAAATTTACTTGTAAAAACAATCTATTGTGACACAGAACTCTTGTAGCTTATCTACTCATTATTAATCGATAACTCTAGTATTGACTCTAGACCAGATGGAGTCGGCAGCGTCACTCACGAGGAAAAGGAAAAGTTCCAGGACGTTAAGGAGAGGTTACGAGTTTTATTAGAGCACCAAGTAACCAATTTCAGGTAAAAATAATTAAGCTTGCTTCAGTGTGCATTTTGGGCCACGTTGTTCTCAAAGTTTGTGGTATAATTAAGTTAATGGACTGGGTCTTGTATTTTCTTTTCAAAATGTTCTTTACATCAAATTCTTCTAATGTTATCTAAAATCAGTGCTGGCACAGTTCAAGTCTACTCATTTCTTATACCAATTCCATTTGTAGTTGTGGCTGATGACAGCAAGTTTTCTCAAGTTTCCGTCCATTATCATTCCCAAAAACTAAGCAGCTAGGCAACCCCCGACCAACCGAGAGCAACCTAGAGCAAATCCGAGCAAACCCAGCTCACCGAATTAGATTATATTATTCTTTTTCTGACTATTCCCAAGAGAATGGTAAAAAGTATATATGCATTTCTTTATTGTCTCGCTACCTTTCCTTTTTTATGCTGAGTGTCCATATTTTGGAACTTTTTGCCCTTCCTCTCCTTAACCTTGAAGTCGCATATCAAGATACTGCCTTTATTTTCACTCCAGATATTCAAGGTAAATGCAGTACTTGAACTTAGAGTCTCAGATAAAAAAAAACAGTCCTAACAGGCCTATAAACCAGATGAGGAGTTCCTATGTGCACCTGTGTCCTAAAGCAAATAAATAGTTCCACAAGACCTAGTTCTTGAATTATCTCGCAAACTTTTAAACAACCCGCATAGAGCAACACTTTACATACCATCTACTGAACACCACACATGGATCAGCTACACATCGATTTGGATCTCGCTTCTGTCAATGTTGGCGGTAACACGTTTACTTTTTATGGTATAATACATTTTTTTTTGGTTTTTTTGTAGGTGCAGCTTTAAGCTTTTTTAATTAAAATCAGAACAGTAAAAATGTGCCTTAGGATTATTTATAAAACGTGAATATGCTTAGTTTTCTTATTGTGAATGTCTGCGCTTTAGTTGCGAAAAATGATTTACCGAGATGGCTTAGAGGAGAGCTAATTTTTTAATTTTAATTGTCTAGTGCGTTTCCAGCGCAAAGACTAATATATAAAGAGCCATAGAGAAAAAAAATCAAAATATGGCCAAACTGTAGCTGAGCATGATATGGCCAAATGTGTGACTCGCAAAATTTTTAATTTTTAACTTATTCTTATAAATTAAGAGAGCAATCTACTTGTCATTAATAAACCTCTCTATTTCCAAAAAAGTAGTTATGCTTTCTTGATGATAATTTTTAGATATAAATTGTGAAGGTATGTATAAAATAATATATTTGTGTATTGATTTGCAGCTAAGCTAACACAGCTTTGTAAATGCTTAAAACTAAACATATTTACACAATAGACACAAAATGCTGTATAAAATCAAATAAAAGCCGAATCTTTATTAAAACAGCATATACCGGTATTTTATGCAACGTAAAGGCCCCAGTAATTCAAAATAGTGTACTATTTATCTTCACCAGAAATCTTGTAACAACTGTTGACCCTATTACTAATACAGGGTGTCCCAATAGGTACTTCGGGATTTTAATTTGGCTAAACTTAATCTAGAAATTTAAAATTTTGCATGTGTCACCTAGAGACCCAGCAATTTAATTATTTATTTATTAACAGGCACTGCCCAATTTCATACAAAGCATTACATTAATCACTAATCCTAATGCAGAGCAAAATATTAAAGAATGATTAAGTAATTTTGACATACATACGAAGAAAACATAGCCAAACAAGAACAATATACAAAATATATAACAATCTTTTTAAGTTTAGTAAAGCGCGATTCACTAGGACAGAAGTCAAGTCTGGGATAGGCATTGGCTAGTCTGCACGACCGTGATATAAAATTGTTTAGGCCAAAGTTTGTTCTATTGGCCGGTACAAAGAATGTAGACGCGTTTCCCCGGAAGGAACATGCAAATTTATGTTGTTAAGAGGAAGGGGACGGTTATAATTACTCTGTAAGACATTATATAGGATTCTAAGATTTCGGCGATCTTCAAAGGTTTTAATTTGTAAAATAGATTCAATTTGATGATAGGTGAGATGCGGTGCGCTGAGCATATATTTCAAAAATCTATGTTAAACTCGCATTATATTTCGAACATGAACGTTTTAACAAGGATTTCAAACATAAGAAGAGTATTCTAAATGCGTCCTTATCAATGAACAGTGCAGTTGTTTAATAGCGCTGATATTAGTAAAGTCACAGGTTACACGCTTCACAAACCCAGAAGCTGGAGGGACTTGAATATTGAGTACTGAATGTGGGGCACAAATATTAATTTTGAAGCCATAGTTAGTCCTTAATTTCGGAGACATTAGAGGGAACATTATTTCCAATCAAATAAGAATATTCAATAGCCGCTCTAGATTTATGAAATGTTATAGACTAGGACATGGAGGCATTGACTTCCATACCATTGTCGTTACACCCCATCCAGTTTCTAGTTGGTTCAAGTCGGATTGGAGTTTAAAACAATCGTCTGGGGAAAAAATTCCATATACAACTTTAAATCATCTGCAAAGAGGAGAAATTGACAGTGCTGAATTAATAAATAAATTTTAAAAAAGAGGTCCCAAGTGAGACCCCTGAGGTACTCCAGATGAAACATGTATATTTTTTGATAGAAAGTTATTAAATCGGACAATTTGAGAGCGCCCAGTTAGGTAATCCTCAATCCAGTTAAGTAGAGCACCACCAACGCCAGCACTCCGAAGCTTAGAAGAAAGCACAGTGTGATTAACCCTGTCGAACGCCTTGGAGAAGTCCGTGTAGATCGCGTGCACCTGAGAGTCTCTCTCCAAGGCGCTCGATACGAAGTCCGCATAAGTCAAAAGATTGAGTTCGGCGTTTTTTTCTGTCTCAAATCCAAACTGTCCGGTTATAATACATGAACTCAGCTCGGATGTCAGGTACTTGGTCAATACCTGTTCAAAGACTTTGGGAATGTCACTCAGATGCCAATCGGCCGGTAATTTGTCACCAAATTTTTATTACCAGATTTATGAATAGGTGTTAAGTAGTTTAGTTTCCAGAATTTTGGAACTATCCCAATATTAAGAGATGTGTTGAAAATAATTTATAATGGCCGAGCCTGGACAAAACTACAGTGCTTGAGTAGTAAAGGAGGCAAACCATCGGGACCTGGTCCCTTGTTGATGCTAAGGAGTGTAAATGCAAGTATACATCAGATATTGAGATGATGTAATTAGTGATGTTGATGTTATTGTATAAAAACTCAGTGTTATTTTGTTGGTTGTTGGGGCATGGCTTATTATATAAACTTATGGCAAAAGTAGTCGGCAAAGATATTGGCTATTTCTAATCCCGAACTGCTACTGTCGCCGTGTAATGAAACTCGCTAGGTAAGTCGTGACTTTTTCTTTTTGAATTAACAAAATTCCAAAATTGTTTGGGATTTGTGAATAGTGAACAGAGCAAACGCAATCTGAAGAATTCACGGTAATCGCCTGGAAGCCCAGAAATTTTGAATCGCTTATGAGCCATCTTTTTTCCATAACAGTTTTTTTTATTAATTTTTTTATCTTGTAACAGCAAACGAAGACCGAAGTCTCGGTACTATGTACCGTGGGTGTACTGGGGATTCGACTCACACATCCAGAGCTGGAAACATCCGTAGGGATGTCACCAGCCCTTTAAGAGGATGTGTGGGGTGGTGCTACCTCGGTCGAGGAAGACTTCCTCTACCACCTTTCAACAGTTAAGAATCACAAAATATCCATGGTCGAAGCGGGATTCGAACCCGCGCCTCTCGATTGCAAAGCTGGTGCCGCGCGCCTTACCAACTCGGCCACCGGAGACCCGGTGGTTTAAGCTCTGGTGAATTTGGTAGCTGTTAATATATAACTCAGCATCGGTGAATGCATAATTGAGTCAAGTTTCCACGAATACAATAATCTGCTAATGACAACCTGGGTTTTATTAAGTTTTGTGCGGATGCCTCTAATATTCTGGAAGTAAATTGAATAGACTTGGGTTGGCGAAACTGGACAATTTATCGTTTTTTTTTTGGCACAATAATGGGCACGCCATTTCTATATCTTAAAGTCAAACTAGTTTCACCCTGTGCTTTTCGGTTGTTTAGTTGAGCACGGACAGTTTTTTTGCTCTTGTTGGTTCCCTCCTGAGGTTTAATACAATTAGGTTATTTATCTTCCTTTGGCGGTCTTGCATCTCACTAAGAAAATTTCCATCTGCAGATGGTGAGACATTTAGATTAGACTGAGACGTCAGTTGGTTGACCTCATCCTTCAACTCGCTGATAGTTCAAATAAGTTATTGATCGTTTTAGGACGGAGGAACGTGTTAAAACTGTTCAAACTTACTACGAATATTCCCGTTCTTTTATGCAGAATTTTGCAGTAAAATTATCTTTTTCGAAGAAACTCATTTCCACATTTGAACAAGCAAAATTGTAGTGAATGAAGAAAAACCTTCACATCCTCTTCGAGTAACGGTGTGGTGTGCATTATGGGTTGGAGGTGTTACAGAGCCATTTTTTCATGAAAATGTCGATGGTGGAACGGTTAATGTTAATGGCGAACGCTACCTCAATATGTTAAGAAACTTTTTATGGTCCCAATTAGATAATATGCAGCTTAACAATATGGTCTTTCAACACGATGCACCACGTGTCACCCGACAAGGAAAACTTTAGATTTGTTACCGACACGTTTTCCTGGCCGCGTCATTTCTCAAAATGGTAATATTTATGGCCTGCAAGGTCATGCGATCTAGCCCCCTCGATTTTTTCTTGTGGTGCTTTACGGTCTATTCTAACAATCCGTAGACGATTAATGACCTGAAGCAAAACATTCGCCTAGCTGTTGGTGAAATTGAGCCGCAATTTTGCCAAAATGTTATTGACAATTTTACACAAAAAATGGTCATCTGTAGAAACAGCCGAGGTGGAGATTTGGAGAATATCATTTTAAATCATGACTGCCATGTCTCTACTTTTTGATAAAATAAACAATCATGTTATTTTTCTAAAATTCTTGGTTTTATTTAAAAAGTGATTCCCGAAGTACCTATTGAGTCACCCTTTGGAACAAAGAAAATAAACTATCACTAAATACGTCACATTTGTTAACCATCCTACGGACTGACGCTTTTATTTGATGGACATTCTTCCATATGCGTCAAAAATAATTATTTATTTTTATTTTTTAACCCTACGAATTTCCAGATACACTTTTCCATTTGGCAGACCAGAAGGTGGTCTTAAGGCCACTATTTCTTTACTAGAAAGGGTCCTAATGAAGGATATTGCAACACCAGTGGCGCCCGAAGAGGTCAGAGGGGTAATAAAGAAGTGTTTGGAAACAGCAGCATTGGTAAATTATACCAGGCTATCTGCTGAAGCAAAAATTGAAGGTAGGATAAGTATACTTGGTTAGAATTAAATGCGATGATGGTCCCTTAGATTTTCCCTTAACTTAGCTAGGGGTAATTTTTTCATTATCCCATCAGACGTTTGATGAGTCGAGACCCACATTGTGAAATTGAAACAATAAACTATGCCCTTAAGTTTTGCTGACATATGCTGAACGAATATGACATTAAAAAAAAGAATAAAGCATGCAGAAAAATTTCCACTGAAAGTCATTTGTAGATTTTTTTACGACTACATGTTAATACTGACACTTTTTGCTTAAAAACAAATACAACAATAATTCAATGAGCTCATTTCGATACTACTTAAAAAATATGACAAGCCGAGACGACACAAAATCGCCATTGCCCCTGACAACCGCGGGTACGTCTGTTAACGTTTGATGGATTATATATTTTGAAACGTTGTTTTCAGTTTTCAATGGTGGCTTTTGCCTTAAAAGAAATACAATTAAACGAAAGCGATTCGGAAGAACTTATTTAACACCCGAACTCAGGGAAGTTGCTAATGCAGGCACACTGAATTTGCTCCTTTTGTCTTAATTTAAACATTTTTAAAACCTAATCCAACACACATAAAAAATCAAGGAATCTAATATCTGCCTTGAGTCGGTAGTCTTAGAAAAAGTATAGTGTCTCACTTATACGTCCATTCCGTGCTTGTTGTACAATATACTATTTATTAACAGGTACTTCTTTAACTGCGTATTTTATTCCTCTGTTGATATCTTTAGAACTGCTTCAGCTATTAAAACGATCAAATATATTAATGAGACATTTGATACCCGCATGTTAAACAGGCAAGCCAATTATAATATTTTAAAGGCAACTGCCTCCATACATTGCTGTAACTTCTTTTTTTGTCAATATACACATACTATTAAATGCTATTTCAGAGGATTTACGAGGAGAAACCATGGTTTCGCCCAGTAAAAAACTTGACGACTTAATTCACCTAGCTGAGCTATGTGTTGACCTTCTACAGCAAAATGAAGAACACTATGCCGAGGTAAGTTTCAATAGGTATTCTCTTTAAAAAACTATTATAAAACCGTTAATATAATTTAGATTATGTATAATTCTTGTTCTCAAATAAATCCTAATTTGATAACCGAAATAAGCACCACACATTTTTTTTAAGTTATCTAATCGGATATCTATTTAATGAATTTTGCATATGTGGTACTTATAAAAATGACAATTCTTAGAGATAATGCATCTGATTTAAAAAAAAAATCTGTTTACTTATGTAGTAGCAATATTTTCCGATGTGTTCCAATTCGGTTTCGGGATGCATGAAGGCGAGAAGGTACAGGGTTAGAAAGTTCTGTGGAGGAACAAGAGCTTTTTCATTTTCGGTCCTTGAAAGGAGGCTAGTTATGACAGAAATGATAATGTTAAAATGGATGTGAGTTAACAAGGAAATATACGATTAGGAACCAGCTAGAAATATCTTACAGGAAAAAGACTTCAGTGGTACGTGTATCTGACGAGAAAAGATGATAACTGAGTCGGTAGAACGGTAATTGCAATGAAATTGTATGGCAGGGAAGATACAGAAGGACCAAAGGAGAGATGGGTGAGTGTATTTAAGGAGAAAAGGTTTAACATGGGAAGAAACAAGACCAGGCGTTGGGAAGGCAATTGAACAGAAAAAAGGCGGAGCCCAAGAAGATAAATATACAGAATTTCGTTAAGGTCGATGTATTATTTCTAGGTGTACCTATTCTTCAGCATAATATCGATACAGGGACTTTGAAAAATGGATGGTTTCGGCACGTGTCAAACCATTTAGTTACTTAAAAAATGTGTGGTTTTTATTTGCTAACAATAAGTGCCACAAAACTTTTATTACTGTTTTTAAAATAAAAATCTGATCTGCTTGGAAACATGAGTTTTATTAATTATATTTTAAGTAGATCAGAGTCCAGTCTTAACTGTGAATGATTCATTTCAGTGATAACGTTATGAAAGTACAGTCCCGGACAGAAAAAACCATACATGTACACTTAAACTGTGGATGAGATGTTCTTTGTCTTGTCCACGGGGTGCACATGCGTAATCCGAGTTTAACATTGTATTATCTCTCAGTTGGTGTTATTACTGAAAGACATCACTATTTTACTGTGTGCATTTGCTAATTTGTGTAAAATCTATAAAATTGCTTGGTCTAATATTTGATAGTCTAATATTTCCAATGTTCTTTGTCACAGTATTGTTTAGTGAGCTCACAGACAATCCTGCAATAAAAATTTGCAAATAAAATTTCCGGGCTTCACTCGGAACAAATACTTCAACAAATAAAATACAAAATTATACAAGCACAATTCTCAGAAGTCAAGAAACTACAATTAGCACTTAATATAAGGTCACAGATACTATTTATTTGTTAAGCTAAAACTTTATTGAATTTTCATATTGGGCATGTTTAGAAAAATAACAAATAACGACACGGGTTCCAAAATCACTTTACTATGACTACTAACATCTACCTAAACTCACAGTTTGTACTCAATGACTTCCATGACCACTAAATCTTGACATATAGTTTTCATGACTTTTCCGACAGGGAGAATACTGCTTTAAATTTAAAACATTTTTATTCCCTAGTTTTTGATCTCTAAAACAGAGCTTTAGCTTTGCGCGGATTAAAACCAAATAATGTATTATTTTAACACAAAATATCCCTGCTGGTAATAGGAGTCAAAAAAACCAAAAGGAACTCCAACATTCCATACTTGAGACTTATCTGTATTTAAAATACGTTGTTCAGATTTATTATACCAACTGTAACAATAAGTTAACAGAAAAAAAAGGTTTCAATAATAAATTAAAGATTACGATGATAACGAAGAAAACTTTTCCGACAGAGTTGAAAGTAACAAGCGCAAGAAGAAAACAACTAAACAACTAAGTTTTGTACTATAAAATATTTCTGAGCATTTGGAAAATCATTTGGAAAACAAGAAAATCAGAGAAATAATAGATGATTTATAGTTTTAAATAACGAATTATTAACAATGACTGGACAACAACTTATCAAAACCTAACTGATCAACTGATAGGTCTAAATTTAAACCAGCACTAAAACTTTAACCTTTTAAACAGATCTCGGGGTGAAAGTCTAAGGCTAATAATTAAACCTTTAACCAAGGACACTGCCCTATTGGTATTTGTTTTTGTAATTATATAGTGTTTGAATATTTAAAAATATTTATTTTCATATACAAAACGACTTATGTCAGTGTGGCTTAAAATTAGGAAAAACCATTATCATCCATCAAAATATCAGAATCAATATATCCAACTAAATTTAGCCCATCCTGTCCAGTCAAGGTGTTCTCATGTATTAATTTCATCTCTCTTTAATTCAATGAATATTCAATATTCTTCCTTATAATATACAGGCTTTTCAGTTTTATTATTTATTATGTTATTTAATAATTATAATAATTCACATTTCCGAGCTAATATAAATTCGTGACTTACTACTATAGAAAACAAATAATAGTGGATCTGACCATCCAAAGTGATGACCAAGAAAAAAAAAAGGAAAAACGAAATCCAAGGACAGATCTTCAACCAAAGATATTGCCCTGTTTATTACATTGAGGAAAGAAATAAAATTTCAATTTCACCTTTTCTAAAATTGAAATTTTGTTTGCATTTTAACTGTTGCGGGGCACTTTGAAAAAATTTTGTTCCTATATTTCCAGAAACGCTAATACATTTAACTAAATTTAGCCATCCTCTTTTCTCAGTCAAGGTGTTCTCAGTTATCAATTTCATCTCTCTTTAACTCACTGTACATTCATCTATAAAATCTACAATACCTTTCCTTCAAAATATACTTACTCTTATGTTATTTAATAATATTTACATTATAATTCACATTTCAAAGCTAATATAAATTCGTGACTACTATTAAAATAAGGCTATGTCCTAACTGCAGAAAAATTTTGATCGCGCGAGCGTGCGAGCGACACGATAAAAAATTAAACTAAATAAACTTATGCGGTTGTCCAAATTGGCCGTTATTACGCGAGCGAGCGACCGAACGCGATTCCATCGCGTCGCTGAAGTGTTTTGATTTTCAAACCAGTTTGTTTTTCATCGCTCGCGTTATTATGGCGAATCCTGGGACGGAATTATTAATTTCGGAACTACAGAAACTGCCTGTACTATGGAATAAATGGGCACCGCAATACAAAAATAGATTATCCTGTGTGCCTAAGAATATAATTAAAAGTTTCAACTTTCATCCTTGTGTATTGAACAAATAAGCGTAGATCATCTCTCAGTTTTAAGTAAACATAATGAAATTCTCCAAGTTTTAGCCTGTCGTAATATATTGCATTGACTTGGGAACGTCTAACTTTTCTTTTTCTTGAAATAAATTGATATCTTAGATAAATATTACCACTTAACAATATACGTCCCTGTTGTTCGCGAGACATTTTGTGACTGAACCAATTAGGACAGAGCAGCGATGATCGCACGCTTCATCGCCCGATCACGCATTTATCGCGTCGCTCGCACGCTCGCGCGATCAAAATTTTTGTGCAATTAGGACATAGCCAATGTATGTTTCTGTACAAATATCATGCTTAAGGCAATAACCAAGTTAACCGAGAAAAAAAATAATGGTGGATCTGACAATCCTAAGAGATGAAGAAAAAAAAAAGAAAAAACGAAATCCAAGGCCAGACATTTAACCAAAGAACCCTGTGTATTATCTTGAGGAAAAATAAAAATTCAATTTAAGCCTTGTTTTTTCATAAAATGGAATTTTGTGTGCATTTTAACTGTTTCAAGGTAATTTGAAGAAAATATGTTTCAGTATTTCCAGAATCAATGATATATTTAACTAAATTTAGCCCATCCTCTTTTTCCAGTCACGGTAGTCTTATTTATCAATTTCATCTCTGTTTAATTCACTGTACATTCATCTATAAAATCTACAATACCTTTCCTTATAATATACTTAGGTTTTTGAGTTCTACTATTATGTTATTTAATATTTACGATACCATAACTCACATTTCAAAGCTAATATAAATTCGTGACGTACTACTATTAAAATAGGTGTATGTTTCTGTACAAATATCATGCTTAGTCAATAACCAAGTTAACCGAAAAAAAAAATGGTGGATCTGACCGTACAAAGTGATGACGAAGAAAAAAATGGTGGATCTTACGGTACTGAGTGATGACGAAGAAAAAAAAGGAAAAACGAAATCCAAGGACAGATCTTCAACCAAAGACTGTCTGTCTATTACCTTGAGGAAAGAAATAAAATTTCAATTTCTCCTTTTCTAAAATTGAAACTTTGTTTACATTTTAATTGTTGCTGGGCACTTTGAAAAAAATTTGTTCCTATATTTCCAGAAACGCTAATACATTTAACTAAATTTAGCCATCCTCTTTTTTCAGTCAAGATGTTCTCACTTATCAATTTCACCTCTCTTTAACTCACTGTACATTCATCTATACAATCTACAATACCTTTCCTTAAAATATACTTAGGCTTTTGAGTTCTACTCTTATGTTATTTAATAATATTTACATTATAATTCACATTTCAAAGCTAATATAAATTCGTGACTAACTACTATTAAAATAAGTGTATGTTTCTGTACAAATATCATGCTTAAGGCAATAACCAAGTTAACCGAGAAAAAAAATAATGGTGGATCTGACAATCCTAAGAGATGAAGAAAAAAAAAAAGACATTTAACCAAAGATATTGCCCTGTTTATTATAATGAGGAAAAATAAAATTTCAATTTAAGCGTTTTTTTTTATATATAAAATGGAATTATGTATGCATTTTAACTGTTGCAAAGTAATTTGAAGAAAACATGTTTCTGTATTTCCAGAATCAATGGTATATTTAACTAAATTTTTAGTCAATAACCAAGTTAACCGAGAAAAAAAATAATGACAAAATGATGACAAAGAACAAAAAAAAAGGAAAAATGACATCCAAGGACAGATATTCAACCAAAGATATTACCCTGTTTATTATCTTGAGGAAAGAAATTAAATTTCAATTGAACCTTTTTTAAAATTGAAATTTTGTTTGCATTTTAACTGTTGCAGGGCAATTTGAAAAAAATATGTTTCTATATTTCCAGAAACATTAATATATTTGACTAAATTTAGCCATCCTCTTTTTTCAGTCAAGGTGTTCTCACTTATCAATTTCATTTCTTCTTAATTCACTGTACATTAATCAATAAAATCTACAGTACCTTTCCTTATATTATATTTAGGCGTTTGAGTTCAACTATTATGTAAATTAATAAAATTTACATTACAATTATTGCTTCATCATGCTTCAGTCAATAACTAAGTTAACTGAGAAAGAAAATAATGGTGGATCTGACAATCCTACGAGATGATGAAGAAAAACAAAGAAAAATCCAAATCCAAAATCATACCTTTAACCAAAGATATTGCTGTGTTTATTATTTTGAGCAAAGAAATAAAATTCCAGTTTAAGCCGTTTTTCCTTTAGAAATTTAAATTTTGTTTGCATTTTAATTGTTGCAAGGCAATTTGGAGAAAATATGTTTTTATCTTTCCAGAAACATTAATATATATAACTAAATTTAGCCCATCTTCTTTTTCCGGTCAAGGTGTTCTCATTTATCAATTTCATCTCTCTTTAATTCACTGGACATCCATCAATCAAATCTACAATACCTTCCCTTAAAATATACATAGGCTTTTGAGTTCTACTCTTGTTATTTAATAATATGTACATTACAATAATTCACATTTGAAAGTTAATATAAATTCGTGACTAACTACTATTAAAATAAGTGTATATTTCTGTACAAATATCATCCCAGGCAATAACCAAAGTAACCGAGAAAAAGAAAAAATAATGCTGGATGTGACCATCCAAAGTGATGACGAAGAAAAAGAAAAGAAAAAGAAGGGAAAATCGAAATCTAATGCCACACCTTTAACCAAAGACATTGCCCTGCTTTTTATCTTCAGGAAAGAAATAAAATTTCAATTTAAGCGTTTTTTTTAAACTGGAATTTTGTTTGCATTTTATATGTTGCAAGGTAATTTGAAGGATATAACATGTTTCTATGTTTCGTTTTTAATCATTAATTACTTTAGAAACAAAGTTAGGGAAGGTTGAATAATATTCCTAACTTTATTGAAGTATTGCTTTAGCTTTAAACAGGAATTGATAAAAATTTATGTGCAATAATAAAAATTGTAAATAACAACAAATTGTCATGGTAATTTGTTTTAACTAATACGAGTTACCACTAAACAATGCTTATGACATATACATTATGGCCTTTTACCTGTAACCCTTTACTACCTCAAGGAGATTAAATCAGTAAACGAGTTGCTACATTTGAATATAAATATAAAACTTATAATTGAAAAAATGTTGGTAGTATTTAAATAAATTATGAGGGCATTGTATTTTGTTTATTGAGGTAAAAGAAAGAAAATTAAAAACTAATTACCGCTAGGTTGACAGCAAATAATTTTACTTATCGAAACATGGTGAGTTTAAAATTTTTTCCCTGGGTTTATTCAAGACCTTTGAGCAGGCATCGCCCCTCCACTCCTCAATAAATTTTCTGCTTGCGGCCTTCCTCTCATACTACGTGCTTGGATCAATCATTTTGTTCCAAATCGTTACAGTAAACGGTCAACTCACTTAAATTCCACTCAGTTAATGCTGGCTACTGGTACTAACTCTGCTTCTCCCTCGCGTTAAAGGCTTACTCTGTTCTACTCCAATCTCGTCAGCAGCTATTTCCTTTTCCAATCTGAACACCATCAATGTCCCCCAAATCAGGTCAAACCTAGAATATTATTTTCAGATCTGGGATCAGGCATTAGCTTTACATCCCTTTATTCTCTAGCTGCAAAAGCCCAAAACATTCAAAATTGTCCGCTCTTTCTCACCTTTACTGTCCTTTCTTACCTTTTTCTACAAACCTTTATTCCTTTAAATCACATGGCAACATATCCCATCTCATCTCTCTTTAGTCCACACCACTGTGTCTAGGTGGCTGGCCTGGATTTACCACCTGTATAAAGTTAACGAAATGTTTAATTCGTTTAGAGTTATCAGTAATATTTATTGGGGACACGGGTATTAAGGCAGTGGTTTGTTAAAATAATACTTTCAGCAACTCTTTTACTGATTTAACTATCCTTAAGTACTGACTGTCTGTGTAATTCTGTATGTAACTGTAGCAACTGCGTAAGGCCGACAAGCCTTTGGCCAGCCAGTCGGCCCAAGTTGCCCAGGCGGCAGGGCCGGGGCAACCGGCAGGCTCAGGGCCTGCTCAGGGCTCCCCGGCCACCCCCAGTCGGCTCGCCAAGCAGCACTCAAACTCTGTGTCTCGCTATTGCATGCCTCCGCATGCCACTTACACCCCACCAGATCCCACGGCACGTACTATAACATTCTTCTTCTTTCTTATTCTTCTCTTAACTCTACTTTTTTTCTGGTCATTTCATGTCGGAAATCGAAAAAGTTGCAAAAATACATGTAAAATATGTAAGAACACCGCTATCTACCTGAACAAAACGTTTTGCTAAAATTTAGTTAAAACCTGGTTTTGGTTAACTGCATTTGTGCATTGTGGGTATTTCCAAAGTTAAAAGTTGTACTGTCATGTAGTATTATGAATTTAATTTGTTAACAAAATGGATCGACCATCTTTTTCATCATATTTTCTCATATCTGACTTGTAACAAGCTCCTTCTTAATGCAAAACGAATATTAACGTAATTTTATTTAAATTGAATACGAAGTTTCTTTTAAATATATACAGGGTCGTGATTAAATAACGGATAAATTTAATAAAAGCTCAGGCAAATTTTTTTCGGAAAAATCCTCGGACCCGTCAATTTTTGTTTCTGAATTTTGTTTATCTTATACCAGAATATACAGGATGTTAAATAAATGACGTCAATGGTACTTTTTTAAACGAAATAACATGTATATTATGGAATATTTGGATTCTACAGACAATTCTACATAACTTTCTTATGAGGCAATGTATGTCTTAAGTGAGCCGTCCCCGAAATATTCACCAAATTTTCACGTTCTATAACACCTTAAGTTGCTATTTATTATTGTCGAGTCACCAGAAATTTATATTACACCTGTTGTCAATGTGTAACAAATTGGCAATTAGTTAATAATTTAAACTTTATTGTTAATCGGAAGTAATTGTTATCATTTCAATGCGCCTAAGTGAGAAAGCGAATAGAAATATTGATTATGCTTTGCTGTGGGGAGAAAACCAGAACACACCAAGAAGTTCGAGTAATGTCAACAATAAATATCCCAACAGAGAATCTGTAAGTCAATCTACAATTAGTGAAATTGAGCGAAGTGGAGAGAGACCGGTATTGTTAAGGATATGGCCAAATATGGTCGACCTGGCCTTTCTAATGAAAAAAAACGGGTATCCTAATTTCATTATACGATAATCCGAACATGTGAAGTAATCAAGTAGCTTTAGATAAGACAACTAATAGGTCGACTATATCAAAATTAAAAAAAAAAGTGGCACTCCTACAAACATTAATTAGTGCAAGAGCTACTTGAAGATGACCCAGACCGCAGAAACCAGTTTTGCGACACTATGACAGAACTAAATGACAATAATCCTAGAATAGTCAAACGGATATGCTTCTCAGACAAAGCAACGTTTTGCTGGAGCGGACAGGTAAAAACGCATAATTTTAGGCACTGGGCGCCAGAAAATCTATACAGGTTTAAGGAAAGTCATTCTCAAAATTATGAAAAAGTGAATGTATGGGCTGGGATTATTGATAATAGAATAGGGCCGTATTTTTTTGAAGGATCTTTGACGGCAGAACGATATCATGACTTTTTAGAAAATGACTTGATACCAGCATTAGCGAGACTATATCCAGATGAAAATATTCCGGACATGTCAGGCACAGATTTATGGTTTCAGCAGGATGGAGCTCCCCCACATTATGCTGAGAATGTTAGGAGATTCTTAAATAATGTTTTCCCAAACCTGTGGATAGGCAGACGTGGATCAAGTTGAAAGAAATTTTTTAGCTTTAAAACTCATAAAACTTATTCGAGAAATTCGACGTCACAAGAAATGTTAAATGGTTTGGCTGTAGTGTCTATAGAAAAGGCTTAATAATTAAAATGTATTCTTCTGACTCATTTTATAACTTAGTAATAGGATCGTTTGCGATTAAGTGCAACAGAAAGATAGACTTAATCTATAAAACATAATTTTGCATTTTTCTTAGTTTGTTTTTAAGTTTGCCATTTGATTTCCGTTTTATGATATTTTACGTTTTGATGTGTGTTTTAAATAAAACTATATGCTTCATATTATAACTTTTGGCCTCACCTCTTTTACTGACCACGGATCGCCACTGCAGTAGAGTGGACACCTAGGTCACCCGATCTTAATCTCCTGAACTATTTTCTTTGGGGTAACGTTAAAAACCAAGTGTATAAAGATAAACCACGCACATTTGACATTCTTAAAGAGCGCATTCGAAATGTAATTGGGAATATTCCTCCAGATACCGTTGAAAATATACAGCAAGAATTTATTGATCGTCTGGGATATTGCAAAGCTGTTAACGGCGGCCACTTCCAACATTTTTTAAAATAATCCGAGGATTTTCCGAAAAAAATTTACCTGAACTTTTATTGAATTTATCCATTATTTAATCACAACATAGTAGGTAGTTGAAATTTCGACGACGGAGCATCAACATATTATATTATTTGGCTTGGTCTACTTTAAGAAGTGTTTTGATAAAAAAATATCTTATTTTTGCCATCTTTTAGTCCTATATCAACAACCTGGTATTTTAAAATATAGTTTCCTTAGTAAGATTTCAAAAAGTTTAATACTGGTAAAACTATATTCAAGAAAACATGAAATGACCAGCCCTAAACTCGGGTAAGCAAAATATATTTTTAGCTATTAACTGGCAAGATTTGGTAAAAAAATCACAATATTTTAATTTTTAAATTTGTTTCATTCAAATGGTTTGACACGTTAAATCTGGATAACAAATAATTCTTGAAATTACTTTATTACGAGGTACTTGTATCAGTTTTAGTACAAAATAGACATTTAGGAGGAATCTCTGTTTTGTAAGTTATTTATAATCAAACGGTATTTTCCAAAAATGCAGCATCAGGTGCAAAATGCAGCCTGGACCTAATCATTAACCGTGGAAAAATAAAGATATTTCTTAAATCCATGTTGTTGGAAGAACCGCTGTTACCAACAATAAAGTACAGAAGAAAAAGTATGTTGGATATAAATAATTATTTTAAGACTTAAAATATTGGTAAAACGTCAAACAATGATTATTCTTTTTTAACTGTGGTCGTCATTGCAAATAATGTTTTATATTTTCTTACTGAATCAGATTTGCCAGAATAAGGCATAAAATGTATTTTGTTTTTCCTAATGTGGCGGTAGACAACACACGAGATTAAGATATGTACTTGATCGTTTTAGAATACATTCAAAGTACGTTATTTTCATGAAAGTCCTAGGAATAAGCAAAAAATACATTTTTATAAGTACTTAAATAACTGAATTAAGTCTTACAATTAAGTGGCATTTTTGTTTTTGTTGTGTGCCGTTACAGTGATCAGTGGTCAAAAGTGTAACATTCTGATTATTAAAATTGGATTTTTTAAGATGCATAACACCAATCCGATTTAAATAAAACGTCTACTAAGCTGGCAAGTCCAGGAAGTAGTTTAAAAATAATGTCTTGGTAATAGCAATTAAACGACCACTGACTCATTTAGTTATTTTAATTTTTTTTTGACAAGTGGAAATTTTCTGGTACTACAGTGATTTATTATAACATTAGCTCAACAATGTTAAGTAGTTGTATTTTTTTCTGATCAAGAAACTGTTTCTTGGTCATTTTTTGTTAGCAGAAAATCTGGGTAACCAGTTTTAACAAAACTACACGTATGCTAAATTATTTATAACACATTGATATCAAAAGTAAGTGCAACATTCAGGCGCGGTCAGTGAAATTTTAAAGTTGTATATTTCTGAGCTACTTATGGGGCCCATGCCAAGTTCAGGTTTTTTAATAGAGAACCTACTAGGAATGTTTTGGTAAAGAAAAAAAGAATTTGTAATTTGAAAAAAAAATTGAATTTTTGAATTGACCCACCTGGGAAAAAAATTAACACATTTAGGTCTTTTATTTATTATTTTTTCTAAACAAATTTTACATCATTTTGTTGACAATTTTTAAATTTTTAGAAAAAAATGTGTTAGTAAAAGTTATAGTCGTTTGAATTTTTTTAAAAATAAAATATAAATAAAAAAAAATTCAGATGACTATAACTTTCTTCTAACACATTTTTCTCTCTTAAAACTTAAGAATTGTCGACAAAGTGATGTCAAATTTGTTTAGAAAAAATAGCAAATAAAATACCTAAACGTGTTAATGTTTTCCCCAGGTGGGCCAATTCAAAAATTCAACTTATTTTCGCAAATTACAAATTTTTTTTTACCAAAACATTCCTAGTAGGCTCACTATTAAAAAATTTGACATGGGTCCCATAAGTAGCAACAGATATAAAACTTTAAAATTTCACGGGCCGCGCCTGGCAACACTTGTTCTAAGTAACACCTTTAGATAAATCATAAAAAGTATTTCTTAAGATATTTGTTGAAAAAATAAAAAACTTAAGACCGGAAAAATATAAAATATTAATAAATATTTTCACTTGTCTAAAGTTCTTTACATGTATCCTGGGATTACTTGTCCCTGTGGAAATGTAGAGAGCTCCATTACACTTAGATTTTTTTTAAACCCAGGTGCCGACTGAGTCCAGTTATCACATCCATAAGAGTGTTACCAAACATAACCATACTATGTTTCTATCCACTAGAGTCCAATAAGTATGGTAAAAATATTTTTCGATTGGTTTCTTAAAACGACACATGATAAAATTATCTTATAGAATGTCACAAAATTGCAAATATCAATTTCTAAATTTATTATAATATAAATTGAAAACTAAGAAACAGTTGAGTTTGTTTTATTTTAACATCGATTTCTAATAACTTGTCTTTTCAGCAGATCTGAATGTTAATTTTTTTATTTGGTATATATTTATTGGACTTTAACTCCACTGGGTGGCCAAATAATTTTGCTAAGCTTTTCAGTGTAGTGTGTTGCATACTATTGCATTCTCATGTAAAATTTTTTTCCTTTTGACACTTTTCAACATGTTATTTTTATTCACAAATGCAGTAGGTTTGAAATAAAATATGCTAAAACCGGATAAAATCATTTTATTTTAAATAAAAACAAAACAATGCTGGGTTCCAATTTAGGATGGCGTCTGCAGACTCGCTAAGGAATATATAATTTATCATGTTCTCAAACTTACAAAGACACCTTAGTTTTTTAAAATATCTAACATAAGAGTTATGAATTTTTTTTTTAGAATCATCTCTGGTTTTTCCTCACGTATTTAACTATGATTGAAAAGTGATCAATCTATTTGGTGTGCGTAAAGTACTATCAGTCTGCGCCTGAACATGTCGCATGCTTTGGTGTTTTTGTAGTAGTTAGTTTTTAATATAAATAATTTTTGCTTTAATAAATAATATTTGAAACCAACGACCTAAAATAACATTAAAAATAATTTGAAATCTTTTTTTATTGGCAAGTTGTAAAGTAAAATGCGATTGTAGTATTGGTGTGAGTACCAAATATTTTGGACTATAAATATTGGAACAATGAAATGAAGTCTACTTGTCAGGGGTACATATAGAAATACGTAAAATTGAGAATAAGTTCTCTAAACCACCTGAAAATTCCTTATACTATAAGGATTTGAACAAATCATGGTAAAACAGCTATTCTCCGGGCTATATGCCCCTACGAGCGCTGGATTACATACCAAAATTTGCCGTATTTTGACTAACACTGTTAGACAACAAAATACTTGGTTTGACTGCAAGAAACTACCAGGAAGGAGGAAGCTTTTTTCTTTAGTTAGGATGTCGTACCTGCATACCGGTTTCGAACTCTTTAGTTCTCATCAGTACAGGATAAACGAACATACCTACCCTCCGAAAAAGCATACTCTTTAAGCTAGCCATGTCACACTGCATAAGCAGTATAAAACAGGCAGCGCCATCCATTAGCAGTTTCAAGCAGTTGGAGTAGAATTTACCGTGAGGTAAAATATTACAACAATGAAATGAAGTCTACTTGTCAGGGGTACATATAGAAATACGTAAAATTGAGAATAAGTTCTCTAAACCACCTGAAAATTCCTTATACTATAAGGATTTGAACAAATCATGGTAACAGTTGTCTAACAGTGTTAGTCAAAATACGGCAAATTTTGGTATGTAATCCAGCGCTCGTAGGGGCATATAGCCCGGAGAATAGCTGTTTTACCATGATTTGTTCAAATCCTTATAGTATAAGGAATTTTCAGGTGGTTTAGAGAACTTGTTCTCAATTTTACGTATTTCTATATGTACCCCTGACAAGTAGACTTCATTTCATTGTTGTAATATTTTACCTCACGGTAAATTCTACTCCAACTGCTTGAAACTGCTAATGGATGGCGCTGCCTGTTTTATACTGCTTATGCAGTGTGACATGGCTAGCTTAAAGAGTATGCTTTTTCGGAGGGTAGGTATGTTCGTTTATCCTGTACTGATGAGAACTAAAGAGTTCGAAACCGGTATGCAGGTACGACATCCTAACTAAAGAAAAAAGCTTCCTCCTTCCTGGTAGTTTCTTGCAGTCAAACCAAGTATTTTGTTGTCTAACAGTGTTAGTCAAAATACGGCAAATTTTGGTATGTAATCCAGCGCTCGTAGGGGCATATACCCCGGAGAATAGCTGTTTTACCATGATTTGTTCAAATCCTTATAGTATAAGGAATTTTCAGGTGGTTTAGAGAACTTATTCTCAATTTTACGTATTTCTATAAATATTGGTGCTGTAAATCAAACATTTTACATTCTTGATAAGTACATTTATAGATAGCTAAACAAAACATGGAATTTCGGGTACATACATACATACGTACCAACATACAGAACCCACCATTGTTTAATCAAATGACAAAGACAAACAAAACATTTTCATTTATTTATTATACAACTTTATCATTACCAGTTGAAATGGGGTTAATGTAATCCACAAAGACACCTAAAAAGTTGCCAAAAAGCCCTTTCACATAACATTTGCCGTAATATTTTTAAAAGAACAGAAAATGTCTTTAGGTTAAACATCCCAGAAAAAAGACAGGCAAAAAGAGTTATTACTTATTTGTCTGACCCTAAGAGGTTTTTGAAGCTTCAAAAGACTAAACTTGCTTTTTTACAAGATATAGATCTTGGGGATATTACCTCAAATAAATGGAATGCCTGGTGATGAGCACTGCAGATTCTATGACCAGGCTGACGAAAGTGCCAGATACTTGCATTTCCAGAAGTACACTCACAGCTTGATAAAAGCCGCAGTATATTGAGGAAGCTTATCTAATTCCCTCTGTTTCTTTATTATCTACTTTTATTGGATGGTATTTAAAAAAAAATTAACTCTGTTGTGTAGGGCTAACCAAAGCCGAACGATTGCATTTACTACAATGCCACAGAGGAGAAGAACTATCACGGGGTACACGAAACAGACAAAATCGACATTTTCATAAAACACTATTGTATTAAGTTGCGTAGTAACAGGATGTCTCAAAATAATAAGTTTTATGTTATAAAATTAGCCAAGCCCAGGTTAAGAAAATATATTTAATAAAGCAGAAATTGTGACCTTTCTTCAAATTTAATTCTTAGTTAATTAACTAACAATGTCATTGCTATGCAATTAACTTTATTTGTGTACAAATACAGGCTTTCGCATGGTTCAGCGATCTTCTGGTTGAACATGCGGAAATATTTTGGTCGCTATTTGCTGTCGACATGGATAGAGTTCTAGCCGAACAACCTGCTGACACCTGGGATTCTTTTCCTCTGTTCCAAATTCTTAATGACTACTTAAGAGCTGACGGTAGGAAAATATATTTTATGAAGTTAAATCCAAAATAAGTAAAACTTAATCAGTCTCCTTTACATTAATGATTTACTCTTTTCTGCTACTAAACTCGTTCCTAATGAAATTATGCTGACGATAATCCTTTCTAGTTCACTATCTGTTTCCACCAGTCATAAAGCTTAAATTGGATAATAAACTCATGCCTATGGCCATTTCGTAAGATATCCAATCAATTTAAAATTGTGGAACTAGCATCTATTATTTTCTTATTTCCAACAACACAGAAAAGCCTATATTCACTGTCCAGCTACCGAACCTCAGAACATATTGTTTTTTCTTTATTTTATAACTGGAATGTCCAAATTATGGAACCTCCAGGTAGCAAAAGTTTTCCCTTTCTCCCAAACCTTTATTCCGTAAAGTCTTGTATAACAGACTGCATCTCCCTTATCTCCAGGCACGGTCCTCACTGTACACTGATACTTTATCTTGTAGCTCACGTGGACTTTTCTAGATAAAAAAGTAAATTTAATTGCAGACAATTTAAAGAATGGTCGTTTCCATCAACATCTACGTGATACCTTTGCTCCACTGGTGGTAAGGTATGTCGATCTCATGGAGTCATCAATTGCACAGTCAATCCACAAAGGATTTGAAAAAGAGAGATGGGAAATCAAAGGGTAAGAATAGTAAGGACCTAATATCTAATATATTTTTAAGTTCATTTACGATAACATGGCAAAATAGTTTAGAACTGATCTTAATTTGTCAAGAATTTAATGTCCAAGCAAACCAAAAGTAAAAGCAACACAAAGGTATAAAATCTTAAGTCACAGTCAATATATTCATTTAAATCTCTATTTCAGAAACGGATGTGCGACTTCAGAGGACCTATTCTGGAAACTAGATGCTCTCCAGTCGTTTATAAGAGATTTGCACTGGCCTGACACAGAATTCCGACAACATTTGGAACAAAGACTTAAGCTGATGGCCTGTGATATGATCGAATCTTGTATACAAAGAACGGAGACAGCATTTCACCAATGGCTAAAAAAATCTGTCACTTTCCTATCAACTGATTATATTTTACCATCAGAAATGTGCGCCATGGTAAACGTGATATTGGATGCGAAGAACCAATCGTTTAAATTATGTGCAGTTGATGGCATTGACTTGGTAAGTTTCTGTTCTCTTTTATATCTATTTACATAATATTATTGCTATAAAATACTTTCCATATGTCCAAAAAGTCTTGGTATGGGCAAATATCTTTGCTATTAGTAAAGATAGAGACACCAAATTTTAGGTGTATCTTATTGGTTAATAAATCTATTTTTTTATGTAAGTTAACTTTTTCAACACCCTTAAGGTGAGTTGAAGTCAAAAATTTCAAATGCAACCCTGTGCCGTGCGGTATCTCATTTTAAAGGTCTTAAAAAAAGAACCATTTTGACGCAAACCCGAGGTCCGCATCTTAATTCGTTTTTAAATGGCAAGTCTATGAAAATTAAAAATCTAAAAAAAAATTTAAATAACTTTATTTCTCTTATGACTTTAAAAGTTGGCTGTAATAAAGTGAACTTCTTGGCAGTAATAAAGTTGATTTTGCAACTCTGCCAAGAAGTAACACCTGTCATTCTCGAAAATGTGAGAAGGGAATCGACTTTATTACTGCCAAGAAGTTCATGATGGTCATTTTGAACAACTTTTAAAGTAATAAGAGAAATAAAGTTATTTAATTTTTTTTTACGATTTTTAATTTTTAAAGGCTTGCCATTTAAAAAAGAATTAAGATACGGACTTCGGGTTTGCGGTAAAACGTTTCTTTTTTTAAGACCTTTAAACCACCACACCGCATGGCGTTCCATTAAAAAATTTTGATCTCAACTCCCTAGCGTCACCCCTAAAGGGGGTTGAAAAAGTTAAATTACATAAAAAAGTAGATTTATTAACCAATAGGATATACCTTAAATAACCCTGTATATAAAGCTAAAATTTTATATTCAGCATTTTCTAACAGTTATTACCTATTTTAGCACCAGTATCATACAAAAATAGATGACCAGATCGACAAAACTCTAGCAAATATGAACCAAGGAATGCTTAGTAAGTTGATGTCTGTTTTGGAAGCGACGCTGTCCAAATTATCTCGGTATGACGAGGGTAGTCTTATTGGGTCCATATTGAGTTTTACGGTAAGTTAAGAGCCTTAAATTTATTCCTATACTTCTAACATCATAATAATTTGATGTTGTTCAAAGTAGTTAAAAATCAAGACAAGCATTTTTTCTTTAGAACGTATCAGGATCTGGAAAAGACGTTGGACAGAGCTACGTTAATTTCTTGCGAAATAGCATGGAGCAAATCAGAGGTAAAGTCACCGACGAGTTGTGGATACTTAATTTCTTTGAACAGTGGTACACTGGTCAGATGAACATGATTTGCAACTGGTTGTCTGAACGTCTGGATCATACCCTGCATCCATACCAATGTACGTGCCTTGCTCATATAGTAAAGGTAAGTAACAATATGGATATTATTTTAAATATAGTAATTTAAATAAATTGTTACTAGGTGACTGTTTTGGTTTAATAAAAATTTGGTTACCGAAAGCTGGTGGACCAAAATTACTTTCATTGACCGCCACTGGTAGCCTTAAAAGCTAATAATATTATATGATATATTGAACAAATTGCTGTGTAATGGTTAAAACGTTCTGTTGCAAATATTTTTATTTACACTTTTAGAAAATATACTCTGATTTTGAACTTCACGGCGTTATGGAAGATAAGTTGAACTCTAAAGCTTATCAAACAATAGCTCAAAGAATGCAGACTGAAGAAGCAACATGTGCTTTGACTTTGGGTCAAAATGATGGGTAAGTCAAGACTTTAACAAGTATAGATATATATTTTAATTAAGTATTTTTACTGACATAAATACAATTAACGCAATTGTGGAGTTTAACAATTTATTTTAATAATCAAATCGATAATAGAAAAGTAAAGATAAAAACCAATTTATCAAATAAAAATTAACTTGTATTGAACTTCAACTTTTAAATCGTCAAATCTGCTAAGTTATGAGAATTTTATCAATATTTAGCTTGTTTTTAAATTTGTCATTGCACAATGCATATATGGCATATGCCTCGTCTGGGTATTAGATCTACTTAAATAGGAATATCATTAATATTAAAGGTCGCCAAAGGCGCTATATCTCGACGACCCAACGTGAGACATAATAGGTCGTAATGATTACACAGGACCACAAATGGGAACCGAAAAAAGTCCTTTGGCGAGATTGATATCCTATATGTATTTTGGTGCGCTGATTACGAATCCGAGGTCCATATAACCCCAGCACATCACGTTCAAGGTCATTTGAAGGTCAAATGCATATATTACGGAAAAACAGAAAATCTGACCACGGATTCGGAAAGAGCGGGAAATTTTACGTCCAAATATGTAGTTTGTAGTTTTTCCAACATGACCCTCCAAGGTCATCTGGGGGTGAAATGACTCATCGATAGACCAAATTCTTATTTCCTATATACATCATCACCTTGAAAGTGACGTGCTGGGATTATATGGACCTCGGATTCGTAATCAGCGCGTCAAAAAACCTAAAGATACCTGACTAAGTTGTACGTAAAAGTCTGTAGTTGTGATGATGTACCTATATGGGAAATAAGAATTTGGTCTATCGGTGAGTTATTTCACCCCCAGATGACCTTGGAGTGTCATGTTGGAAAAATAAAAACTACATATTTGGACGTAAAATGTCCCGCTCTTTCAGAATCCGTGGTCAGATTTTCTGTTTTTCCGTAATATATGCATTTGACCTTCAAATGACCTTGAATGTGATGTGCTGGGGTTATATGGACCTCGGATTCGTAATCAGCGCACCAAAATACATATAGGATTTCAATCTCGCCAAAGGACTTTTTTCGGTTCCCATTTGTGGTCCTGTGTTATTAATCATTAAATAGTTTAAATTATATCTCTTCATTTCTGAGGAGTATATTATTGATACAACCTCTTAACCCTCATCTTTGCCTTTTTCTTTTTGGCAAGATATACTTGCCAAACAGACTCATTATATTTTGACATCAAGCGCTGTTTATACACACTCGCTTGGTTTCAAGATTAGTGGCAGTGACAATGGTAGAAGTGTATAACCTAAAATCTCATGGTTATGTTAAAAATCTTATAAATATGAAGGTTAAATCATATATGTGCAGAGGAGTAAAGATATGTACGATAACCTTCAGAGGAGGATGTTCTCTCCTTAACTTACTATTAATTTGTATTTCTGATTTTCTTAAATTTCGTATTTTACGTTTTCAGAGGATTAGAAATGGGTGAAGACGATTCCGACAGTAGAAGCAAATCATTAATGGAAAGTCTTGGAGGGGACGAAGGTAATCCCTTGTCAAACGTCGGAAATATGGTAGCTGGAAGAGTTAGTAATTTCCTAGGAAAGGGTATAGGTGGAATTGGATCAAAGCTAGGAGGCGGATCTAGTTGGTTCTAATGTTTCTACTGTTTCTGCAATGTTTTTACTGTCAGTGATTTTTAACTAAGCGTGTAAAAGATTGTTTCAGCTAAATAAGCCAGTTTTTGTTTCACGCAAACATATTTTAAAATAAACTCCTACATTTCTAACCCCTAATTCCAAACGAATGTTTTATAATAGTATAAATTTTACAAATCAGAAAAGAAATATTGAAGGTGTATTCAAATTTTAAAAATGCTTAGTGAAAACATGACAGTAGGTTAACTAAATTTTTAAAAGTTATTTTTATCTGCGTTATATAAATTTTTACATTGTTAAATATTTTAATAAAAACTATTAATGGCAAGTTGGCACCTTTAAAAAGTTAGCTTTAAGCGTATTCTAATATTTAAGAAATAATTTTTAAAATTACAAATATTCGAAGCATATCACATAAACTTGTAGTGTTGTAAGGATAATTTTTTTACATGACATAAAATAGCTACGCCACGAAAAAATTTGCTTCACTATTTACATCTAAAACTTCTTGTTGTTAGACTAAAGAAAGCTATTAAAAGATTTGTCTATGACATAAGTTTTGTAATAAACTGATGATAGAAGTTGCACAATGCGAAATTGTTGTACCTTTTTCGAAAATACTGTTTTAAAACCTGTTTTTTGACTTGTTAAAAACGATATTCCCCATGTCAATATATAGAGAAAATACTACAAAAAGCCTTTTTAGAAAAGAGCTATAGAATTCGGACTCGTGTAAATAAAGGCAAATAGTGAAGAAATATATTAAGCGGAAACTCAAACCACTGTATTCTGAATATTACCATCTACACCATAGACATAATACAATTTAAATATCTAGAGAATTTTGATATTTTTAGACAAAATAGCTACATATATTACATACTGACACAAAACACACACAATTTCCCCGTATTTTAGTTTAAATTTAATGCTAATGATGCTTCCATTTTTGGCAATTTTATGTCAAGTAAAAAACGATATTTTTCAACATATAAATTCGCATTCAACCTAAGCAGGTCTTCAACTGTTTACTATTTGTTGTTTATTTCAAAAGGAAGATTTGAAAATCGTAACATCTGATTTCGAAAAACGTAAAATTAAGGTATCTATTTTAAAATAATCTTAGACTTTCACTGATCCTACTTGGCATTAAGTAAAAGTAAAAATAATGAAAGTCAAAGATGCGTTTATAAATAATTTAATTATTTCCAGTATTTTTAAAATTATGTATAATGCATAATAGAGGATAAGATGTAAAAATAATTTAATTTACACTTAATTTTTTCCTTTGGGCTTCCGCAGATGGTTTTTCCAGAATGTGACCAAATTTTTCCATACGCAGTCTGTTGTTACGTATATATAAATTCGCCCTAAGAAATACTACACGGGTGCAGTTAGTGAAATTGCTGGAAAATATTAACTACATTAAGGGGGTTTTCTGCATAAAAGTTATACTTTGTTACAAACTTGTCAAAGGTATACGTTAACGCCATACTGGTACATATTATTGTTATTCTCCAAAATTCTCCAGACATTTCAATAAGAGTACCTTAAAAAGGCAAATTTAATTTTGCAATCTAAACTAAATGGATGCACAAATGTTTCTTGTAATAATAATTTCCTGCAAAATATTTCTATCCTGCTCTAATCCTCTTTTGTGTAATATTAATAGATATAGACGATATGTTATGCAACATCAGCCAACTAGTTGAAATGTTTATCTTGAGCATTAAACGGATCCGTTTAAAGAAGATCTGTTTGAAACAGACTCGTTTCAAAACAGACCTGTTTAAACCGTTTAAGCAAATCTATGATCTGTTTTAAACAGATCTGTTGAAAACTCTATAAGAGTATCAATCGCTTGACGGTTGTTGCAGAACATACCATCTATATCTACTTGTATTCGTTTCGGTTCAAGTTTGTTCAACAAGTGATGGGTTAAAAAGAAATGCTTTGGGTTTGAACATCGGAATATGACAAGTACAAACTTATTTTATATCATAGATAGCGACTAAAAAATAAATAATTTGTGATAAGTGTTTAGCTTAATATAGAACATCTTGAACTTATTCAATTTTTGAAACTACTTACTGTATATATACTGGTGTTTGGTGTTATTTTTCACCCTGTCTAAAGCATTGCATTTGTAACTTAAATAATAAGCTCATGTATAAAATCTTTAAACTACGCCAGCAGCGTCTTAGAGTGCTAAAACCCCTGTTCAATATCCACGCTACCATCATTTAATTTATTTAACTTTTTAATCTCCTAAACATTCTTTTTTATTTGAGGAGTTATAATATATATATATATATATATATATATATATATATATATATATATATATATATATATATATATATTGTTTTATGATTTGATTCTACTTACTATTAGTGACCCTTATTTTGGTATTTCATCATCTTAAAGTTTTTGTTTGAAAACAAGTTATACAATAAACACCGAATAAGGTTATGTTATGGTTGACATTCGTGGTCATACTTCCGCTCGAGTATAGGCTATTGTTCTTAGTTCTTCATAAAGCCATATTTCGTATTAAAAATGCAGCAGCCGATGGCTAACGGGAAATTTTCATATGCTTGTCGAAATTTGAAATAGAAACATATTTTAAGCTTATTAAAATTTATATATTTGCGTTATTTAAAAGAAAGTCAATGCTTCAAGTTGAGTTGAAAAATAGCTTAACAAACCTCGTTGCTATATATGCTTAGCCTTAAAATTGCATAAATATATGTATATTGTTAGTATTTAAAAGTATTTAGAAATAAATTATCCAATTCCTTTAAACACCAACTTTAAATACGGTGATATATAAATAACTAGTGTGTAATATATAAACTTTAATATTTTCAATAAGATTTAGGCCTCCCGCGCTTTAAAATAATAGTTGCTGCTACCGTTATGCTTGTTGTATTTAAAATATTTATGCTATTTAAAATTCATATATGGCCCCCTTACTCTTGTTATATTTAAGAATTGTGTAAGGTAACTTGTATGGCAAATAAATTGTTTTAAAATACTTTGCTTTTTTATTTTCTTAATTTTGTGTCTGTAGGAATTTACAATATAACAGCTGGTTCATGATAAGTATTTAAGACGGATTTTCTTGTAGAGAAAACTACTAGCATTAAGAATTGCTTATCGGCTTTTTCATTTCAGCAACAGCACAGGTAGAATGTGATGATCTACGAACAAGCAATATCTTACAGTAAACCTACAGACTCCAAAAAGTACTTATTATTGCTACACTTAAATGTAGGAAGCTGAAAAACAAACTTTTGGTGTCGTCAGTGTCGTTCTTCAGGAAAATATTCTACTTTATTCATATTATCAAAACGTTGGATTATATATCTGCAGGCTTTGAAACTTTAACCTATGGACTTACTTGACAAGCTGCCTAGTTTTATTCTAATATTAAGCACTATTTTCACAAACTGGTTTGATTTTAAGATTAAGTTACTAGTTTACAGCCACTGGTTTGCTTTCAAGGTTAAGTTACTGGTAGTGGTAATTAGGGAATCCAAACCACGTGACCAATATGGTGGCCTGTGGGCAAACAAAAATGACCTTGAAAAGTTTCCCATAAGAAGACGTGCAAATTGACAGTTATTATCGATATTATTTTGCATAGTTTTTGAGAGCTGTGGTTGCTAAAATTCGTGTTATTTGTCTTTAACGTGACTTATCAACCCTGAACTTTATTTAGCAATGGCTAGTATTTATCTGCAGAATTTATGGCAGAAAGTCCTGACGTTGGCGAGAGGTAAGTTGAGGTTATTTTTTATTTAAAAGTAGCTTAAAATAATTATCTATGTATTTCTCTGAAAATAATCAACTGTTTTATGTTTTCAGGTATCTACAGAAGTTAAAACTAATTGGTACTTTAGATCCTTTTACTTTAAAAGATGAAGATTTAGACTTCTCTATTGATCGAGTTCCTCCAGTTTCCATTATGGGTATTGTTTCATATTTAATCCTGACACACAGTTATTACACCAAATGAAAGCAAAGTCTGCAGTGTTATAAATATTTTGATGCAGGATTTGTAACAAAAGTTGGAGTAAAGGTGGTTTAGGATGCATATCATGCGTATATTTTAGTCGACAAGGTATATTTATTTAGTAATTTTCTAAACTTTGTACTTTGTGTTTAATTTTCAGTAACTTTAAAATAAAAATAGAAGGATAATGTTTACAGAGTGTTTTTTTTTCAGGCAAGACATTCTCAACGAGCAAACTTAAGACCGTTAGATGTGTGGAGTATTATAGCACAAGATGAAAGCATATTATGTACAGTACATTGTTCATATATGGCCGTTGGCATCCGATTTGTACAAATAAATAATCTATAATTTTTGACATTCTTTATTATATCTATATTATTGTTTGTGTTGTAGTTTGGGAAATAAATAATGCATGTTTTATTTATATGTATGTATTATCTAATAATATCTTGGTATGCATAGCTACATTTGCTTGACCTACAAAGACATTTCAGTTAAAAAATAAATTACATCGAGATCAATTTTCTAGTTATTACTAACTTAATAATTAAAATATTACAAAAACTAAAATAAATTCTCAATAGAATAAGCTGAAATTTTTACAAGGGGCAGGGGGCACCACCAAAAAATATATTGTTTAGTTTTCCGTTGACATTACCGAACACTAAAAAACAATGCTTGGTTGTTGACATCGGGTGGAATATTAAAGTTAAAAGCTATTTGTTAAAAAAAGTGGTTATTATTTTTAACCTTTTCTAGGTAGATAAAGTAGTTAAGTTAACCGAGAAAATAACTTAGAAATGATTAATATGTTATAAAATGCTTGTTGCAAACTCTTTGATTCTTTAACATAGACTCTGTAAGATTGTCCCTTTTGAGAGCAGCCAGCCATCGTTCCCTACGTCTTTTGGACAAATCATTTAAATTAGTTAAAAACCTATGCTCTAAGATGGTAGGCACACAATAAAAACTAATCTGGTCTCTGTTGGAGCGACTTCCACAACCGACTGCAAGACAAGTCATCGGCATTATTGTTTGGTCAATACACCCACCAAATCACTATAAAAATGTATTTTACTGCAAAAAAAACCTTTTCAGCGCTCACTAGAACAGTAAACAAACAAACTAAAACAACCTGATGATTCCTTAATAAATATAAACAATTTTATCGGGATTTAGGATGCGCACGCTCAAATGTAAACAAACGTATTCCTTGCAATCTTTGCCCACAGGCCACCATTTTGAATTAATTTGACACATCGTTGGATTGCCTAATAACAATGGTAAAGGTATATAACCTAAAATCTCATTGCCATGTTACAAACCTTATGAAGTTAAAGGTTAAGTCATATATGTACACAGGAGCTAAAATATGAAGTACCCTCCGGAACTTCTTCAATATAGGGGGATGTTACCCATCAACTCACTACTCATTTGTACAAGGCGCTTCCTAACTCAAAGCTAACAAAACACCTGTGATGTTACGCACATGGTACTAAATTTCAGTTGATATAAAATTTTGTTTTCAAAATTTTGTTTTAATAAATTGTTTCAGTTAATGTTGGAAGACGGATTAAGGGTTTCCACACTCTAAAAATTAGCTTAGTTAGCACTAGAAATATGCACAATCAATTCGAAAAAAAAAACCTTAAAAATGGAAAACTGCAAAATATGGAACAACTTGATATGTATATTATTATATCGCCACTCTTTGTTACTTATTTAAGCATAAATTTAAACATCTTTACTTTTTAAAGGGCCTATTCAAACAGGTTTTTACTTGGTATTACTGAAAATAAAACTGGCAACATTTTGGAAATAACTGGCACGATAAAATAAATAGGGTGAACCTAAAAACAAACGAGAGGCAGGGTTTCCCAAATATGAATGCAAATTTTATTAAAAACCACTTGGCCAAAGGGTTATGTTAGCTTAGTCAGCACTAGAAATACGCACAATCTTGGAAGCGGACGCGCAGCTTCCCTTAAGAAAATCTCTTGAAAAAATTACCTAATTAGAATTATTAAAACCGAACTAAATTGCCTAATTAGACGCACTCTGGCAACTATGCCGCCGGCTTTCGAAACGAATAAACCTTCACATGTGCCTATCAACGCAATTCGGGCGGCCATCGAAAGTTTCCGAATTGTAAGCTGTGTTTGAACAGCGTACAGAAGTTATAGAGAAAACATGTCATTAGTTGTCACGAGGGTGTCTAGCACAATAATCTCGGATTGTGGAGTTTCTTGGTTTCATGTACTTTTTTTAGATCTTATTTACGATTAGTGGGGTAAAGTTTGCTTAGAAAATTTATTATTAGTTAACCAACAGTGAAATAATAAATCTAACAACTAAAAGGTATTAAGGGCTCAGTCCAAGCAGTCTATCAATACCGACTATAAGTCATTTGTAACAAGCACAGAAAAAAATATTTTAAAAAACGTAAAATCATTTTGGAGCTATCCTAAACTAAAGCGGACTATTACTTGATTTCCCAAAAAAAATGAAATATTTAGATATCAGTTCGGAGGATCCCAGGGAGCTAGCGGATATGTTCGCAAATTTCTTTCAATCGGTATATCCAATAGGAGATGGAACAGCTCTCTGCAATGCACAAAGTCTTCCAATTACTGGTATTAATTTGTGTAACGTTCCTGTCGACAGTGACCGGGTGTTTAACAAATTGGTCAGCCTGGATATTCATAAGGGCGCTGGCTTTGACAAAATTCCACCAGTATTCCTTAAAAACTGTAGTCCGACTTTATCCCTACCACTAAGTTACATTTACAGAACATCCTTGAGTTCTGGACAGTTTCCTTCCCTATGGAAAACTGCCGTTGTCGCTCCGCTATTCAAAGGTAGCGATCGATCAGACGTAACCAACTATCGACCAATTTCTGGCCTATCATGTGTCGCTAAGGTTTTGGAGTCACTTATGACAGACACCCTTTTCGCGTCATTTAGGGACATAATCACGGCGAATCAGCATGGATTTTTCTCTGGTAGGTTATGACAATCAAATTTATGTGTTTATAGCAATTTTCTGGCTACTGCCCTTGATGCTTTTATTTTGACTTTAAGAAAGCATTTGACCGAGTCGACCAATATATCCTACTACAAAAATTGGAACATTACGGTGTTGGAGATCCATTACTCTCCTGGATTAACAGTTATCTCCGTAATCGAAACCAATACGTCAAAGTTAATAAGTACCTTTCAAAAGACATCCTGGTTCATTCTGGAGTACCCCGGGCTCTCATCTTGGTCCTGTATTGTTCTTGATATTCGTGAATGATCTATCCTACACATTTGATCATTGCTCCTTTCTATTTTTCGCCGATGATCTAAAGATTTACCGCGTCATCTCTAACACGGGTGATTGCGTGTTGTTGCAGGATCAAATAACAAAGTTATTGACATGGTGTGAGAATAATAAAATGACACCAAACACAACCAAGTGTAAAGTTATATCTTTTCTAGAAAAAGGTATGTTGTGGACCATGTTTATAATATTGATGGCTCTCTACTACCGAGGGTTACACTGGTCAATGCTCTTGGTGTCATTTTCGATAGGGAACTGAGATTTATTGCCCATATTGACAGTGTTACAGCAAAGGCTTTTAAGATGATGGGCTTTGTCATGCGGCAGTGCTGGGATTTCAGAGGCATCGAGGTCCTTAAGTCTATATACTGCGCACTGGTGCGGAGCCACCCAGAGTATTGTGGCTTGATATGGGCTCCTTTATACAACACACATATTAAAAGAATAGAACGCGTACAATCGAAGTTTGTCAAGTTCTTATTGGTCAAGCTAAATGTGGACGGTTCTCTATTACCGTACCATGAGCGTCTCAGTGTATTGGGCCTGGATGCTCTGGAAACACGCAGAGTGCGGCTGACCTTGGTCTTTGGCCACAAGCTGCTGAATAATGGGGTAGACTGCGCGGACCTCTTGGCCTTGGATAAATTTTAGAGTGTCATATCGCCATACGAGGCAACTAGAACTATATATTTTCCACAAACCCTAGTTGTACTGATATTGGAGAAAACAGCACCATTAACCGAATAATGACTTACTTAAACATGTTACCATATAACCTGAATTTTAACTGTTCTGAAAATTAGAAATATTATTAACAATCTTAATATATAATTATATAAATTCTTATCCTGTTATGGAATGGGGTAACGAACAGTGGAGGGATATTAGTGATTACTTTTTGATGTGTTGTATTGTTGTACTGGATAAGATTGTTTTACCCATTTGTACTTTTTACATTGTTTTCTTAGCTTTTTTTGTTACCTTTCTTTTGTATGGGTTGTACTATTTGGAGTTTCTCTGTACTGTACGTATTTACATAAATAAAGAAAAATTATGATTATTTAAAGTATTATTTATTATTATTGTCGGTTCACGCGTGTGTGTGGATGTAAGCTGTGGATGTCAGCTTTTTCGTTATTCGTTCGGTTATGTCAAATTATCAGGGTAAAGAAACTGCATAATAACAATAATGTCCTGTGTTTGTGATGTATGTAATTTGTTAATTAAAGGATTTTCGCCTTCACGTTCGCAGAAAAATAGCAAATTATTTTAAAAGGTTGGCCAACACCATTATCAAATTTAACAAAACAAAGAAAAGCATTTATTAGACATTGTCAAACAGACAATTATAAAACATGTGAATGGCTTACTGGTGGTGAAAGAAAGTTACATTTATTTTGCTGGTCATGACTTCTTTTTTCAATTGATAAAAATCTGTGGAATAGAACTGGATTTAATGATTTGAACAATTTACATAAAGTAGGTAATAAAAAGACATTCATCTTCGATAGTGCTTATTCAGGCAATTGTTAAAGAAAAAATTTCGATAAAACAAGAACAGTGCATTCTTTAGAAGAACACAATCAAGAGGTACGAAAAAACCGAAAAATTCTTAAAAGGCCAATTGATGAGTTTGCGAAACTAAGCTGAAGAATCCCCATCAACTTTAAATAACGTAAGTTTTTTTTAAATTTACCCTATCGACATTTTTTATCTAACAGCTTCGCCCATTATAAAAGTCACACGCCACTGATTGAGTCAATGGGTTCAACTGCTGTTGGACCGGATGGTGTTCGAGGTAGGATAATACTACAACAGCTTTATTAAAAATCATTGACCATATACTCCAGGAGTCTGATACGGGCAATTCTTAAACATTGATGATTTCGGATTTTACCAAAGCGTTCGACATGATAAGCCATAGGCTTCTGTCTACAAAATTACATTTACTATTTGTTTCTCAGATAACTTAGTGGATCTTATACAAGATTACCTGCAGCACAGGAGTCAAAGTGTTGATGTTAACGCCATTCAGTCAGGACCTGTAATTATCTCTTATTATTATTAAGGTGTTCCGCAGGGCTTCATACTAGGGCCATTCTTAAAGGCTATAGATTGATTAATTTGTAGGTGGTAGAGGAGCTTTTCCTCGACCGTGCACTAATGACCAACAAAATTTTTACAACACCCCAATTGTTGATAAATATTTAGAATCTTTACAGCCTCGTTTTCAGTCTTTATTAGAATAGAAATAAGTTTTGTGACAATTTAGGTACCAAACACAGACATATAAATATTTGCGAATAATCTTCAAACTTTAGTATCGCAATAGTACTCTTGAAAAAGCCCTAAAAAGGCGAAACATATATAGAGGTGTACTCTATTTAACCCATGAAACATTAAAAAGCAAAAAGTGGTTTAATTTTAAATATTATAAAAATGTTTCATACGGAATCAACAAAGTGTATTAAACAATATGTGTATTATTAACTCTTCCGTAAGATGACGGATAACAAAATAACACTACTTAGGTTTGAAACAGAAAATATAAAATACAAATACCCTAAAATACACAAAGCTAATCTTTTACCTACTTACTAAGTTATTATATTAGATGCTTTCTTAAAGGAATATAACAGCATGGACTAGTTCTTGGCCTAGGACCCATTACAGTTGGCATTAAAACGTCTTTGAATTCTGGACATACGACTATTGAAGTCATAGTTAATATGGTGAAAGGGAACTCGAAAAACAGTATGGTCCCTTAAACGGTGAGTATGGAGGATTAAAATCCAGTTAACGAGCTTGTAGAGAAACATAAGTTCCTAACAATCCATGCGAACCTCCAATGTATGGAAATTCAACAATCTGCACAGGTCCGACAAGTTAAGACCAATCCTACGAGAATATACCTTTAGAAACCCATCCTGCACCCGCTCAATGGACCTAATGTGAGTTTAATATGGTGACTAGACAATATACCCATATTCCAAACCAGGACGAACATATGGATGTACAGGGTCTTCCAACGAGGACTGAACAGGGGCTCATTTTTGAGCTTCCTTGTATTTAAAGAAAAATCTAAAATAGCCAATCGATGTACTTTTTCCTGCAGAATTCAAAAATGAAACCAAAAATTTATTTGAACCTGAAACAAAAGAGTTACGCTATGGATAAGGTGTTTTTTAAATGGAACATAGCTTTTTTTATACGATTTTCGGAACGAGTGATTTTTTTTTTGTCCGTTCTGATTAAAATATTTAATATTGTGACAGCTATTTTTATTAAATTTTAATGTTTTATCCAGTATAATTTAACTTCAACCTGTTTGAAACATACACTAGGTGATAAAGGTAAAATCACCTTGAAATCCTTCAAAGTCAAAAAATTTGACAAATTTACTATAATATTGCCGAAATGAAATATTCATTAGATGAGAGATTGCAATAAATCTTCTCCTTGCTTCTCTTGCATTTTCTTGGCATTTGTAGAACAAGATAACAATCTGCAATCTCTCATCTAATGAATATTTCATTTCGGCAATATTATAGTAAATTTGTCAAATTTTTTGACTGTGAAGGATTTCAAGGTGATTTTACCTTTATTACCTAGTGTATGTTTCAAACAGGTTGAAGTTAAATTATACTGGATAAAACATTAAAATTTAATAAAAATAGCTGTCACAATATTAAATATTTTAATCAGAACGGACATAAAAAAAATCACTCGTTCCGAAAATCGTATAAAAAATGCTATGTTCCATTTAAAAAACACATTATCCATAGCGTAACTCTTTTGTTTCTGGTTCAAATAAATTTTTGGATTCATTTTTGAATTCTGCAGGAAAAAGTACATCGATTGGCTATTTTAGATTTTTCTTTAAATACAAGGAAGCTCAAAAATGAGCCCCTGTTCAGTCCTCGTTGGAAGACCCTGTACAATATAGTAACCTTAAAATGTATGTAAGTTTAATAAAACAGCAATACATAAAAAATAAAATGTTATATAATATAAAATTATATATCGACAATACACATCAATTAAATGCTCCCTGAAAAGCCCTGCATGCTTTCCTAAAGCCAATAAAGAATGTTGCTGAATCGCATAGGGAACCGAGTTGTATATATATTAACAGCTGAATAAGTTAAAATGATCTGAAAGGGTCGTCCGGTGTTTAGAAATTACCAAAAGATGAATATTTCTAGTAAAAAGATTCTGAATTACTGGTCTATATTTTAGTTTCTTCCTGATATATAGAGAGAAGTCAATTTCAAGTACTTTTCATACAAATCTTGCTACGTATTCAGCCACCCCAGCCCAGTCAAAAAAGACGATATGTGGTCGCGCCTCCTGAATGAAGGTACTAACCTAACACAAGAATTTTTATTTCTTTACCAAAATATTCCTAGTAGGCTCACAGTAAAAAACCTGAAATTGGCATGGGTTTCATAAGTTGCAACAGAGATTTAAAATTTCACGGGCCGCGCCTGATTTATATTACTATAATATAGTTATTACACTGTAAAAAAAATTAACAAAAAATATTAGGAACTCGGAATAGGAACGCTAGAACATTTATATTATAGCTATTATAAACAAAAACAAAGATATAAACTTAGGAACAAATAATAAAACAAATTAAAATTTTATGAAAATTAGGAAATACCCTCATATTTTTTTGGTTGACTTTGTTTTTCCTACTAAATATGATGCTTCTTTCTGTATATAATTTAAAAACTCTACCCAGGACAATTAAAATTGTGCTTTCCCATCCATTATAATTACCATTAGAAATATATATTATTTACTATGAAAAAAAAAAAAAAAACGAAAAAGCGTTAAAGCGAAAAAGTTTTAATATGTTAGTCGGGAAGCGGGAGATTTACTGAAAAATCGGGAGCCTCCCGCCTAAATGGGGAGGGTTGGCAACCCTAATTATTACCTATATTATGTTCAAATTATTGTGATTTTTTCATTATTGTAGATTTTGTTACATTTGTATTACTCGGTTAAGCTGAGCAGTTATATTGCTCTATAAAATAAATACATTTTATTATTATTATTGCAATTTTAAATGAATCAAAAATATTTTAAAAAATCGAAAAGATCCCCACACACCTACATGGTGATTCAGGAGGAGAGCAATTTTGGATACGTAATCAGCGACCCAAAACAAATACCAAAGTTCCTATAAACATGGGTCAACTTTTTTTCCCAAATTACAAATTTTTATTACTTTACCAAAACATTCCTATAGGCTCACAGTAAAAAACCTGAACTTGGCATGGGTCTCATAAGTTGCAACAGAGATATACAACTTTAAAATTTCACGGGCCGCGCCTGATTTATATTATTATAATATAGCTATTACATTATAAAAAATCGTCAAAAAATATTGGGAACTCGGAATAGGAACGCTAGAGCATTTATATTATTTATATTATACCTATTATAAACAAAAACAAAGATATAAACTTAGGAACAAATAATAAAACAAATTAAATTTTATGAAAATTAGGAAATACCTTCATATTTTTTTGGTTGACTTTGTTTTTTCTACAAACTATGATGCTTCTTTCTGTATATAATTTGAAAATTCTATGCAGGGCAATTAAAATTGTGCTTTCCCATCCATTATACTTACCATACTAAATATATATTATTTACTATGAAAAAAAAACGGAAAAGCGGGAGTTTTAATATGTTAGTCGGGAAGCGGGAGACTTATTGAAAAATCGGGAGCCTCCGCCTAAATCAGGAGGGTTGGCAACCCTAATTATTACCTATATTATGTTCAAATTATTGTGATTTTTTCATTATTGTAGATTTTGATACATTGTTACTCGGTTAAGCTGAGCAGTTATATTAGTCTATAAAATAAAGATATTTTATTGTTATTATTATTATTATTATTATTACAATTTTAAATTAATCAAAAATATTTACAAAAACCGAAAAGATCCCCACACACCTACATGGTGATTCAGGAGGAGAGCAATTTTGGATACGTAATCAGCGACCCAAAACAAATACCAAAGTTCCTATAAACATGGGTCAACCTTTTTCCCAAATTACAAATTTTTATTACTTTACCAAAACATTCCTATAGGCTCACAGTAAAAAACCTGAACTTGGCATGGGTCTCATAAGTTGCAACAGAGATATACAACTTTAAAATTTCACGGGCCGCGCCTGATTTATATTATTATAATATAGCTATTACATTATAAAAAATCGTCAAAAAATATTGGGAACTCGGAATAGGAACGCTAGAGCATTTATATTATTTATATTATACCTATTATAAACAAAAACAAAGATATAAACTTAGGAACAAATAATAAAACAAATTAAATTTTATGAAAATTAGGAAATACCTTCATATTTTTTTGGTTGACTTTGTTTTTTCTACAAACTATGATGCTTCTTTCTGTATATAATTTGAAAATTCTATGCAGGGCAATTAAAATTGTGCTTTCCCATCCATTATACTTACCATACTAAATATATATTATTTACTATGAAAAAAAAACGGAAAAGCGGGAGTTTTAATATGTTAGTCGGGAAGCGGGAGACTTATTGAAAAATCGGGAGCCTCCGCCTAAATCAGGAGGGTTGGCAACCCTAATTATTACCTATATTATGTTCAAATTATTGTGATTTTTTCATTATTGTAGATTTTGATACATTGTTACTCGGTTAAGCTGAGCAGTTATATTAGTCTATAAAATAAAGATATTTTATTGTTATTATTATTATTATTATTATTACAATTTTAAATTAATCAAAAATATTTACAAAAACCGAAAAGATCCCCACACACCTACATGGTGATTCAGGAGGAAAGAGCAATTTTGGATACGTAATCAGCGACCCAAAACAAATACCAAAGTTCCTATAAACATGGGCCCGATTCTTAAACGTTACAGGGGTAACATTGTTGAATAACCTAAAACGTAATGCATAAGAAACTATTTTTAATATATTATTACTAGGCAACGGTGACTTACCTCTCAGGTGTATAAGGAAGAAACAGGTCTATCATTAATATTATCTGACAATTCATTTCGTAATGTTAAAATTAAATGGAGAAGAGCTGACCTATATACAGAGAAATTAATTTAAATACTCTGTAGAATGCAACTGAAAACCCTTTAATGCTGGGGGTGTGAGACAACACATAAGCCTGTGTCTATGTGAAATTGGAAGTTTTATTAAAAATAATTGGACGGAAGTCCCAAAAATGATTTTTGAGTATTAAGGACAAATTTTTACAATATGAATTTTATGATATGTTATGATAGCAAGCTTCAAAACCCCAACCTGTTGTACCTTCCAGTCAATCAATCAATCTAAAGTATTCTTCAAAGAACGGCTCAAATGGCCAAAAGAAGGCATCAAAAATGAATTTTATTGACGATTTAAGCAACGTCTTGGCATTTAATGCCACTTAAAAGCAAAAATTAACTTGTATTTTAATCTGCAAATCAACAAAGGAAACATTTTTTTACAGACTAATCAATTAGGAAATTATAAAATATGTTCTAGACATTATTCCCTTTTAAGACGTCACCCTAATCTAATCGATATATTTGATTAATTAAACCGACCTTCCTGACCGCACCTACTTCGTCAGGGCCACCCCATCTGTATTTAATGTGGTCAAAGTTGGCATACAGTAGTTTCGTGTCCTATTTAGTGAAACAATGGGAAATAAACTTATTACCTTTACAGATCAACAACTGGTTAATTACCAGGTATGTAAAGATAATTATTATTGTTCATTTTGCACTTATCGCAGCCTAATAATGACTTTAAATGAAGAATAATGTTTCACAGTGTCCTTTCTTTCAATTATGGAGTAATAAAATTATTTTAAAAAATATTACATTCTATTATCTATCTAATAATCGAAGGGTCTAATGCAAAATGTGCCTAAGACACATTTTCCTCATCTTAATAGTGCCATGAGTTATTTTTACCAGATTCCTTACTAGGGAAGCATTCTTTCAAGATACGGCCCCTAGAATGTTAAAATTTCTTCATTCACTGTAAGGAGTCATTAAGTACAAATATGTGCATACAGGTTTTAAGGGACCCTTTGCCAATTCAGTGCAACCTATGTATAGACTGGTATATTACATATAGGAATTGTTTAGAACCAATGCATTCAATGTATTGGAAACGTCCTTTTCTAGCAGGATAATACAACAACGTAAATTATTGAATTGATGTAGCCTTTACTTGATGAAGATCCATTATAAAACTATTTAAAAATAACAACAAACGTGTTTAAATCTTCATTAAATAAAAAAAAAAATTAGTGAAGATTTAAACACGTTTGTTGTTATTTTTAAATAACAACAAAGTAATGTTAATGTGCTTCATATGCAATAGAACACGTGTGGGACCGGACTCGGCAGATTGCCTGACCCACCAACATACCTCACCAGAGTTGAGGAATGAAATTCAAGTTACTTCTGATACACTGCCTCTAGAAGACTTTATGTGTTCAGAAGCATGCCCAGACGCATTGCTGAGTATGTCAATTCGCATTAATAGGATTTCAAGGACTTTCCGTGGGTTATTGGGATCCAAAGAACAACCATTTATTGTATGTAGCATTCTACAGAGTGATTTTTTTTTAAAGTGTTACCAGGCGATATTTCGAAAACAGTTTAAAATATTTTCATGAAATTTAGGTGCTAGTTAATAGGGAATTAATATTTAAACATATTTTTGACATTTACTCCCGCTCAGTTACAGCTTTCTCAGTTTATTGCTCAATTAAACATGGAAGTGAATTTTAATGTGCTATCTGATATGTTGTCAATTTTGAGGAGTATAGAAAAAACCTCTGAGAAGCTGCATTAGTGTGGGCGGAGAGTCGCACCAGAGGTCGAATTACTGGCAGTCTGAAGACGAAACCACGAGATCGGAAGCGAACTAAATCAGACGAAAATAGGTCAGTTGGCGTTTTAGGAGCGGTAGCTATTGACCCGCATGTAGGTATCAGTCGGCTTGCTAGATATGCTGGAATGAGTCAAAAATCAGTTGTGACCAAACTGATCCTGTAAAATTTTCATTCATACATACCACATATACAGTACAGGAGCTATACAGGCAAGCCTTTGAAAATAGAGTTTTGTTGTTAGTACTATAGAGAGTATTTTATGTAAGTAAATTTTAATACCTCATTATATCTACTCGGAATTAAACTGATACAAAGAGAAGTGTTTCGGAATTTCTAAAGAAGCATTTTTGTTTATAACCTTTGTTCTTTCAAAAGCAGTCATTATTGAAATATAGTTTTTCTTTACAATATACTTTATAATATCCTCTATAAAAAAATTAACTTGCCATTTTAGATATCGAAAAAAAATATTTCTACATGTCATAACGTATTTTGTTGGATACACTTTTTAGAATATGTGAAATATTTTACTTCCTTAAATGACGAATCGACAAATCGAAGGTACACAATTTGGATTTAGAACAAACAAAGGGACTCAGGATGCTATATTCTTATTAAGACAAATAACAGAAAAGGCTTTACAAGAAAATACAGAAACCTGCATTTCCTTTCTAGATCTAGAGAAAGCTTTTGACAAAATAGACAGGAACAACATTATATTGGATATATTGGAGAAACGGGGAATACAAAAATATATAATTAAAGCAATTAAAAGCTTATACAAAACAACAAAAAATTACGTAAGGACAAAACACGAATCCTCAGGAATGTTTGAAACAACTAAATGTTTAAAACTGGGATGTATTCTAAGCTCGATATTGTTCTTCCTAGTGCTGGACGAGGCGATAAAAGAAATAAAACAAAGAATACAGAAATATGAAATTGGCTACTGGAAGTTGTATAAAGTGGAAATATCAGAAATGTGCTAAGCCGACGACATGGTAATCATAGCAAAACATGAAAAAACGCTTTACAAAATTTAAAAATATATCATGAAATACTACATAAATGTAACATAGAAATAAATTTCGGAAAGACAGAATGACTATCAGTAGCAGCGGAAAGAAACATGAAATAAACATAAACAATAACGAAGTAAGACAAGTGGAAAAATTCATGTACCTAGGAGTAATAACAACTCATATGGGATGAAGGAGTAATAACAACTCATATGGGATGAAGAAATTACAGCAAGAACATCAGCAGCAGGAAAACTTTTCAACATTATAAATCATACATTTCTGGGAAATAAACAAATACCCAAAAACTTAAAAGCCGAAGTATATAAAAAGTCGCAATATCCATCCTTACGTACGGATCAGAGTCCTGGACAAGCACCAAAAAAACACAAACAGAAAATCACCACAATAGAAATGAGGTAACTAGGGAAAATAGAGGACACGACCAGATTAGATAAGATTAGGAACGAAATATTCAGAAATAATTTAAACAAAAAATCGATATACCAGATAGTGGAGGAAAACCAACTTCGATGAATAGGTCACATTAAGAGAATGAACGAGACAAGAATAGTAAGAAAAGGATATGAAGCAAGGACAACAAGAACGAGAGGAAGAGGAAGGTCAATGAGAACATGGCAGGGTGAAATAAGAGAAGCAGCAGAACGAAGAGTAATAAAATTCGAAGACATCGATAGACTGGCACAAGACATTGGAGAGAAATATGGAAAAGAAGCCCACAGCAAAACGACTCAACTCCCACCCCCCGCCTCACACCCCGTACGGGTTGATAGGCATAAGGAATAAGTAAGTAAATGACGAAAAACAAAAACGTGATAACGTTTAATATATGGGTAATAATATACTATATTTAAATAAAATTACAACTTCTACAAGATATTATTAGTTTTAATTAAAAAATTTACTAGGAGACCGAGAACTTTCGTTAGTCTAAAAGTATTAACAGAGCAAATGGCCAAGCTAGATCAGACTTAATATTTATTATCGATAATTCTGCATAGAAAATTGCTTCCAAATGTTTAAAAAATATATAGATTTTTTCCTATTAATTGGAAAATGTATACACAAAAATTGCTTTCTTAGTATAATTTTTATGCTGACATTGTCTGTTACTGCTGTGGGTGCTGGAGAAGTAAAAAGCCACACTATTATCCAAAGTAGGGATCTTACATCAATTTACAATAGTGATATTTAGAAAACGAATAACTTAAACATAAGCATATATAAATTAAAGAGAAAAAAATGTTTAAATATACAAGTGGAAACAGCAAACATTGTCCTTTGTTTGGGGGGTTACAACACAAATACAAGAAATTTCAGGTTCCTAATAAATGTATTTTTTTCTAACGAACCTACTTTCCATAATAATTGTGGACAGGTAGCATTTTAAGTTATCCCTTATCAGTAGAAATTTAATTTCTTTTTTTTTTGTTTGGTTTTTTTCTTAACATACACTATTGGGCGTCGGAAAATCTCCACTGATTGAGAACCCTGCCAAATCAACATCCCTGGTCAATCAAAATTCTGTTGTGGTATAATCGGGGATAGTTATTGGTCCGCATTTCTTTGAAGGGTATTTAAATGAAGAAATGTCCACAGATTTTTTAAGAAACCAATTATTCCAATTATTAAACCAAAACATAAATCCCGACATGTGGTTTCAACAGGACGGAGCTCCACTCAATTGTGCAATACAGGCCCGTAATTATTGAAATGAAATATTTGAAAACATTTAGATTGGACGAGCTGGTCCGGTCAACTGGCCTGCTAGGCCCCTGGATTTGACTCCCCTTGACTTTTTCTTGTGGGAGTTTTATAAAGGATAAAGTGATGGCGACTGCACCACAACTTTAGATGATATGAAAGACCGAATCCACTGTGCCTGCTTATTAGTGCCACCTGAAATGTTACAGTGGGTACAAAACTCATTCAGAAGAAGAGTTAGAAAGTGTTTGGAAGCTGAATTTGGACATTTCGAACAACTTCTCAAGCATGACAGACGATAAATAAGTTAATAATTTTTGCAGCCGAAGAAGCAAATAAAAAAGAATTGTACACATACACGTAGTTTTTTACGCAGATTCGAATTTAATAAACAAAAGTACATCATCCCATTTAAAATTACAAAGTTAGAGAGGGGGTAAATGTCAAAACATGTCCCCCCAAACTCACCAAAACTTCATGAAATTATTTCAAATCCTGTTCGAGATATCGCCTTGTAATACTTTAAAAAACTCACCCTGTATATAAACTTTGCAAAAGTGCATCAAGCTAGGTACATTACGTCTAGGTGTTGCAATTTTTATAATAAATAGCATATTATTTCTAAACACAAAATTTTTGAACTTGTTTTTCTCAGAAATCATAAAATGTGACTTAAGCACATTTTGCACTGGACCCTTCAAATCAAAATGCGGAAAATATTTAAAGAGAAAGGTGTCCATCCACAGCACTATTCAGATCAGTGGTTTGACTGAAGTTTGAAATAAAATCATAAAATCATCAACTGGCACCTGACCAGAAATTTTTTGTGATAACAAATATGCCATATCACAAAGTTTAACGCCTGGCAATTATTGCTACTTTATTAAATGGAATTAAACAATTTCTTCGTTCTCTCATCCTTAACCAGCTCTAAGGAAAAAAAGTGAGCATGTTATAGGAAAAACAAATCTTGCATAGCACTCTAGTCGCTGGTTGCTGCTCACACCTACCAGATGATATAAAATCCTCAGGTGTATGTCGTGGGCACTTACTGTAATTAGATAGGTGCTTAGTGAAATATCCAACGAATTTTTTGGTTAATTGACCAGTTTTGCTCAGGTTTGATTGAGTTCGTTTATTCTTAATTTAGGTTGGTCGTTTTTGGTTAGTTTGGATGCCGCCTTCACTATCTGTCTAGATACTTTATGGAAAGCTCATTTTTGGTGAAAATAGGTGGAACATTTTTTTCTTTCCATCCTGTATTAACTTAAAAGTTCACTGATCCTGTAAAATCCTCACCTCTGTATAAAACATTATTTCTTTTAGGTTAATTTTGTAGAGCTTTCACTCTGTATTGTACGCAGGCGCGGTCCGTGAGTTTTTTTTACAGATGGGGAAAATTTTGTGAGCAACTAGTGATATCAACGTAACAAGCAAAATACACTTTTTTATTTAATGCAATTTTTTAATAATCTGCTGCCAATTGCTGCCAAGAAATTATTTACCTATAAATAACACAAACGCGCAAAACATAAAATATTAAAATTGCATTTTTGCTGTGACTATTTTAAATTACGTGCAAACCTTTTTAATATTATTTTTTTATAATTTACCCACTTTCTATGTAGTTAAATGTGTTTATATACCAAATCGATCTTTCTATCTTTCTGTTGGGAGAAATGTTCAATCACTAGCTCACTAAAATTATAAATACTTCTAATAAAGGGTTTTTCAATGCATTACATAGCTAAAGCTCTTAACCTTAACTATCCCATTGTATTTCTTAAGAAAGTCTTAATCCTTTGTAATGTCGAAGAGCACCTCTCACTTTCCATTGTTGTCATTGGAATAGTACATAAAATCTCTAATAACTTTACGCTTTTAAATGTTTTATGTCAATAACGCCTGTGCTTTAGCCCATAACAAATCATCGGTACAAAACAAAAGACCCCGAAAACAAAAAAAGGAGTTTTTACGTTGCACCCGCAAATCCAGTTAGAAATATTGTACATACTTGGCTAAAAATACCTGTTGATGTCTTTCCCTCTGTCTTTTGTGGTCTGTTTTAGATCAAGAAGAGGTTTGGGGCGTCCTTTTTCTTTAATTTCTAAACGTTTTTCAAATGTTAATGCACTACTTACTTTACACTGCAGTATTTTTTGCACTGTCAAAGCCATTGTTAACATAAGTACTTAAGTACTAGTACTACACTACTACACAAAGGGCATAACACAATTATCAAATAATATCCAAGCAAAACACAACCAAATTAGGTCGAAAGCCGAAACACTTGAACTTAACAAATCCCGGCGAGTCCGGCGCTAATAATGATGATCGATGAACAAGAGCTTGGCGGCAGCATTGATATAATTCTAAAGTATTAATGTGTTGAGTGCTGCGTTGCCAAGTTATTGCCAAAGTCGTAATTACTGTAGGTTTTAAGGTTTTATAGGCACAGTTACAATTATTATTATTATTAGTAATTACGTAATACCTAATAAATTTAGGTAAAATTAGGTAAGCTTATATTAATGTATAAATGTATCGCGAATCGCGAATACTGTTCTAATAATAAATTGGTCAGATTTAAATTAGTGAGCTAGAATTTGCGACAACCCGACAACCGGCGAGGCGGCGTTGACAACCACGCGCGCCCTGAAAGCAAATATTATTGATGGGCCGTCGACAAATTTTGTCTCTTTTAACTTCCTAAAGCGCGTATGTTTGTTTCTCTCTTAGCTTTAATGCGTTTTATATAGTCCATATACACCTATGTGAGGTCAATTTAAAATTCGGCGAGTCCGGAGCAAGTTTAGCATTATTTTTTCTTGCGGAGTTTTCGCATGGAACTTGCACTCTTTTGAAAGAAAAGATTATTCTTTGGTTTTAAAAAATAAATTATTAGGTAGATCATTGAAAATAAATTTAGGTGGACCATTGACTAAATGACCTTATGGACGAGCCGTGCCAGATTGTACGAAGTCTAAATTATAACTGAAAGCTTTATGTATGTACATCCCAATACTTTTCCACAGTTACTTTCACGAACTAAAGCAACAATAAAAAATACTATTTGAAATTGCACACCCTGTTTGAAACCGTACCTAACTTCATAAATAATTACAACCTACTTGTGCAAAATACAACTAAAGAGTAAGGAGTGTTTGTTTCTATAATGAATAGATAAATTTAATAGTGCTTTAATTAGCATGAAAAATAGACAGAATTTGGTTTTTTAAAGTTGATCACCCTGTATATCAATTGTTTTTATTTTATCAACGATAAAACCTACAACTGTATAAAAATATAATTTTTGTTAAATGAAATGAAAACCCTATAAATATTTCACGGGACGTGTGCTCAGTTTAGCGCCAGGGTAAAGTTCAATCTATACGCAAAATATATTAACTTATTTTGTCCCAGTAAATTATATTTTTCCGTTTTTCTGGTAACGAACTTTTAACTTGTTCTCATTGTATATTATTCTTCTTTAGGACTGCACATTTTTCACGAGAAAAGAAATACTAAGGCAGGTAACTCATTTCACTAAAGGAAGTTTTAAGTAACTAAAGGCCCCTGATTTTAGGGTGTACAAAAAATTCAGGGACATGAAACCTGATTTGGTGCCTAGAGTAATGAAGAAAAACGAAGCATATTCTTTTAAACTTCCTGTAGAGTATATAGAAGATTTACCAGAATTTAAGGTAAATTTACATTACCACACTGTTTACACAGGTTTTATTCCAGATGAAGATTTGTACTGGGCTGTTGGTTGAACCTATTAAATGATACGATGAAGAAGCTGCGTGCAGAAGTTTTGGAACATCTTTAAAAACAGTTTTAACTAGCTCGTATACAGGGTGTTATGAAATTCACTGCATATATTAAAACCGGTAAATCCTGGAATGAATTCAGATTGAAGAAAAATATTCATAAATGGCGTTTTGCAACAATAAGCTGGCAATCGCGCCTTAAACTTTCTTTAATCAGCGGTACCCGCCACTGCACTGGCAAGAAACACATGACACCGAGTAAGTTGCCAATTCTATCGATACTTTCTTCTGTGCAGCAAGTCAGCATAAGAAATAATGTTATTGTTACCTTTATAGCAACATCCCTTTAAAATACACTTCTTTTGAAAATGTTTAAGATTAGGAAATACCAATGTAGTCAACAACACTAACAACAATTACAGCTATGAATTTAATACAAGAAACCAACGCTGGACTAATACTGGACTTTTTTTAATTAAACTTGAGTTAATGTTAACATTAACTCAAGTTTAATTAAAAAAAGTAAACACAGTACCTAAAAGTATTTTGCCACTATTTGCACAATTATAAACTAATGTTTTTGTTACTTTTAAAGTAAAATCTCTGTAAAATTCACATTCACACACTTATACAACACTAGCAAAACAGTAGATATAGCCATTAATGAAAAAAAACGTTCCACTAACTAATTAATGCCTAAAAGATTCCATGGCACTTTTTACTATAAGCACTATTGAAAAACTGAAAATCAAAAAATTATTTATTTATTAAAAAGCACAACTCTCTTAGGGTACGCCCAGATTTAATAAACCTATTCTATTTTCTTTGTTAAACACATTATTTGAAATTCGTGACAAAGTATAGGCAACCCAACACATGAATTTTTGTTGCATATGGGAAAAAATATTGGCAACATCGCAGAAGCAGGATCGCGTATGGTCTGGTTTTCGGGTGTTCGGTTTGGGTGAAAATTTTACAGTTGTTCGATTAAACAATAAAAAGTATTGGGTGTGTCTAGACTACTCCAAGACTCACTCATACTAATATATGCAACCGTTTCCATAACACCCAAAAACAATCACTTCACTTTAGGCAGTGTTGGGCAAAATTTAATCTAATTAAGTACGTACAATCGGATTATTTTGTAAAAAATTACTGGAGTAATCTCTGATCGTAATTACATAACATAATCGATTGACTTGTAATGCGACTACATTGTAATCTAATTACATGTTCATACGAATACATGATAATCATATCATCTTGCCTAATGTGTATTTTTTATTTTGGAGAACATGTGTCCTACCAGAAGTTAAAATACTATGAATGAATAATCCACAAGCAGTACTAAACATACTTTACATTCGGACGGTCTACAAATTACATTAAATAATGCAGAAATTAAGTAGTATGTTATAACATAATTAGATTATAATGTAATTACAAAGTCATCAATTATTTTTCAATTTAAATACCACTTAATAGATACCATAGGCACGCACGCGTTATTATCATTACAATGTAACTAAATACAATTTAATCGGATTACATCGTAATCAGTTGATAATCAAATTATATTATAATTAGATTATGCCCAACACTGATTTTAGGTTACTAACAACCAAACCTATGATTAAAAACAAATATTCGCTTTTTGAAATTCTCGTTATTATGTAAGGTTAAATGTGCCTAAAGATAATAATATCAAGACAATATGTAATTTATCACCATTAATATTGTTTTAAATCATTTAAACAATTTCTACATGGGCAACAATATTACAGGGTCTTTTTATAAAAAAAAATATAGAAAAATGTTCTATTGCACAATGGATAGATAGTTTAAAAATAATTATTGTATATTATTTGAATTAATATAACGTAAGATCAAAAATAAACCTCCTCAAAGTATGCCGTGGATTCAATCACGCATATCTTGAATTGTTACTCTTGTAAGATAAGATAGGTAAAAGGTATAGGTGAATGAAAAAAACTGTCAAGTTCTGAACTTTTTATTTTTAAGAAAATTAAATATTGTAATTACAACAGAAGAACAAAAAGCTTTTATGGTCGAAAGTTTCTTCAGAAATGGTAGAAGGGTTGATGGCTAGTGGGTTTATTCAACACGGGACGTCATTCAGGACTTTCAAACAGAATTTCCACACATAGTCATGGATTTTGACCAGTTTCGCCAAGTTTTGACTAGATATGTGGCTTTGTTTAGAGACACTGGAAGTGTGAAGACATAGGAAGGCAGTGGGAGACCCAAAGTTCGCACTACACAAAAAGTAGAAGAATTGGGGCAAATTGTTATTGAACACCCACAAACCCCTATTCGGCGTTTAAGTCAGCAAGTAAATGTATCCTACGGAACCTGCGATATAATCTTAAAATGTGACCTACTTATGAACGCTTATCGTCCAAGCTCAGTCCAAGAATTGTTACCAAACGACAAGCCGCAGCGAATGCCATTCTCAGAGTGGTTTATGGGTAATTTGCATAATAATGAAAACGTATTTGAAAAAACCTATTTTATTGACGAGGCATGGTTTTACCTCTCTGGTTATGTAAATTCTCAACAAATGAGAAGAAATGTGAAAATCCACATTTATTTACAGAGAAGCCTCTGCATTCACCGAAAGTTGGCGTGTGGGCGGCCATATCGAAAAGGTTAAATGGACCGACTTTTTTTTTGCAGGGACACTCAATTCGGCGCGATACCGTAATGAAATTTAAGAAAATTTTGTAAACGCATTAGACGATGAAGGGACGCGACAAGGCTACTTCCAGCAGGACGGCGCACCAATTCATGTAACTCTTGATAACGTAATTGATTAGTCGTAATATACCAGCTAAGTGGCCACCATGATCCTGCGATTTCACGCCGTGCGACTTTTTTTATATGGCCACACATTAAGAATGATTAATTTTAATCAAAATTTCTACCCATTTGTGCCAACTAGTATGTTTCCGTCATTTTTAATTCCTTTAGCTATTACAGTTTTTTTTATTGTTATTGTACTTGTTATTACAATTCTTTATTATTATTGTACTTGTTATTTTTCTTTGGCACAAATAAATTTATTTATTATCATTATTATTATTATTATTATTTATTATTATTATTAAAAACTCTGTTTTCAAAACCCGTTGTGAAAATTTAGAAGACCTACGGGCTAGAGTTACAAATAAATTTCAGAGATTCACAACTCCCCCCAAGTGCTCACCAATATTTTCGATGCTGTAAAAAGAAGAATGAGAACATGTTTGGAAGTAGAAGGTGGACCGCCTCTCATTTAGTTTAAATTTACAATTTTTAGGTTCTATGTTGTATATATTTTTTTAATTCTACATCATGCAATAACAGTGACAATAATGTAATTCTCTTAAAAATAAAAATTTCAGAACTTGACAGTTTTATTTTTCATTCACCTATACCTTCTGTTACCCTTCAAGAGTAATAATTCAAGACATGCATAATTGATTTCACGGCATACTTCGAAGACTTTTTTATCTTTCGTTATATTAAATATGTATATTAACCTTCCCAATGTGTAAATAAATGTTTATTTTAATTTTGCCTCCTATCCTTTCAGGAAAATCCATTTAAAAAAAGAATATTAGAAGTTTTCTCCAGGGACCAAAAGGGAAACTTGACATTCGAAGATTTTTTAGATATGTTATCAGTATTTAGCGAGGCAGCACCAAGAGATATTAAAGTATTTTATGCCTTTCGAATATACGGTAAGATTTTTTAAATTAAGGATTTATGTAGAGCGTTCAAAAATAAAAATTTTTATTTACTTTGCCCACTAGTACATAGAATAGGCAAATATCCTTCAAATAGTTCCTCGCAGAGATCCTTGAGGGGTGTCAACACCTGAATAAGTACCTCACTTGTGTCGTTGCGTTGAGTCAACAATAACCAGAACGCAACTGGTGATAAGAAAAACACAAAAGACATCCCAATCTTTTAAATAATGTTGTAAATCAGATATCTTGTAGAGGAGAAAGACATAATAAACACTAGTAGACCCATCAAGTTTACTTTACCACATAATATTCATCAATAATGGCTACCTAACCCCATCGTTTACAAGAGACTAAAAATTCTTAAGCTGCTAGCAAAAATATATATTATTTTTCAGTTGAATGTTGTTGGTTATTCGTATTAATTGGTTTATTTTTATTTGATTATTATCATCTAATTTGAATTACTATTATTACCCATATATTGAAATTATGGTGATTTTTTTATTATTGAATATTTTGTTAGATTAGTTTTACTCGGTTAAGATGAGCAGTTATATACTGGACTGCGCCGAGTATAAAATAAAAACATTTTATTATTATTTTAAATTAATCAAAAATGTTTACAAACGATGTAAACCGAGAAGATTTTGTACACCTGCAGGGCGATTGAGGAGGAAAGTGCAATTTTGGATACGTAACCAGCGACCCAAAACAAATTCAAAAGTTGCTATAAACATAGGTCCGATTCTCAACCGTTACAGGGGTAATTTTTTTGAATAATCTAAAACTTGTGTAGTAAAGTCGAGTCAACAACCTGAACGCAAAATTAAATATTAAATTTTTATCTGTTTCTCCGCATTTAAGAGCATTCATCACCAGCTGAAACATGCTAATTTGTTTCAAAGAATTGCACCAAAACTAACCAACGAAATGATACGAAATTTTGGAAATATATTATAATTTTATAGCAAAATGAGGGAAAGTCATTTAAAAAGAAAAATCAAAAAATTATTTTTAAAATTTTTGTTATTTTGTAATATTTATTTTTTTAAAAGACTTTCCCTCATTGTTCACGATTTTCTCTATAATTTATGCGGAGATCGAATTTTTGATTAAACCTTTAGTTTTCTGTAAAACTTTGGAATTCCGTAATTAATGAATTTTGGAGAAAATCGCGTAGCTTTTTCGGCAGTTAACACATTTTGGCAACACAGCAAGCATCGGACGACACCGGGAGCAGTCTTATTATTAAGATTAGCGTGTGATTGTGATTTGGATTTTCGGTGTATTTAAATAGCTATCATGGGGCGGACTAGAAAGAACGAAAATTTATGTGTCAGAAAACGATTATGTTCATCCACAAGTCGCAAAAATAGACGACTTTCTATGAAAAAACGGTAAGTAGTGTGTGAGTAGTTCTACTGGTTATGGTAGGTATATATGATTTATATGAAATTAACCGATATAAACACGTAATAGTCTAAGATCCGAAGTAAGCTCGTCCTTCACCGATCTGCTTACCGGATAAAAAGTATTTTTCATCAAACATAAGATGTTAACAAATATATCGCGAATGGGTTGCCTAATGAAATATGGTCATGGCTATCCTTAATTAAAAATACTGTAACTCATTTTTTGTTTAATATTTCACTCACTTGCTTACCAAACGAACTTAATACACTAATCGAAAGTATAAAGCATAAGGAACATGCAAAAGTTAGGTTGCCTACTTTTTTTCGGTCCCTATACCGGGTTGCCAGGTACTTATAAACAGGTGAGTCGATTTTAGTAATTTGTACTCATCTGCTTTCTCTTTGAAACTATATTAAAATAAAGATAATTTTATTGCGAACACGGTGGTATAAGGTTGCCTGCGAAAAATCGGTCATGAATCACGGTTGCCAGGCTTTGAAATTTAAAAATTGGGGCAAGCGATGCGCGACAGAGAAGCATTGCGCGTACTATTCGGTGCGATAGAGGAGGACACAGCATAGCAGCTGCGCGTGACGCGACGTTCGGATGAAAGAGAAACTTTTTTTACATGACACTAATGTGTTCATCATTTTACATACATTTTACATACCCTAATTTCGTTCATATTAAAAATCCAAATTTCATTTTTGGGTTGAAGCTTTAGTTGACAAAAACACATTTTTTGCCATAAAAAAAACAATTGAATATTGATTGTGGTTTCTCCGGAGGTGAGTTTAAGTTTTTATTTTCAATGGCAACCTACCAATTTTTTTTATACCATTAGATAGCTCTTTAAATTCCCTTTTCGGTGACATAGGTATCATAAGTGGTAGTTTGCTCTCAAAATGGCGACACTGGAGGCATTTTTCTCAGTTTGAGTAGGTCGCCATTTTGAAGTCCCTGGTTGTTTCATTAAATAACTCTGTAGTTTCGTGAGGAAGACTGTTTAACTTTTATTTTTTAACATCATTTCTTTTTAAATAATTGGTATCTGCAAATTTATGTTTTACTAATATTGCCCATTTTTAAAGCAAATTTTCACCAAAATATTAAATAGAAAGGACCAAAAGTAAAATAGCCGTCGCGTAGTACATGTTACTAATTACCTAAAATTATCAAAAACACATTTTAACGGTTTTTTCTAAAAAGAAAGTCAAATAAACAAGACAAAGTACGTTAAAAAGAACATTTATTTAACATAAAATCGGCTATGCATTTACCTAAGTTGGCGTTAAAAAACAGCCCACTTAGGTAAATGCATAAATCTGATTTTATGTGTAATAAATTATAATGTTAATCTTAACGTACTTTGTCTTATTTGATATTTTTTGGAAGAAAACCGGTAAAATGTGTCTTTTTGATAATTATTATCAAAAAGACACATTTTACCGGTTTTCTTCCAAAAAATGTCAAATAAGACAAAGTACGTTAAGAATAACATTATTTATTACACATAAAATCAGATTTATGAATTTACCTAAGTGGGCTGTTTTTTAACGCCAACTTAGGTAAATGCATAGCCGATTTTATCTTAAATAAATGTTCTTTTTAACGTACTTTGTCTTGTTTATTTGACTTTTTTTTTAGAAAAAAAACCGTTAAAATGTGTTTTTGATAATTTTAGGTTAGGTAATATAATAAGTAACATGTACTACGCGACGGCTATTTTACTTTTGGTACTTTCTATTTAATGTATTGGTGCAAATTTGCTTTAAAAATGGTCCATATTAAGAAAACATAAATTTGCATACACAAATTATTTTAAAAGAGTTTTACAAAATCATTTTAAAAAATAAAAGTTAAACAATCTTCTTCACTAAACTACAGAGTTATTTTATGAAAATAACAACCAGGAACTTCAAAATGGCGATCTACTCAAACGGAAAAATGACTCCAGTGTCGCCATTTTGAGAGCAAACTACCACTTATGATATATTACCGAAAATGGAATTTAAAAAGGTATCTAATGGTATAAAAAAATTGGTAGGTTGCCATTTAAAATAAAAAACTTAAACTCACCTCCGGAGAAACCACAATCAATATTCAATTGTTTTTTTATGGCAAAAAATGTGATTTTGTCAACTAAAGCTTCAACCCAAAAATGAAATTTGTATTTTTAATATGAACAAAATTAGGGTATGTAAAATGTATGTCAAATGATGAACACATTAGTGTCATGTAAAAAAAGTTTATTATAAAACAATAGAAATACATGCATGCGCACTCTCCTTCATCCGAAAGTCGCGTCACACACAGCTGCTATGCTGTGTCCTCCTCTATCGCACCGAATAGTACGCGCAATGCTTCCCTGTCTCGCATCGCTTGCTCCAATTTTTAAATTTCAAAGCCTGGCAACCGTGATTCATGACCGATTTTTCGCAAGAGTGTTCGCAATAAAATTATCTTTATTTTAATATATGTTTCAATGAGAAAGCAGATGAGTACAAATTACTAAAATCGACTCACCTGTTTATACCTGATGGCAACCCGGTATAGGGACCGAAAAAAAGTAGGCAACCTAACTTTTGCATGTTCCTTATGCTTTATACTTTCGATTAGTACCTATTAAGTTCGTTTGGTAAGCAAGTGAGTGAAATATAAAAAAAATGAATTACAGTATTTTTAATTAAGGATAGCCATGACCATATTTCATTAGGCAACCCATTCGCGATATATTTGTTAACATATTATGTTTGATAAAAAAGACTATTTATCCGGTACGCAGATCGGTAAAGGACGAGCTTACTTCGGATCCTGTACTATGATTAAATAAAATAATATAAACCAAGCGCCAATTGAACTGTTAAATATAACATTTTGATCCATTTTTGACACCCCGTACATCTGAAATGACTTGATAGATTTTAAAAAACGAGGTAGATTTGTTCTCTTTGGCACAAGAAGCATACATCAAAAGTGCGTAATTTGTGAAAGGAATTGATTTCTAATGAATCGCTCTCTCAGAATTTTTCTCGGTTTTAAAATCAATTAAGCTGTTTTAGATTTACGGGATGTTCAAAATGGGGTAATATGTTACGTTGACGCTCTATTGACCGTGAACTTCGGATATAGCAAACTCCGCTTATTACGTAGGTTAGGTTGAATTCAATAGTATATTGTACAACGAGCATGGAATGACATGTATTTCCTACGAGTATGACGTTTGCAGCATGAGCCGCAGGCGAATGCTGCAAATCATACGAGTAGGAAATGGTCATTCCATACGAGTTTTACACTATGCTTTTTCTACGAATGTTATTGATACGTATCAATGGGATTAGTAATATTTTTCCTTTTAAGATGTCAAAAAATGTCAATCTGACATTCCACAAATAAAAATTATAAAGATTTTGTATGTCAACGCCACCTTTGTAAAAAATACCCGTGCACAATGGGAACTTTGTAGTTCAATCACCATGGTGATTGAAGCACAATGAAAATGTGTAAAACACAATGCACCATGTTCCGAAATTACTATTGAACATACAATAAAGGTTTTTATTGACATTCGTAGAAAAAATTATTTCTAAACACCAAAACCTTTAAATCAGGGTAAATTAATTATTACAGTTTCTGTTAATAACTGGAGAATATTCTTTTTCTAGAATATTCTTTTTTTAGATAAAACGTGATGAATCCTTTTGGCAAAATAAAATGTTGCCGAAATTAAGATTTTTTATGACAATTTTATGTTTCCTGAACTGGTTGATCCGCTTTTGCCAAAAACCCTACCCATTGGAGATAACATATGTGAAGGAAAAGTATCTTATATTATTCCATAAATTTGTTGGCTGTTATGTCATTAGGTAGTATTATTTTATAATATTACACATTTATTAATGCACTTTTTCTTATAGATACGTACAAAAAAGAAAGAAAAATGGCTGCCAGTCTACCTACCTATCTGTTTATGTATTTCTGTCTATATCTATTTTTTTACAACTTTTATTTTTTCCAAATAAATAACGAATTCTTGAAAATTTGTCTTTAATTTTTAACGATTCCCATATGATAGACAAAAAGATTAAATAAACAAATAAAACATACAATGAATAAAAAGAAATCAAGATCAATAATTATTATCAAAGAATGTCCTATGTCCAACATTTAATAGTTTGCGATTATTTACAGTGAAAAGTGAAATAATTTGAAATCCTAAATACATAATATAAACTTGCTCAAAAATAATCAATTATTCTTCAAGAAATCAAGTCCTGTCCTAATACAACTCACGACGGCGAGGTCGCGTCGCGTCTCCGAATGGCCATGTTGCCAGATTGCTCATTAACATTAATTTACGCTCTTCAGTGGCGAAATCCCGAATCGGAGCACGCGGTCCACTGATGTAGGCTCTTAAGTGTGATTTGTACCTAGATTAGTGTTGAAATGTTATGTACTCTCCTGATCTTTGTCTTCTTTTGTCTAAACAAACACATATCTTATCGTATTCATCACTTTCTACAAAAATAAATTAAAACTACTAGAATGATTTTTAGTGGATGGTAAAAACAAGAAGGTTTATAACTGATTTTAAATAAACTTAATAAATCAGATATTTTGTAGAGGAGAAAGACATAATAAGAACTAGTAGCCCCATCAAGTTTATCAAATAATATTCATCAATAACGGCTGCCTAACTTGTTTGTTGCTAACAAAAATTTTGAAAAAATGACCAATTAATCAAGGAAATAACAAATAATCTCCTTAGAATTCTTTGGAAAATAATATACAAATGTAGTTATTTTGTATATATGTATCATTTTACAATATTGTTGGGTTCATTTTACCAAACCCGTTCAGACTATTTTCTAAACTTGAAAATTCTCAATAAATTGGTTAGGGATGAAAGCCGAGAAGAAACCTTAAAATAGAATAAGTCCTCCAGAATTCAACACGGAAGCTTATTAGGATGAAAGGTCACAACAGATGGACCGCTTGTTTGGAAAACAAGTCTTTCTCAGTCATAGAGGTTTATTGTAAGTTTTTGCGTAAAGTTTTTAAAGAAATAAGTAATTTTTATCTGTTTCTCCGTATTTGAGTGTGATTTGTACTCTGATGAGTGTTGGAATGTTATGTACTCTCCTGTTCTTTGTGTTGTTTCGTCTAAACCAACACAAATCTTATCGTATTCATCACTTTCTCCAAAAATAATTTAAAATTACTAGAATGATGTTTAGCGGATGGTCAGAACAAGACCGTTTATTACTGATTTTAAATAAACTTAAATTGTTAACAGAAAAAGACATCCCTTTCCTTTGAATTATTTTGTAAATTAGATTTCTTGTAGAGGAGGAAAAAATAATGAGAACTAGTAGGCTCACCAAGTTTACCACATAATATTGATCAATAACGGCTGCCTAACCACATCGTTTACCTGAGGCTATAAAATTGTTCAGCTGCTATATTTAAGCCTTAAAAAATAAGACTACTTGTTTTTGGGTGCTAACATAACAAAAATTTTGAAAAAATGACCAATTAATTACGGAAATAACAAATAATCTCCTTAGAATTCTTTGGAAAATAATATAAAAATGTAGTTATTTGTTTATATACCATTTTACAATATTGTTGGGTTCATTTTACTAAAACCGTTCAGACTATTTTCTAAACTTGCAAATTCTCAATAAATTGGTTAGGGATGAAAGCCGAGAAGAAACCTTAAAATAGAGCAAATCCTTCAGAATTCAACACGGAAGCTTATCAGGATCAAAGGTCACAAAAGATGGACCGCTTGTTTGGAAAACAAGTCTTTCTCAGTCATAGAGGTTTATTGTAAGTTTTTGCGTAAAGTTTTTAAAGAAATGTGTAATTTTTATCTGTTTCTCCGTATTTGAGTGTGATTTGTACTCTGATGAGTGTTGGAATGTTATGTACTCTCCTGTTCTTTGTGTTGTTTCGTCTAAATAAACACAAATCTTATCGTATTCGTCACTTTCTACAAAAATAATTTAAAATTACTAGAATGATGTTTAGCAGATGGTCAGAACAAGAACGTTTATTACTGATTTTAAATAAACTTAAATTATTAACACAAAAAGACATCCCTTTCTTTTGAATTATTTTGTAAATCAGATTTCTTGTAGAGGAGAAAAACATAATGAGAACTAGTAGGCTCACCAAGTTTACCACATAATATTCATCAAGATCGGCAGCCTAACCACATCGTTCACCTGAGGCTATAAAATGGTTAAGCTGCTATATCGAAGCTTTAAAAAATAAAACTACTTGTTGTTTGTTGCTAACAAAAATATTGAAAAAATGACCAATTAATCAAGGAAATAAAAAATAACCTCCTTGGAATTCTTTAGAAAATAATTTTAAAATGTAACTATTTTTTTATATATAGTTTTACAATATTGTAGAATCCATTTTACTAAACCCGTTCAGACACTCGAATATTCTCAATAAATTCGTTAGGAATAAAAACCGACAAGAAACCTAAAAATAGAATAAATCCTCCAGAATTCAACACTGAAGCTTATCAGGGTGAAACGTTACAAAAGATGGACCGCTTGTTTTGAAAACAAGTCCTTCCCAGTTATAGAGGGTTTATTGTAAGTCTTTGAGTAAAGTTCTTAAAGAAATATGCAATGTTTATCTGTTTCTGCGTATTTCAGTGTGATTTGTACCCTGATGAGGGTGATTTTCAGACGACCTTGCTGGCGCATTTTCGCAGTTAAAATAATTTCTAAAATAAAAAGTCGATTTCAAATGTTTACGTGATATAAGACTGCTCAGAGCAATATTTGTCGTTCGTGTCGATCAACTCCATCATTAAAAAAAAAAGAGAAGAGCACAAAACAAACATAACCACAACCTATAATCGAAGAGCGAATTTTTTTATTTTTGGAATTAAATGGCGAGATGAAAGAAACTGGTGCATAGTTGATTTAAATAAAGCTGAACTTTTGGTTTTATCAATAATTTTAGGAGATGTGTAACGAATTATCATATAATAAAAAATGGCAAAAAAATGTTATAAGCGGTAAAATAAAATGAAAAATATAGATTTAAGTTCGAAAAGTAAATATTTATTTAAAGAAATCCTATGTATATTATTTTCCCCAAAAGCAAACTAAAAAATACAGTTTTGATGAAATGGTGAAAGCGCATTTTCCCGCCTTTTCCAATGTCCTTTTTTCTAATTCTAGAAGGTGGTAACCTTATGTCTTTCCCAGTTATATAGGTTTATTGTAAGTTTTTGCGTAAAGTTTTTAAAGAAATATGTAATTTGTATCTGTTTCTGCGTATCTCAGTGTGATTTGTACCATGATGAGGGTTGGAATGTTATGCGCTATCCTGTTCTTTGTGTTGTTTTGTCTAAACAAACACAAATCTTATCGTATTCATAACTTTCTACAAAAATAAATAAAAATTATTAGAATTGTGTTTAGCGGATAAATAATCACAACAAGAAGGTTTATTATTGATTTTAAATAAACTTAAATTATTAACAAAAAATGACAGGCCTTTTCTTAATTATATAAATCAAATGTCTTGTAGAGGAGAAACGCATAATGAGAATTAGTAGCCCCACCAAGTTTGGCAAATAATATTCATCAATGACGGCTACCTAATCACACTGTTCACCTGAGGCTATGCAAGTTGTTAAGCTGCTATCTCCAAGCTTTAAAAAAATAAGACTAGGGTAGGGTGGGGCACATTGGTACATGGGGCACCTTGGGACAGTTCAAATTTACCGCCTTAACGTTTACTGACCTTGCCACTTTTTCGCTACGGTATTGCGCCATTAGCAATCTACCGTCCCTAACAAATGGTTGAATCTGAGAGCGTATTAAAATTTTATCAGTTACGAAAGAATTTGTGAGTCCAAAGTAAGTATTGTGACATTTTATACATAAGATCAAAAAGTATATGATTTGTGCACGATGCTTTTTGTGTTTACTATATTAGTCTAGAATAGTTTAGGTTAAGTTTAATGTATAAATACGAAAACGATGTGCAACAGAAAATAAACGGTTTTACATTTCACGTGCCGATGTTGATTGGGGCAGATTGGGACAAATTTTTAGGGGCAGTTTGGGACAGTGTACCAATCTGCCCCACTGATATTTTAAGTGCTATTCAATTTTTACAGAAGTATTACAGCTATTACGTGTTGTAATTTAATAGATATACACGTTCCAGCATTATTTCCATTTGAAGTGGATGATTTTTTAAAAATCTGAAATGACATAAAATTAGATAAAACGACGGAAACCACATTTTTGAAAAATCCAATGTGCGTGTTATTACTATAGTTTTTTCAAAGGTTTATATTAATCTTTATTTCTTTAATACCTACCCATGGGAAGCAATGATAAGTCGTATATCTTTTTAAGTATAATTGATTAAGGTTTTAATTTATTTCGCCATCCATTTTTCATGATTTTCTGAATTTAAATGATTGGTGACCATTACTTTTTTTTACAGAATGGTCAGAAATTACAAACGAAAAATGGATCGTGCTGAAATAAATATTGTTAATTTTAAAAAAGCCGTTTTACAAGTATTTAAGAATGAAAGAAAACTAAGAGATGCTACTTCATTGTATGGCATAACTAAAACTACCCTTCACAGGCATGTAAAAAAAATGCGTTTGAAACACCCCCAGCTACATACTGAGTCAGGCAATGAATCACTTAGTGACGAAGAGTATCCGCAATCTCCAAAATATGCATCTAGACAGGTGTTTTCTGCATCGGAAGAATTCGAATTGGAGCAATATTTTTTAACTTCCTCAGCAATGAATTTTGGTTTAACATATGCCAACGCTAGGTCTTTGAGTTTTCAGTATGCATCAGCACTTAAAAAAACATTTCCTCCAAAGTGGTCTGAAGATCAGCAAGCTGCTAAAGAATGGATGAGAGGCTACATGAAACGGCATCGAAAACTATCTTACAGAAAGCCTGAAAATGTTAGCATTGCAAGGACTTCTGCTTTTAATCCAGCAAATGTTAAAGTATTTTTTGAAAACTATGCAACCGTCCAAGCAAAATACAAATTTTCTCCAGATCGATTACTTAACCTGGACGAAACGGGAATAACAACTGTGTTACAGGCTCCAAAGATTATTAGTCAAAGTGGACAAAGGCAAGTTGGCCAATGTGTATCTGCCGAACGGGGAAATTTGCTAACGTTCTGTGGAATTATTTCGGCTACAGGTTTAGCAATTCCTCCTGTTTATATATATCCAAGGGTCCGAATGAAGGACGCCTTTATGTTTGGTTTTGCATCTAAGACTGGTTGGATGAATGCCGAAATTTTTGTTAAGGTACTCGAGCACATAAAAAACCATATGAACAGTTCCATTGATAACAAACTGTTATTATTTGTCGATAATCATGAAACGCATGTTTCGTTGGCAGCAATAAACTATTGTAGGGAAAACGGAATTGTCATGTTATCCTTTCCCCCACATTGCACGCATAAGATGCAGCCTCTGGACGTCGGTGTATACGGTCCTTTTAAAAGTCGATGTAAGACTGCTTTCAACGATTACATTTTAGGTCATCCTGGAAAAGCAATTACTATTTACGAAATAGCTCACCTTACAGCTAATCCTTATCTTTTATCATTTACTCCGCTTCATATAACGAATGCTTTCCGTAAATGTGGAATTTGGCCAATTAATTATCTTGTTTTTAATGATTCAGATTTTATTGGTGTTTTCCACCAAAGGGAAAGTTCTGATGAGCCCTCAAGTTCCCAAGTAGGTAACCAAATAGACGAAGCAACTACTTCTTTTAATTTCGATTCCAGAAGTTCTCCAAAGGTTAATATTATAAGCAATGAAATTTTAGTTCCTGCTAAAAATAAAGATAATAATGTTAAGGAGTTTGTTGCTTCACTGGTCGATTCGCTTGTGGGCACTGTTTTAGAAAAAGTGGCACATTTACCTTTAACCCAACATAAATAGTTTCTTAGCCCAAAAGACCTAAAACCGTATCCCAAACTTAAAACAAACCGAAAAAGGACATCTCGCAAGAAAGGGCGGTCAAAAATCTACACCAACACGCCTGAGAAAAATGAAATAGAGCTGGAAACACAGAGAAGAGAGGAAAAGAAACTAAAGACGAAAAATGTGAAACGAAACATATCATTACGTAATATGAATGTGGGTTCTAGCGAGGTAACAGTGGAAAACAAAAACTTAAAAGGGAAAGCCAGCTCAACTTCATTTATTAAATATCAAATTCCTAATAAGGGAAATAAAACCTCCATAATGAAGCCCCAAAAGAAAATTAAGCTCTTCATCTAGTGATTCAGACGCCTCTTACGAAGTGAAACACCATTCCTCGGATTCAGATACAGATATGACCGAAGATTACGAAATAGAAGGACTACTTGACGACACAAAAATTGATGTAGGAGATTTTATTATCGTTAAATTTGCTACCAAAAAAACAATATGTTACTACGTGGGACGCGTTCAAGATGTCACTATTCCAGATGAACCAGTAGTGAAATTCTTTCGAAAAAAAAAGAACTGTGGATTTTTCTACCCAATTCAGGATGATATTAGTTCGGTTCTAGGGGGACATAGTGGCTAAACTACCAATACCAAAAGAAGTGTTTGGTAGTACTAGCAGATTGACTTCCTATATAAATTTTGATGTTTCGTTTATGAACTATAATGTACTTTAAATTTGCTGTTAAGAGTTAAACTGCTAAAATATTATATTTTTATTTTAACATATTTAGAAATATTTTTGATTTGGTTAACGTTTCTGTTTGTTGGATTTGTTTTCCTAATAAATAAATAAAAATTTGGCCATCACTGTAAGAGGGTGGCAGCTTGGGACCAGTTGTCCCAAAGTGCCCCCGAACAAACCCAAACTGCCCCACGATGGGGCACATTGGGAAAAGGACTTACTTTGTTTTATTATTTGTCTTCTCTAAAACTACTTACTTATTTCTACATAAACTTGTAAAAATGATTTTTCGATATATGCAGCTAGCTACTCTCGCGTGTCACTGTTCGCCATATGTTTTTTGTTGCTAACTATAGGTTACCAAAAAAAAAGCGTACCAAGCTGCCCCACCCTACCCTACTTGTTGTTAGGTGCTAAGAGAAGAAACTTATTGAAAAAAGTCTTTGACCAACTAATAAAGGGAATACAAAATTATTATTTGGAAAATAACATACAAATGTAGATATTTTTTTCACACATAATTTTACAATATTTGAGGATTCAATTTACTAAACCAGTTCAGACTTCTTTCTAAACTAGAAAATTCTCAATAAATTCGTTAGGGATAAAAACTGACAAACTGAAGCTTATCAGGGTGAAAGGTTACAAATGATGGACCGCTTGTTTTGAAAACAAGTCTTTCCCAGTTATAGAGGGTTTATTGTAAGTCTTTGAGTAAAGTTTATAAAGAAATAAGCAATGTTTATCGTTTTCTGCGTATTTCAGTGTGATTTGTACCCTGATGAGGGTGATTTTCAGCCGACCTTGCTGGCGCATTTTCGCAGTTAAAATAATTTCTAAAATAAAAAGTCGATTTCAAATGTTTACGTGATACAAGACTGCTGAGAGCAGTATTTGTCGCTCATGTCGATCAACTCCATCATTAAAAAGAAAAGAGAAGAGCACAAAACAAACATAACCACAACCTATAATCGAAGAGCGAATTTTTTTATTTTTGGAATTAAATGGCGAGATGAAAGAACCTGGTGCATAGTTGATTTAAATAAAGCTGAACTTTTGATTTTACCAATAATTTTAAGGAGATGTGTAACGAATTATCGTATAATCAAAAATGGCAAAAATATGTTATAAGCTGCAAAATAAAATGAAAAATATAGATTTAAGTTCGAAAAGTAAATATTTATTTAAAGAAATCCTATGTATATTATTTTCCCCAAAAGCAAACTAAAAAATACAGTTTTTGATGACATGGTGAAAGCGCATTTCCCGCCTTTTCCAATGTCCTTTTTTCTAATTCTAGAAGGTGGTAACCTTGTCTTTCCCAGTTATACAGGTTTATTGTAAGTTTTTGCGTAAAGTTTTTAAAGAAATATGTAATTTTTATCTGTTTCAGCGTATCTCAGTGTGATTTGTACCCTGATGAGGGTTGGAATGTTATGCGCTATCCTGTTCTTTGTGTTGTTTTGTCTAAACAAACACAAATCTTATCGTATTCATAACTTTCTACAAAAATAAATAAAAATTATTAGAATTGTGTTTAGCGGATAAATAATCACAACAAGAAGGTTTATTATTGATTTTAAGTAAACTTAAATTAATAACAAAAAATGACAGGCCTTTTCTTAATTATATAAATCAAATGTTTTGTAGAGGAGAAAAGCATAATGAGAATTAGTAGCCCCACCAAGTTTGTCAAATAATATTCATCAATGACGGCTACCAATCACATTGTTCACCTGGGCTATGAAAATTGTTAAGCTGATATCTCCAAGCTTTAAAAAAATAAGACTACGTTTTGTTAGGTGCTAAGATAAGAAACATATTGAAAAAAATCTTTGACCAATTAATAAAGGGAATAAAAAATAATTATTTGGAAAATAACACACAAATGTACATATATATCCTGTCACGGTCGCCAGAACCTACCAAAATGACACAAATCAACCTTCCCATCATGGCTCTGGTGCTCCACATGGTGACAGGACTGAATCCCAAAATCTGCCAGACAGTTGGTAAGGAGACAACATACAGGAAATCCAGCCAAAGCATATGTGGAGATCCAGATATATCAACAAACATTAACATAGTACTGCAAGGAACAAGTCATCAAAGAATCCCTTTCTCTGGCACTGTGATGATCAAAACATGCAATGCCATGGAGGAGTATATGTCATTCTTTCGATCAACAACCTGCAAGTTGTTGTCTTCATACACTACACCCTTCAATCCTGTAGATAACCAAGCCTTCCTGCATAATATGTGCACTAGTGAGGAGTATCCAGTACCCTTGTCCACCATTCCAAAGGTCGAGTGCTCCCCCTCCTGGATGAGAACAACAAAAAGAAGAGTCTGTTACTGTTACTTGCAGACAGTTCAGTCGGTTTACATACCAGGTTACTTTGTAAGTAGCACAACTGTGGCACTAGCCAATTGTACATACTCAGATGGGGTGTGTGATCTGGCAGAGGGGGGATTAGTAAAATGGCGTGTTGCTCAGACTAAGGTTCAACCAAGTTGGGTTACAATGTATAAAGAGAATGCTACAATTATGAGTGGCACCCTAATAATACCAAGTCTGCAAACTGCCTTCACACTCGGAAAACAGAATGGGGAGTGGAACTATACTATTGAGGGTTTCCGATATCAGACATCTCCACACAAGGTCAAGCGCAGTACAGCCAATGACGACATATTACTGAATCAAACTCGTTCGGAGCTACTGGAGAAAATGGAATATTTGACGGACATTCTTCACAATCCATTATACAATGTTGAGGAATTGTGTAATATACAAAGATTAACAGTGACAAGACACATGACCATAGCCCAAACAAACAATTATTATAGAAAGCGACTAGCTGCTCCGTACATAATTGTTCGAGAAACTCCCAATTACTTAACTATTGAATTTTATGAATTAATTATGAATTTCTCCCTTCGACCTTTCGGGTTTCTCAGGTTTACCCATAAACGGTTTCACGTACTCTTGAACTCTCTTTTCAAAGTGCTTTTCAACTTTCCCTCACGGTACTTGTTCGCTATCGGTCTCGTGGTCATATTTAGCCTTAGATGGAGTTTACCACCCACTTAGGGCTGCACTCTCAGGCAACCCGACTCTGAGGAGAGATCCTCCCGCGATCAGCAGCGGTCACTACGGGCCTGGCACCCTCTATGGGCTGTGGCCCCGTTCAAGAAGGACTTGGACGCGCCGCATGATCTCGGGATAATGGACCCTCCCTAACACCACATTTCCCGGCGCCCGGTATCGGCCGCGGGATTCGGTGCTGGGCTCTTCCCTGTTCGCTCGCAGCTACTGAGGGAATCCTAGTTAGTTTCTTTTCCTCCGCTTAGTAATATGCTTAAATTCAGCGGGTAGTCTCACCTGCTCTGAGGTTCAGCACTTAACGGATTCCTTTCTAACAACAGTGTACAACATCAAGACCGAGTTTGACAACCTCTTTGACAACATAATTTATCAAAAGGAATTTAAACAAAGTTGGTCCCTAGGCAAACTAAATGGGTTTGCCTATGGTAACCTTCATTTAATTATATTGCCTGATCGTCAAGCAGTTATCATCACCCATGCCCATCTTGCTGGGATCAGAGATATGTTTACGTCATGGTTTGATATCATACTATATTCACTATACAATCAACATAAGTACAAAGGGTTCAATTTATACCACGAGATGATTACAATCATTAAGTTATACCAACAATTTGCTAAAACGAATCAGCAAGACCTCGCAAAAACATTAAAGACCTGGCCTTCTTTTGCAATAGCATCTATTCTGAGAGACATGGACAATGATCCCACCTTTTACCAAAGTATAATGAAAGATTTCGACTGTTTAGCCACCAGCCCTTTAATCATGTATTTGACAAGACCGATTACATCAGAAGCAATGGTTCATCTTGTTTTAGAGATGAGTGGCTTATGGAAGTGTTTTGGGCACCCAATAGTGGACATGACTGAAAGCATAAAATCATGGGCTGAGAAGGGAACAGTACTAAAATCAAATCTTGAACAATCCAGTGAACGACTAGCCAATATGTTTAAGTACACATTTTGCAAGAATTACTTTCGTGAAAAACGTGTGTGGCCCCCAGTATATGCCACCCTCTGCAAATCAACACGGGTTAAGGAAAACGCCCTGAAGAACACATGGGAAGAGGATCCCAAATTCCCCTGGCAGTCGGCCGAGTTCCAAGGAGTAGTCTTACAAGAGTATTTGTCATTTAATATGCACATAGATATTACAGATCTCTTATCGGACAAATCGATCATACCCTCTCGATCACAATGGATACATGAGTACGATAAACAAGCACGTAAGACACTCTATGGTCATTTCCCCAAAGGACCTCCTCCAAGCAGTAAAAGCACAGTAATATCATTCCTTGAAAAGGACGAAGTCTCAGTTAAAGAGATCATTCAACAAATTGAAACCAATATTATTCCCATGGAGTGGAGAGTGACCGTATGCGTACCCAAGGAGAGGGAACAAAAAGAGAAGAATGCGCGGTTTTTTGCTAAGATGACACCCGAAATGCGTCTTTACCAAACTGCCACAGAGAGCAACTTGGCGGAACAAATTCTTCCGTACATCCCTCAACAGTCAATGACTATGAGCGAGGAGAGACTCACCAGGGTCATACAGCGCATGACTAGCACGAAACCGGAGGTAATCAGTCCTGAGCATAGATACAAGTATATTGTTGTTGACTTTTCGGCATGATAGATTGTTTGGCCTCACAAACGTTTACTCGTTCACTCATCTATTCCCCATGATGAGTATCCTAATATTTCAGGATCGTTTTAGTCCACCAGAACAGGATGTGAATTTGGATCCCAAAGAAAGTTTGCAGTGTATTTATGGACCCGAAGCCTGGCAGGAGGGTTTAAGGCAGAAGGGCTGGACGATACTCACGATCATGCTTATCTGTCTTGTGGCAGAGAGATGTGGAATCTCCGCCTCTCTTTTAGGTCAAGGGGATAATCAGGTAATTTTGTTATGAATACCAAATCAAACTAAACTTATTGAGCTCCAATTGTCCGAAGACCATTACGTTGCAAAACCATGCTGCCCACGTGAACAGAATAAAGACAGACTATTTATTATTATTATTATCATTATATTATATTTTTTTCGCACATAATTTTACAATATTTGAGGATCCAATCTACTAAACCAGTTCAGACTTCTTTCTAAACTCGAATCTTCTCAATAAATTCGTTAGGAATAAAAACCGACAAAAACCTAAAAAAACAATTAATCCTCCAGAATTCAACACTGAAGCTTATCAGGGTCAAAGGTTACAAAAAATGGATCGCTTGTTTTGAAAACAAGTATTTCCCAGTTATTGAGGTTTATTGTAATTCTTTGAGTAAAATTTTTAAAGAAATATGTAATTTTTATCTGTTTCTGCGTATTTGAGTGTGATTCGTACCCTGATGTGGGTGACTTTCAGACCACCTTGCTGGCGCATTTTCGCATTTAAAATAATTTCTTAAATAAAGTCGATTTCAAATGTTTACGTGATATCCTAAGACTGCTGAGAGCATTATTCGTCGTTCGCGTCGATGGGCGTTGCCCGCACTTCGCCCGTCCATCAACTCCATCATTAAAAAGAAAAGAGAAGAGCACACAAAAAACATATCCACAACCTATAATCGAAGAGGAAATTTTTTGCATTTTTGGTATTAAATGGCGAGATGAAAGAAACTGGTGCATAGTAGATTTAAATAAAGCTGAACTTTTGATTTTACCATTAATTTTAATGAGACGTGTAACGAATTATCATATAATAAAGAATGACAAAAAATGTTATAAGCTGCAACATAAAATGAAAAATATAGATTTATGTTTGAAAAATAAATATTTATTTAAAAAAATATATGTATATTATTTTCCCCAAAAGCAAACTCAAAAATAGAGTTTTATAAAATGGTGAAAGCGCATTTTCCTGCGTTTTCCAATGTATTTTTTCAAATCTAAAAGGTGGCAACCTTATGTCTCTCCCAGTCATAGAGGTTTATTGCAAGTTTTTGCGTAAAGTTTTTAAAGAAATATGTACTTTTTATCTGTTTCTGCGTATCTCAGTGTGATTTGTACCCTGATGAGGGTTGGAATCTTATGCACTGTCCTGCTATTTGTGTTGTTTTGTCTAAACAAACACAAATCTTATCGTATTCATAACTTTCTACAAAAATAAATAAAAATGATTAGAATTGTGTTTAGCGGATAATCAAAACAAGAACATTTATTATTGTTTTTAAATAAACTTAAATTATTAACAAAAAATGACAGCCCTTTTCTTTAAATTATATAAATCAAATTGTCTTGTAGAGGAGAAAAACATAATGAGTAGCCCCACCAAGTTTATCAAATAATATTCATCAATAACGGGTAGGTACCTAATCACATTGTTCACCTGAGGCTATGCAAATCGTTAATCTGCTCTCTCCAAGCTTTAAAAAATAAGACTACTTGTTGTTAGGTGCTAAGACAAGAAACATATTGAAAAAGTCTTTGACCAATTAATAAAGGGAATAAAAAATAATTATTTGGAAAATATCATACAAATGTAGTTATTTTTTTTCACACATAATTTTACAATATTGGAGGATCTAATTTACTAAACCAGTTCAGACTTCTTTCTAAACTCGAATCTTCTCAATAAATTCGTTAGGGATAAAAACTGGCAAGAAACCTAAAAATAAAATAAACCCTCCAGAATTCAACACAGGATCAAAGGATACAAAAGATGGACCGCTTGTTTTGAATACAAGTGTTTGTCGGTTATAGAGGTTTATTGTAAGTCTTTGCGTAAAGTTTTTCAAGAAATATGTAATTTTTATATGTTTCTGCGTATTTGAGTTTGATTTGTACCCTGATGAGGATTGAAATGTTATGTACTCTCCTGTTCTTTGTGTTGTTTTATCTAAACAAACACAAGTCTTATCGTATTCATCAGTTTCCACAAAAATAATTTACAATTATTAGAATTTTGTTTAGTAGATAATCAAAACAAGAACGTTTATTATTGATTTTAAATAAACTTATAGTATTAACAAAAAAATACATTCCTTTCCTTTAAATTATGTTGTAAATCAGATATCTTGTAGAGGAGAAAAACGTAATGAGTACTAGTAGCCCACCACGTTTGCCACATAATAATCATCAATAACGGCTACCTAACCACATCGTTCACCTGAGGCTATAAAATTGTTAACCTGTACCCTGATGAGTGTTGGAATGTTATGTACTCTCCTGTTCTCTGTGTTGTTTTGTATAAACAAACACAAATCTTAACGTATTAATCACTTTCTTCAAAAATAATTTAAAATTATCAAACTGTGTTTATCGGATAACTAAAACAAAAACATCAACTATTGATTTTAAATAGAATTAAATTATTAACAAAAAAAGACATTCATTTCCTTTGAATTATGTTGTAAATCAGATATCTTGTAGAGGAGAAAAACATAATGAGAAGTAGTAGCACTACCAAGTTTACCGCAAATATTCATCAATAATGGCTACCTAATCACATCGTTCACCTGAGGCTATAAAATTGTTAAGCTGCTATATCTAAGCTTTAGAAAAATAAGACTACTTGTTGTCGGGTGCTAAGACAACAAAAATATTGAAAAAGTCTTTGACCAATCAATCAATGAAATGAAAAATATCCTCTCTAGAATTCTTTGGAAAATAACATACAAATGTACATATTGTTTCATATATAATTTTACAATATGGTAGGATCCATTTTACTCAAACTATTTAGTCTACTTTCCAAATTTGAATATTTTCAATAAATTCGTTAGGCATAAAAGCCGAGAAGAAACCTAAAAATAGAATAAGTCCTCCAGAATTCAACACGGAAGCTTATCAGGATCAAGGGTTACAAAAGGTGGACCGCTTGTTTTGAAAACAAGTATTTCCCAGTTATAGAGGTTTATTGTAAGTCTTTGCGTTAAAGAAATATGTAATGCATATTTGAGTGTGATTTGTACCCTGATGAGGGTTGGAATGGCATATACTCTCCTGCTCTTTATCTGGTTTTATCTAAACAAACACAAATCTTATCGTATTCATCACTTTCCACAAAAATAATTGGAAAATTTTAGAATTGTGTTTAGCGGAATATCAAATCAAGAGCGTTTATTGTTGATATTAAGTAAACTTAAATTATGCTATTTTATTTTCTTGCTACTTTTACGCACACCTTTCTTATATTACAAACAATCAGTATGTACAAGTAAGAGATGAAGAGAAACTATCGCAACACTAATTTTCGTAATAACGAATTTTTAGTTTTTATTTCCATTGCATAATGACGAAATTTAGAGTGAATGTGGCAACGTTGCTCTTTACCTGTAACACGTGCGGTAGTCCCGTCCATTTATGGGTTAAAAAGTTGTCAAGGTGTAGTATTTTGTGTAAGTAACTTGTTTGACAGGTCGGAGTATATGTGTTTTAATGAAATTTTAAGTGATTTTTGGGTTTTCTTAAAAGGACCTTATCTATAGACTTTGAAAAATGGTGCGTCAGTACGAAGTGAGTCGAAAAATGAATTTTCTCTTCACAGGTTTAGTCAGTAGAATATAGACGGTTCGGAAAGCTATAGCGAAGGCACGTGAAGTCGGATGTTTAGCGTTTTGTCTCTCCTCTTCCTTTGTCCTACACACTCACAATGTATGGAACAAAACAGAAGCTAGTTATGAATTAACGGTGTCGTCTTCTCTTGCTGAAGATCAATGATATTGTACCATTAAACACGTGCCCGTCTGGTTTTGATAATTTGACTCCTACAATTGCTTGCTTAGGAAAAATCATTTTCTCTGAACTAGATATCAAAAATTTTATATTGTTAGCGACACTTTCAAATTAAAACCATTTTGTCTGATATTTATACCTTTACAAAGCAACTTTGCGCTTAGCGAGTAAAACGAGCGTCTTATGAAAAATGAAATTCTCTGAGAAATCACGACTAAATACTTCCTTAAGTTGAAAAACATCAGATAGCGTATCTCATCCGAACAATTAAGAAGTTTTACACATGTATGAAAATGATTATATACGAAAACAGGACTAAGTTAAACAATCAGTAATTAAACAGATCCAGTTAGGACACTCCAAGATTTTTGAGCTAGTAATAAGCAAAATGTTGAGTTTGTCAAGCTGAAACAAGTATTTTAATTGAATAAGATTTAATGAGAAGTCGCGATGGAGTTTAACAACCAAGAAGAGGGAAACAAAACTTGTTGATCCCCCAAGAAATTACCAGTGAGATAAAAACCAATGCGAATACAGACAATCGTATATATTTGATCTAATATCAGGAGAAATATAGAAACAATTATTGATAAACGAAATATAAAGCAGACATTTTCAATACTGATCAAATACACAACGATAAAATATGTTGAGACATAGACTCTGGTGTAAAACAGATCTTACTGTTGCTGTAGCAACTATTTGATTACCTGTTTTTAAATGGTGTGCACAACTAGATTACAGCGTCCTTACATGTGTAAGAAAATTACGCATAATATGTAAATAAATACTGACAAGTGATTACCCACTGAAATTAGAGCTAGGAACTAAACAAAATATCTTACCAAAATAGAACCAACAATGGGAAGAAAATAATTATATAATACATACATATATATATATATATATATATATATATATATATATATATATATATATATATATATATATATATATATATATATATATATATATATATATATATATATATATATATATATATATGTATGTATTATATAATTATTTTCTTCCCATTGTTGGTTCTATATGGCTGTATATATATATATATATATATATATATATATACAGCGTCTACCCAGATTGGTTACCAAATGGAAAACTTTTTTATTTTTGATTTTACGAGATAAAGTTATTCTTGATAAAAAGTTTTGCTTGTTGTAAAAGTAAGGCTGGCATTGAAAAAAAAGATATGTTATACAGGGCGTAAAGACAATAAAAAAATCGAGTAGTTAAGGTAAATAGCATGGAATTTTCGCTATTAATGTCGTTTGTAAATGCAAATAAATACTTTTTTAATGAGACGTTTCATTAAACTTCTTTCTTAATACTTCTTGTGTGACCGAAAACCGTTTTTTTTTGTGAAAAATCGAATAACTTATTTTTATTATCATACCTGTATGTGGTGCTGGTTTCATAATAGGTAAGAGGTAAAGGTGACACTGACGATGATGAGCTCGATGTATTGCTTCATGATACACAGGACCCAAAAAAAAATCTTGAACAAAGAACCCATGATTTGGGTTACTTAATTAAATTTATCCGAACTGTTTTGAAGAAAAACAAACAGAAATATTTTAAACCAAAATTTATTTACGCGATTCCTGGAGACATGGATATACGATTGATTATTGTCACTGGATAATGGGGAATTATGAAGATCATCCAAATTTTGGGTTTCAAATTTTGTTTTCCGTCGAAGCAATGTTTACCACCAACGGAATTTTTTCATCACAAAATTCGAGGTTTTTTAGTACAACTAATCCTTACTGGGTAGTAGAATGTCGCAGTCAAGAGTTTCAGAAAGTTAACGTTTGGTGAGGTGTTTTAAAAAAAAAAAATTTTAGGAGCAATTTATTTCGATAATAACATTACTGGACAAATATTTCTAACTTTTTTGCAAAATGACTTTTCTGATATTATTGATGAACTGCCCCTGAATGCAAGGCAAGATTTAATATTTCAGTTAGATGGTGCTCCTTGTCATTTCTCGGCAGAAAGCCAGGCTTATAATATTAATTTAATAACATAAAAATTTAAGGCCGACTAATCCGCTTTACGTGTAGACTAATCGCCGGTTATTTGCCGACTAGTCGCCGGTTAATTGCCGATTCGTCGCCGATTATTTGACAAGTCGCCGATTATTTGCAGACTAGTCGCCGATTATATGCCGACTAGTCGCTAATTATTTGCCGACTACAAAAATGGCCAACGAGTCAGTATATCTCTAGTAATTTCTATGTAATTAAAAAAATTCATCTTTAGTACTACTTAATACGTTTTGTTACAGATTTTGACAACGATGATTTTCTGGGACCATCAGATATCGACACAGCACTAACCCTGCTAACCAGGCAAGAATTATCAGTGGAAGAAAGACAGCAAATTATTGAAAAGGTTGTAGAAGAGTCTGATGTCGACGGAGATGGAAAACTTTCCTTTATAGAATTTGAACACTGTATTACAAGAGCTCCAGATTTTCTACCAACGTTTCATATACGGATTTAGTATGTTTTTAAATATTTATACATTTTGGGAAGATATTTGTAATCCTATAGGACACAATCAAAAAGAAATAATTGGTTTTGTGGCTTTATTATTAAAATCGTGATGAAATTTCAAGCAAAAGATGTGTTCCTTCTTCCATAAAGAGGTTCCAGATATGTCAATGCATCTGAATGCATGTACGGATACAAAAATTCTCTTTCGGTTTTAAAAAACTGTGTACAGTTTTGCAGGGTATTGGAAAACTCCACCGACAAGATTTACAGGTGATTCTTTGGCCAAAAATAAGAAAGAAGCTTCTTTATTATTAGAATTATTTACAAATATTTCCTAGGCATGAAATACTGAAATTCTAGGTATTTTCGCCGCCTTACAGTTTACCAGCGGTTGTGTTATTCTTACTATTTGTTTTCCCCTTACGTGATCGTGTCGCATGCGTCTTTCCTAATTACATAACCCTAATGAACGCTGAACGAAACTGGGACGACATGGTTTTATTTCAAGAAACCTTTAGTACACGATGAGCTTTTTAAAGTGTTGCAAGGCGATATCTCAAAAACTGTTTAAAATATTTTTATGAATAGGGAGATGGAGGACATTATCCATTCCTCTCTGTTTTGAGGGGTGGACGTAACTTTGAAATTTTAAATGGGATGATTTACTTTTGCTTATAAAATTCAAATCTACGTAAAAAACTACGTTTGTGCTTATTTTGTTTTGATTTGCTCTTTCGGTTACGAAATTATGGTTAACTAAATTTTGATTTAATTTAAAAAATAAATAAATATTACCAATAAATCAAGGTCACTTATTTTAGAATTGATATTCGTTTCCATGGAATCGCGTTATTTTTACTTAAGTCAGTTGAGAAGTTTAAGTTTTAACGATTATTTCCTAGTTTATTACTCAATTAAACATGGAAGCGAATTTTAATGAGCAAGTTAATAATTATTGTTAATTCTGGGGGAGTGCAGAAAAAACTACAGAGAAGCTGCACTAGTGTGGGTGGAGAGGTTTGCTAATAACCCGAAATCTTATGGCATTTAAAAGGTTGGAAACCAGAAGTCGTACTACTGGCAGTCTGAAGACTAAGCCACGAGTTCGGAAGCGAACTAAAACGAACGAAAATACGGCAGCTGGTGTTTTAGGAGCGGTAGCTATTGACTGGCATGTAGGTACCAGACGGCTTGCTAGAGATGCTGGAATAAGTCAAAAATCAGTTGTGACCAAATTGCACTTGTACAATTTTCATCCATACCACATTATACTCTACCAGGGACAAGAGTTTGAAAATCGCGTTACATTTTGCAATTGAGTCACAAGACAAATGCAAGGAAAAAACAGATTCCTAATGAATGTTCTTTTTTCTGACGAAACAACTTTCCATAATTGCGGGCGTCGGAAAATGCCCACTGGATAAGAACTCTGCCTAATCAACATCCATGGTCAATTAATGTCTGGTGTGGTATTATAATCGAGGATAGAGTTTTTGGTCCGCATTTCTTTGAAAGACATTTAAATGGAGAAATGTACACAGATTTTTTAAGAAACCAATTACCCCAATTATTAAACCAAAACATAAATCCTGACATGTGGCTTCAACAGGACGGAACTCTACCCCATTATGTAATACAGGCCCGTTATCATTTGAATGAAATATTTGAAAACAGGTGGATTGGACTAGCTGGTCGGGTCAACTGACCTGCTAGGTCCCAGGATTTTACCCGCTTTGACCTTTTCTTGTAAGGATTTATAAAGGACAAAGCGATGGCGACCGCATCTACAACTTTAGATGATATGAAAGACCGAAGCCGCGCTGCCTGCTTCTTAGTGACACCTGAAATGTTACAGCTGGTATGGAATTCATTTAGAAAAAGAGTGAGAAAGTGTTTGGAAGTTGAAAGGGACATTTCGAACAACTTCTCAAGCATGACAGACTATAAACGTGTTGAAATTAAATGGTAAATATTTTTTTTATTTTATAACATAATAAATCAGAACTCCATAACCGAAAGACCAAATCAAAAAAAAATGTTGTAGGCATACGTAGTTTTTAAGTGGATTCCAATTTTATAAACAAAAGTACATCATCCCATTTAAAATTCCAAAGTTACCCCCACCCCTCAACATAGAGAGAGGGTTTAAATGTCAAAAATATGTTTAAATATGTCACCCCATCTCCCTATAAGCTCACCAAAATATCATGAAAATATTTAAAACCGTTTTCGAGATATCGCCTTGCAACCCTTTAAAAAACTCACTCTGTATTTTAATTTGTTAGTTTTACTACTTAAAAATGTCAAATTCACTTTGTACTGAAATAAATATTTAAAAGGATTTAATTTAAGGTACACCGTCTTCTTTTTAGGATAAAATAATGGGGTTTCTAATTCAAAGAAATCTCAAAATTACATCAAAGACAAGATTTCGTTATTTGAAGATACAGCGCATTGAAATAAATAATTAAAAGGGTTTTATTTTAAAATAAAATATGGCCAAGGGCACTTGAAAGAAATACACTGCTTAAAAAAGTTAGGGGACTACTTTTTGGTAACCCTGTAACTTTTTAACTCGTTACTACAAACGACTGAAAAAGATATTTTCATAATTAATGACATTTTATTTTAGTGATTTGATAGAAAAGAAACTAAGATAAGTTTAAGATTACAGAGCAAGTATAAAAAATAAAGTGATCATGAAAATATCCATATTTAAATATTATATTTCAGCAGGCTTAGACAGCTTCACTGGGCAACGGCATGACAGTTTATTGTTGTTGAATTCATAATCTGTCAATGTCAATGGGAGATCTTGGCGAGACAGAATTCATTATCTGTCAATGTCAATGAGAGATCTTGGCGAGATAGAAGTCGTTCGTGCTATAGCTTTAATTGAAAATAGTTAAAATTCGGCAAGTTGCAAGAAATGTCAATCTCAGCCCGTCGGTCATGAAGCGTATGTGTGATGACTTTAAGGAGACTGGACGATATAAAAGACGAGTCGGACTAGGTCAAAAGCGAAAAACCACACGAATCCAGGACCGATATTTAGTAGTTTCTTCTTTGCGTAGACGAACATCCACAGCAAAAGACCTTAAACATATATTTTGGATGGCTCATCAGGTAACCATTTCTGACGAGACAGTTGGAAACAGGTTACAAGAATCCGATTGAAAACCAACAAGACCGATACGAAAACGTGTTTTAATATACGTCATAAAACTCTGCGATTAAACTTTGCTCGAGATCATTTGGGATGACAACTTGGACACTGGAGATCTGTACTTTTCACAGATAAATCAAGATTTCGTCTAACCCGTTGTGATGGCCGGGTACGTCTGTATAGACGTCGCAATGAACGCTACTTGACTGCAGCTGTGGAAGAAGTATCCAGATCTGGAGATGGTTCGGTAATGGTCTGGGGTGGAATGAGAAAAAACAGATCTTGTAGTGATACCAGGAAGTCGTAAGAATGACAAAATTGCAAACATACCAGCTGTAAAGCTGGATAATGATATCATTCTGTCAGGTCACATTATTCCTGCAGCATATGGTATAGGCCCTGATTTTCTCTTCGCGCAGTATAATTCAAGGCCTCATACTGCGCGATTACTATAGATTTTCTTAATGAGCATGAAATTCGTACAGTGGATTAGCCAGCGTTGAGCATCGACCTTAATCCCATTGAACACTTATGAGATATATAGAACAGACGTATTCGACGCCGCACAAATCCACCTCAGATATTTCAGAAACTAATAGAAGCCCTAGTCGAAGAGTGAGACAGTATACCACAGGAAGCCATTCGAAGGCTCGTGCGAAGTATGCTAAGGAGATGCCTAGAAGTAATTTGTGCTGCTGGAGGACACACGCAATAAACACCCAAATAGTGCAACTACCCACAGAAAATCCTTGCATCTTAACTTTGTTTTTTATACTTCCCTTAAATTGTTAATCTTATATTAGGAATAAATGATTAGTTGAATGTTACAGTATTCGATTTATTAGAAAAAATGAGTATCTTTCAGAATACTTATGTTTCATTTGTATATCACTACCGCTTTAAAAGTTACAGTGGTACAAAGAAGTGTTCCCCTAATTTTTTTGAGCAGTCTATATCTTTAAATTAAATCAAATGTAGATGTAAGTATTTTTTTAACTAACAGTTTGTTTTTTTGCATGTAAAAATCTTCAAAGACGTGACTCTAACGTGCAAACAAGTCAATAAGAAAAACCGCTATACAATTCAAATTTTATGAGCCTGTGGATCTATGTATGTCAATATAACTTCTTTCTTGCTTTTGGAGCAGGAATCTTCTGCGAAACCTTTCCGGTAGAGTTAAACATAACACTCTGTATAGGATTATTTTTGAACTTTACATAAAATAGGTTTTCATTTTAATCAGCCTACAAATAAATTATTCCAAACTAATTTTTATTGTATTAATATTGTGAAAATTAAGTCTAAGTATTTTGTGGATTTTGTAAAGCTGATTTCGTTTTACTAATAAAAACAGTACATAAATGTTATTATTTTCGTAATTTGAGTTGTTTTCTTCTTATCCAAAATTGATAATTAAATTTCCTAATCCAGAAATCTGTGTACTGGGTCGTTATATCAGTTTTGATTGGGTTTGATTGGGTTCTAAAGAGAAAAACTGAATAATCTAAAATGTAAAATTTTGATAATATGCATACATAAAAATCCTCTGCCTTAAAATGGTCTAAAAACGTCAAGAAATATAAAAGTTTGCATAAAAAGGGTCTTCCAGATCAGATTCTTTAGATTACCTAAAAACAGATTGCTGTTGCATCACCAAGCCACGCTAACCACCGAGAGGAAGCGCGTATACTTAAGCGCTCGACACGATCGCAGAAAGGCATTTGCCAGCCCCATGAAACTTCTTATGGCAAGTATCGCAACACGCTTAGTTACGACATATGTACCGGCCAGACTTTTTTCGAATAAAGTTCGGACATACAAATTTCTCTTTGTCTCTTTTTAAGTGTTCAACCATCGATACTACAGACAGAGATGGGTGCGTTAGGCGACCAATTCAACAATCAACAATTTCATTATTTTACCACCCTACTTCCCGGTCTGGTCGTCTGGAAAGTGGACTCGCCCATAAAGACGTAAAAATGGCTGCTGGTCATTTTTGGCTTTGCAGTAGCTTTTTATTTAATTACAGCATTCTCACAAGAAGATGGATTATTTTTTCTCTTCCAGGTAAGTAATTCAAATATTTTGTTTGTAGTATGGGTTACTTGTATTACAATACCATTGTTTTTCAAGAGAAATGCTCCGAAATGTATAATCATACAAACTTTAGAAGGAAAGGAAATGATGAAATTTTTCATTTATAAGCAAATAATACATAGGACATCTATTTACTCTTTGCTTTTAAGCTTCAAAAACAAACAATTCGAATATTACACCAATGATTTCGTGTATTGCATTGAGTGCTCGACAAGGCTACCAGTAGAATTTTTAAAGTAGTGTTTCAGTGAATCTTTTAAATAAAATACTCAATCAATCAGCCATTTAAATAAAATTCCTATCTTGTATTATTATGATGTCATATAACTTGTTTTCTTCACAGCAAAAAATAAGGTAAGCTACTAAAAGATTTGGTTGGTATATATATTCCGGAAGCAATTTTCTTTTGTACCTTCATATTATGTGAAAAAAAGTTGATATACAATTGATCAGCCTTGTACGAAAACTGTGCAATGAACATAGCTTTTTTCTTGGCAATAGTAGTAATAGATCAATTGTAGCCATCATGTATTTAGTGAATTTTTCTTTTATTATACAGATAAAATTGTTGTAAAAGTAACCTTCCAGTATCTTTCCTAAATAAGTTGTGTGTTATAATTTAGGTACTTAAAGTGTTAATGTTAATAGTCATGTATTCATTAATTTTAGGTCTCTTGTTGAATTGTGGGTAGGATCACAACAGGCAAATAAGTATATTGCAGCAGGAACTATTATAGATTTTGTTTTAACAAAACAAAGAATCGACCTACGAACCATGGTAATGTAGCTTTATTTCATATCTATAAATTTCTCAGTGGTATATTTTACAGTGTCTAAGTATTAAGTGTTTGTGTTTCAGTTCTAGTGCATTAACGTCACATCTAGGTTTTACAGGTTTCAAAACTCTAAAAAATTATTGAAAATATTCTTTTGACAAAAATTCCAATTGCAGTTTCACAGAAGAATATCGGACTGTTTGAGCAAACGTGACAAATATTGTAATGTATTGTATTATAAAAGCCTGAAATCCTTTTTTCTTTTTCATGTCATATGAGGAGTCCAAAAGCACAGACTACCCAAGTGAAGACTAACTTATTTGGTTTGACATTATCAATACAAGTTACGTCTATTTTTTGACAGGATTGTGGTTGGGTTTTAAATTGCGCCTGCGCCACCTTTAGTTCCCAATCCCACCACCGTTCCCAAGCGTCCAGACTAATTGTCGCTGTAATTTGACGTTTGACTGACATTTCATATGACCTTCGACTCTATCCGTGCTGCGACAAATAACAAAGCTTCTTCCTGTATTGGTATTCGTTGGCATTTGCCTTCAGATTCAGAGATCAAATAGACATTCAAATATTCCTCCTTTTTCAAGAAGTCGTGACGCTGCCAGTGTGGTTTCTCCTGTTAGTGATTTTTCCTTGTGTTGAAAAACTGCCAGTAGGTCCTTTGCTCTTTGTCCAAGGTACAGTTATGTCAATTTGTTTTTATATTATTAAGCAAGTAGTAAAATTGGATTTCTTTTTACTTAGTGAAGTACCTCGTACGCCGATTTCAGCTAACGGTGTACAAAAGTCGAGGCTGATCTAACTAGTGGGTTTAGGTATCATTGGTAACGAAATTAAATCCATGAAACTGCTTTACAATATCAAAGTCAAAGAGCCAAGGTAAATTACGATCTCTAGACGCGAGTCCTCGTAGTGTAGTGAAGCAGTCTAAAATAGTGTTGTAAATATCCGTATTCATTAGATATCCGAATCATACGGAATCGGAATCAGCTAATATCCGTATCCATTATCCGAATACGAATCCATTTCTTGACCCGCGCGAAAGCGGTTACAGATCATGTATACGTATGCATGCAACAGACTAAAACATTTTCTATCCGGATACACGGCTAGGTAGGTCGATGCGGTATCGGTATCATACCAGTCGAAGTCGAAGTTTAGGGATAAGAAGGCACCGCGTCGCGCCGTTCTCGTTTGAATTCGGTTCGGGTGAGGCGGGACTAGTTTAACCAATGGGTCTCATCTCATATGATACCCGTTACCCCGATAACTATGCCATCTTTTTTTAGGAAATGTCATTAGAAAGAGAAAGCACAATATCAAATATGCCAAATCGCAGACCGTGTTTTCGCTTACACTCGATTCCGATTCCGTTTTCTCTTTGCACTTTGCATTAGTAACCACCCGATGCGAATTTATTTTGATTCCGAATCCGTATTCAAGTTCTCGGCCGGTTCCGGATAATCCGGATTCTTTTAATATTCGGATCCAACGGATTTTTGGATACGTATCCTTACATCACTAGTCTAAAACATGGTCCTGTAGTGTTAAGATGGACAAAGAACAGTGTCACAAACTTATTAAACTATATGCTACTTATAAACCACTATGAGACTCGAATGATACTAATTATCCCAATAAAAGACTAATTAATAATAAGGAATATTTGCATCACAAACTTCAGGAACAATAGTAGATATCGATTGTTTTGATACACGAAATAAATAATGCATTCTAGTATATGAATCTCGGGTTGCTAAATATCTTAATGTTACCAGAAGTCTTTCATTAACCATAATGGCTTCTCGATAATTTGTATCACTTCTTCGTATTTTATCACTGAGTAGTGAAGACAATTGTTAAAATTCATTTAAAGTCATCCACGCGAAATTTTGAACAGTGTTGTCTGTGGCAAGTTTTCGCAACAACTTATTTTCGTATTCCATTTCCATACAGATGGCCATCCTTTGCGTAAAATTATCAATAACAATTTAACAGATTTGCTGCTCAATTTCATCAATAACTTGACGAATGTTTTGCTTCCGATCATTAATACTCTGCGGATTGTTAAACTAGACCTTGCCCTTGAGGATGCCCCACAAGAAAAATCGATGGGGGTTGTTAGATCGCATCAGTTTATCACCATTCCTTCTAAATACGCTGGAGAAATTGGTGGGCAGATACATAAGAGACGATATATTGGAAAGACAGCTTTTTAGCTGCCGTCCTTATGCATACTAACCGGGAAAGTCAACTGGCTCGGCTTTGGATGGTCTAAATATGCTAATACGAGTATCAAAGTCACTAGAGGACAAAGAGATAGCTATGGCCTCGTTTCTAGACATAGAAGGGACGTTCAACAACGCCACAATAGAATCAGTTATAGGAGCACTGATGAGAAAGGGAGTCCCGCCAAGCTTATGCAGGTGATGAAGTCCAGTCTGGAGAAAAGGATTATTATATGGTCTTTAGGAGGGAACACCATCGAGGCGGAGGCAGGCGAAGGATGTCCCAAGGGGGTGTCTTGTCACCCTTACTATGGGCAACGTTGGTAGATGACCTAATACAAAAATTAGCAGAAAAAGGTTTTAACTGAATATGCGGATGACCTAGTTCTAGTCATCAAAGGCCGATTCGCTGAAGTAATCTCAGAACGGACACAAACAGCCCTAAAAGTGGTAGACAATTGGTGCAAACAGGAGGGACTGGCAGTCAATGCCCAAAAAACACAGATTGTCGTTTTCACAACAAGAAGAGCTCTGCAAGGCATAAAACTACCAGTGCTAGGGGACAAAGAAATACCTTTGGTCAAAGAAATAAAACACTTAGGTGTAATTTTCGATCAGGAACTCAAATGGAACGCCCATATCGTAAAAACCACAAAAAAGGCGTCAATTGCCCGAGGTATATGCAGAACAATGTGTGGAAAAAACTGGGGACTCAATCTCAAAATGGCCCTATGGTTATACACAAGGGTCATAAAATCCATGATAACCTATGTGTTCACCCACCAACCCAACCCAAGCTGAGCGTATGGGGCGGACTACAAGAAGTTGGAGAAGGAGCTCAGAGCAGACCCAATAACAGGAATACCAAGTGACCTCATATCCAGCAAGTATAACTTTAACAAAAAATACAACATATATATCCCACAGCGGAAAGACTGGGAGAAGGGTCCACCCTGCAATGCGGTATCAGTATGGTATACAGATGGCTTGAAGACGGAAGACGGGGTCGGAGCGGGCATTTACGGACAAATACCTAGAGAAAAAATTCCTTTAAGTCTAACTAAAAACAGATTTCCAAGCCGAAGTGGCAGCGATACATCACTGCGGCGGAGAAATTTTTGGACAAAGCATTGTTATACTCTTAGAAAATCAAGCAGCATTGAAAACGCTGGACTCCGCACAGCTAAACTCTAGACTAGTGTGGTACTGTGCATCGGCTCTAAATGAGCTCGGTAGATACAAGAAAGTAACACTGGCAGGGTTCCAAGACATAAGGGGCACCAAGGGAACGAGAAAGTTGATGAACTGGCCAGGTAATACTCATCGATGGCATTTGCAGGCCCAAAAACCTTCTGCGGTATTGCAAAAACAGCAGTCAAACAAGCCATCAACAAATGGTTGAATGAAAAATCTCACATCTGGTGGGAAAATATACCGGGGAAGAGATAGGCAAAGCAGTTCCCCGAAAAACAAGTACCTAAAGTAACGGCAGATCTTCTAAGCAAGGACACAAAGTCAGTCAAAGCAATAGTAGGGCTGCTAACAGGACATTATAGACTCAACAAACACATGAGCATCATAGGTCTGGTAGACAAATCGCAATGCAAAATCTGTCGGACAGACGAGGAAATCTCGATCCACCTCTTACGCCAATGTGAAGGCCTGGCAAGGATAAGGTATTCACTAGTGGGCCTTGAATATCCAAGTGGAGAAAACCATACAAAGAGGCCACTGTCAGGGCTTTTGGGGCTAATCAAAAAGGCAAAGCTGGAGCAAGCCATATAAGGTGAATCACGATAGATATGCAAAAGTTGAAGCGAATAACGACTTAATTGCCATCCCAAAGAATCATCTATCTATCTAGATCGCATGATCTTGCAGGCCACTGAATATATCCATATCGAGAAATGACGCGGCCAGAAAAACGTGTCCGTAACAAATCCAAAGTATTCCATTGTAAGGTGCATATTATCTAATTTGGGATATAACATGTTTCTTAATATATTGCGGTAGCGTTCACCATTACCATTAACCATCACCATCGTCATTTTTATAAAAAAAAGGGCCCTATAACACATCCGGCCCACAATGCACACCACACGGTTACTCCAAGAGGATGTAAAGGGTTTTCTTCCATCACTCGAGGATTTTCACTTCCCCCAAATTCTACAATTGTGTTTGTTTACATAACATACAACATAAGCTTCATGGTAAAAGATAATTATTGTATTGCAAAATTCTGCATTATTTTTAACTTAGTAAGTTAAATCCCGAAGTAACCATTGGGACTCCCTTTATTTAAAGGTAAAGGTGTTTATAATACTTGTCGCTGTTGGTGACCACACGGGTAAAATAGGAAAAAAACAAAATTTTAATTTAGTACCTTTTTATTTTGATTTTAAGTCACATATAGAACATCATCAACACCTTTTGGTTATACAACATTTTGTTATGAAAATAACATAAAATCACACAGACACGTACAAATGTAAAAGCATTAAACAAATTAATCTCATAAACGTATTTTGTCAAATCTGCTGTCAAAAAGAGTAAAATTTCTCACATTAGGGAAGCTGAATGCTGTAAAATTGCAATGACCAAAAGGTCTAAAAAAAGCAAAAACAAAGACCGTCATACAGTTCTTTATTAGAAGCATGACTTAGTAAAAAGATATAATATAATTAAATTTTAAAAAATATTTAATTTTCTTTGTTCCAAATTTACTTCAAAATTTAAAATCCCATAAGAATCAACGATATAAGAAAAACTGAATTTAGCTCGGTGGATGAGCGTTAGACAACAATGCGGTAAACTCGGGTTCAACTCCCTTGACACCAAGTTATAAATTTTATATTGCAAGTGTCTGTATGATCTCTGCTCCAATACTAAAATAAAAAAGCAAGAGAGGATACATCATTTGACGAGAAGCAGTAAACCATCAAATAGAGATGAGCACGGTGAGTATTTTAAAAGGAATACGTCAATTATTTTTGTACAGAAATAAAAAATATTTTTTTGAAATAATACAAATTTTATTAAAAATAAAAAATAAAGATGAAAACACGAAACTTTACAACGCAAAATAACAACTGTTAGTAACAAGTTAAGTGTCGGTAAATGGAATATTTTATATACGACTAAATGGTTATTATACCTATTCATGAGAAAGGAGATGATTCACAGAACAGACGAAGTCTCACAAAAAAAAGACAACAATAACTAAAACTAGAAATATATATTTTTTAATAAACAGTAGCCACTGCGGATGGGACAGGGGATCTATTTCTACATATTAGTTCTTTGTTAAGTAAATTATAGTTCCAACCATAGACAAAAATATATTTCAAATAATTAAGAGGGTAACCTCGGTTATTATCAAGCACGCCTTGACAACGTACGGGCATGCTTTCCACAAGCTTCTCATCATACTCACTAAGCAAATACCTCCATATCTGGGGACTTAAGTACTTCAGTGTTAATACACGTTTTCCACTAAGCTTTGGCTTGATAGTTGCCCAACCATTCTCAATAGAATTTATGTCTGGGGTCTGGGAAGGATGTGTATTTAAATTAACGCTGAACAACTATAGACATTCGAAATCACAAAAACTGAAGCAACCCCCAGATATGAATCTTAACTGGATGTTTAATGGTGCGCTGAAAGAAGGGATGTCCTTGGATAGTTCAAGCCTTCTTTCTAGGAACTCAAGTCCATAATGACGCTTCATTAGAAAAAATAATGTTGCTCCAGTCGCAATCAATATAGTCTCATGCTCAATTTAGTCGCTTTTCAATGTGGTTTTCAGACAGTACAGGTTTTTGTAGTGCGCTTCTGTAAGCGATCTTGCTTTCACTTATTCTCCGTTTTATTGCCATAACTCTAATGTATATTCCTTTTTTCTTGGAATTTTTTGTGCTTGATGCAGTGGTAATGTCGATTTTTTGCTAATAATTTACAAATGATTGAATCTTGCTTTTTAGTAGTCCCTGCAGTTTTACCTCTATCCTGAATCTTCAACTAAGTTAATTTAAAGCTGGGTAGAATTTGTAAAGAGATGCTCTCAACAATTACTGTGTAAACAACAGGATAATTTTGCTTCGAGAACCGAAACGCATTGGGGCAAATAGTAAAAAAAAACTCGACATATTCGCCAAAGCAAGTGCAGTAATATTAGCTCAGAACGTATCTCTAGCATCACCAAAAGTGCTGCAAAGAATAAAATTTCAAATTTGACAAAGAGGACAACGCTCATGTAATATGAAAGACGAAACAGCAGACAATATTAAATTTTAAACACATGCCTTGCCTTAGAGAGAATAGAGCTCCAAAAATTTGGTTTTATTCAATTAGGAGTTAGCTACTTTAAAGAAATTTGACCATCATCGATCACTACGTCATGAAAGAATTGAATATAAAAATGAAATATTTTCCAAATTTATTTGGCCTTAATATTTTTGTGAGACCTGCTGCGAGACTCTGTGTTAATATTAACAAACTTAGTGTAAAAAACAACAGTTATAAAATTGAATATGGGAGATGAAGTTGCAGGCCATCAAAAAGAATATCGTATTGTACATTAACATCGAACATATAACCGTTTTACACTTCTTTTAATTTTTTTAGGGCTTTTTTATTACACAATTCATTTAAGTACCCTGGAGACATTAAAAATATTTTCTAATTACTTGCTGGAGATAATTTCCATAGAACATATAACAAGTTCATTGGCATCAGGAAATATTGTAGTTTGATTAACATAGGGAAAGATCCATACGGGACAATTTTTGAATACAAGTTCGAATTTTTGATTTTCTTTGCATTTGATCACTTTTATTACAAAAGCCTTTGGGGTAGCCTTAAGGCATTAATTTAAAATTACTCACTAGTGATAATTTCAATAGAAAATATAAGAATTTCATTGTCATGAGAAACTATTGTGGTTTGATTAATATACGAGAGTAAAAATAAATGTTGATTTTTGAATAGGGTCAAAATATTGATTTGTTTGCATTTGATCACTTTTATTACAGAAGATTTTAGGGTATCCTCACGGTATTAAATATAATTTATAATTACTTGGTCGTGATAGTTCCAACCAAAACTATAAGAATTTCATTGGCATGGCAAAATATAGTAGTTTGATTAATTAGAAACATTTTATAATTACTTGCTCGTGATAATTCCAATAGAAAATATAAGAATTTCATTGGCATGACAAAATATTGTAGTTTGATTAATATATATGAACGTATAAATAAATATCTATTTTTGAATAGTCAAAATGTCGATTTTCTTTGCATTTGATCTCTTTTATTACAAAAGCTCTTAGGGTAACCTCAAGGCATTAAAAATATTTTATAATTACTTGCTAGTGATAATTTCAATAAAAAAATATAAGAATTTCATTGGCATGGCAAAATATTGTAGTTCGATTAATATACGAACGTATCCATAATGTCCATTTTTGAATATGGTCAAAATATCGATTTTCTTTGCATTTGATCACTTTTCTTACAAAAGCTCTTAGGGTAACCTTAAGGCATTAATCATATTTTACAATTACTTGCTCGTGATAATTCCAATAGCAAATATAAAAATTTCATTGGCATGACAAAATAGTGTAGTTTGAATACGAACGTATCCATAAATATCTATTTTTGAATAAGGTCAAACACTGATTTTCTTTGCACTTGATCACTTTTATTACAAAAGCTTGTGGGGTACCCTCAAGGCATAAAAAATATTTTACAATTACTTACTCGCCATAGTTGTAATAGAAAATATAGGAATTTTACTGGCATGAGAAAGTATTGTAGTTTGATTAATATACGAACGTAGCCATAAATATCCAATTTTGAATAAGGCCAAAAATTGATTTTCTTTGCATTTGATCACTTTCATTACAAAAGCTTGTAGGGTACCATCAAGGCATTAAGAATATGTTATAATTGCTTGCTCGTGATTATTCCAATAGAAAATATAAGAATTTCATTGGGATATCAAATTATTGTAGTTTGATTAATATATGAACGTATCCATAAATGACCATTTTTGAAAACAATTTCAAATTTTTATTTTTCTTTGAATTTGATCACTTTTTTACAAATGCGTTTAGGCTACCCTTGAGGCATTAAAATATATTAAAATTACTTACTAGTAATAATTTCACTAGAAAGTATAAGAATTTCATTGTCATGAGAAAATATAGTAGTTTTATTAATATAGGAGTATCCATAAATGTCCATTTTTGAATAAGGTCAAAATATTGATTTTCTTTGCATTTGATCACTTTAATTACAAAAGCTTTAGGGTACCCTTAAGACATTAAAAATATTTTATAATTACTCTTTCGTGATAATTACAATAGAAAATATAGGAATTATATTGACATGAGAAGATATTGTAGTTTGATTAATATACGAAAGTATCCCTAAATGACCATTTTTGAATATAAATTCAGAATCTTGATTTTCTTTGCATTTGACCACTTTTATTACAAAAACCTTTAGGATACCCTCAAGGCATTAAAAATATTTTAAAATTACTTACTAGTTATAATTTCAATAGAAAATATAATGATTTCATTGAAAAATATCGTAGTTTGATTAATATAAGAGTATCCATAAATATCCATTTTTGAATAAGGTCAAAATATTGATTTTTTTGCATTTGATCACTTTAATTACAAAAGCTTTTAGGGTACCCTCTAGGCATTAAAAATATGTTATAATTACTCTCTCGTGAAAATTCCAATAGAAAATATAGGAATTTCATTGGCATGAGTAGTTGGCATTGTAGTTTGATTAATATACGAAAGTATCCCGAAATGACCACTTTGGAATATAAATACAGAATTTTGGTTTTCTTTGCATTTGATCACTTTTATTACAAAAGCCTTTAGGATACATTTACATTATCTTCTAATCACACGCTGGTGATAATCTCACTAGAAAATATAAGACTTTTATTGGCATGAGAAAATATCTTAGTTTGGTCAGGATATAAAACTGTTCATAAATATCCATTTTTGAATATAAGATCAAAATATTGACTTTCTTTGCATTTGATAACTTTTATTACAAAAGCTTTTAGGGTAACCTCAAGACATTAAAATATTTCCCAATTACTTGCTGGTGATAATTCCAACAGGAAATATAAGAATTTCATTGACGTGAGAAAAATTGTAGTTTGATTAACATAGGAAAGTATCCATAAGGGCAATTTTTGAATTTCAGTTACCTTTTTTGATTCATTTTTGCATTTGATTACTTTTATTACAAAAGTCATTACAGCACCCTCAAGGTATCAAAAATAGTTTTTAATTGCTTGGTGGAGATAATTTTTTATAGAAATTATAGGAATATTATTGGCATAAGAAATTATGTTTGAATAATATACGATAAAGAACAATATGTGAATACAAGGTCAATTTTTTCATTTTCTCTTAGTAGGTACCCTTAAAAATTTAAAAATATTTTCTCATTACTTCTTGGAAATACATAGAAAATAAATACATTTTATTGCCATGAGAAAATATTATAGTTTGATTAATATAGGAGAGAACAAGAATAATTTTTAAATATTTTTGATATCTTTAAATTTGATTAGTTTGAGGTCTAAATTAATTAATTTGCTATCGTGGACGGTTCTCATACAAAATTATTTAATTTAAGTATAAACGACTAATTAAAATACCTATACGGCTTAAGTTATGCCTCCAATAGTAAAATATTACATTTTATAAATTTTACAATTCGTAAAAAAGGTTTTATAAAATAGATTTCTATAATTTACGCAATTGATTTATTTTCAATTCCAAAATTGCCCCTTTCTAAAAACCTACTTGTGATTAACTAGTTTATAAAAAAATTCCTTAAATGAACTTACATATTTAAAGATAATATAAAAATCAACATCTTTTAAATTTATTTGAAGAAAACAGTATAGTCAATCCAAGAAAGATATCTAAAGAACTTTTGCTCTCTACAGTGTGCACAAAACGAAAAATCGTTCTAATTTCTCAAAATCGTAAAACTATAAGAGCACTAATAGGAACTCATGACTCTTGATCTAGAACTCATTACATACTATATACTATGGAGAGTTAACTTTACACTTTTTGGAAAGGAAAGAATTTAAGTTTAAAAATATCAAAACTTCACGCTAATTCTATGACTGTATAAACAATTACAGCACTAACGGGAAGTCATACATAAGTGTTGACACAGAACTTTTGTTAAATACATTATTCCATAAGAGCTAACTTTGACCTTTTTTAAAAGAAAGAAATTCAATATGTACACAGCAAAAAAGTGTTCTAATTCCTCAAAACTGTGCAACTATTGGAGTACTAATGTAAACTCACGATGCTTGGTCTAGAACTTATTAGATACTATATTCAATGAAGGGTGCACTTTACAGTTTTTCGAAAGTGAAGAATTTAAGTAGTAAACAACAAAACATCCTGTCAACTCTCATGCATGAGTTTTGACCAAGAATTTTTTGTGGGATAATATATTTCAACTTCGCCGGTTCCGAAAGTAAGAAATTTAGGTTCTAGACCATAAAGAATGATTAAAATTCCACAAAACTGTAAAACTACTACTAAACTATCACTAACGGGAAGTCATGCATGAGTTTTGACGGACAACTTTTGTTAGATACTATATTCCATAAGAGCTAACTGTGCACTTTTTAAAAGTAAAAAAGTCAATTTACACACAGCAAAAAATCGTTATAATTCTTCAAAACTGTAGAGCAATTAGAGTGCTAATAGGATCTTATGATTTTTGATCTAGAACTCGTTAGATACTATATTCTATGGAGGGCCAACTTCACAGTTTTTCAAAAGTAAAGAATTTAAGTTGTAAATCACAAAACATCATGCTAATTCTATGACTGCAGATAATTACAGCACTAGCGGGAAGTCGTCAAGCATGAGATTTGACCCAGACCTCTTGCTGGATAATATAATTCATTGAAGGCTAAGTTCGCCAGTTTCGAAAGTAATAAATTTGGGTTGTTGGCAAGAAAAAACATTAATTGTAAAACTACTACAGCATGCATGAGTGTTGACCCACAACTGTTGTTAGATTCTATATTCCATAAGAGCTAATCGTGTACTTATTGAAAGTAAGAAATTCAATTTGCACACACGAAAAATTCGTTTTAGTTCTTCAAAACTGTCTAACAATTAGAGTGTTAATGGATTACGATTTTTGATCTAGAAGTCGTGAGACACTATGTTCAGGAAGTGAAGAATTTAAGTTATAAACACCAACGCATCAAGCTAATTTTATGACTGTAGAAACAACTACAGCATTAACGGGAAGTTATGCATAAGTTTTGACCAATGACTCTTGTTAAATAATATTGTCATCGAAGGTCAGCTTCTCGCAGTTTTATCATTGTTTGGATACTAGATTCCGTAAGAGCTGACTTTTCACTTTTTCGAAAGTAAGAAACAACAAAAAATTGTTCCAATATCTCAAAACTGTAAAACTATTAGGGTATTAATGGAAATTCAAGATTATTAATATAGAACTTATTGGCTACTAAATTTTATTGATGGTCAACTTCACAGTTTTTTTTAAAATAAAGAATTTAAGTTGGAAACAACAATGCTAATTCTATGACAGTAAAATCAATTACAGCACTAATGGGAAGTCATGCTTAAGTTTTGACCTGGAACTTTTGTTAGATAATATATTGGGGGGTCAACTTCTCAAAGTCCTGAAAGTAAGAAATTAAAGTTGCAGGCAGAAAAATTATTCTAATTCCACAAACTGTTAAAACGATTACAGCACTAACTGGCACTCAATGAGATTTGACCCAGAACTCTTGTTAGATACCACATTTCATAAAGGCTAACTTCTCTTTTTTTGAAAAGTGAAAAATTAAATTTGTACAGGGATATCCAAATAAAAGTGAACAGGCCTTTATTTTTAAAGATGGGAAAAAATGTTGAATATGAAAGTTTTTTATGGCTCTTATTAGCAAAACAATTGAACATCGAATAAAAATATATAGTATAAAATATCGATTTTTCGCTTATTTTAAATTGGATGGTATGATTTTTATCATATTCTTAGATTCTGAGAGAAGTTTTAGACAGATTTTGTATAACATACCCAATGCGGTTTTTCAATCGTTTTTGAAATATTTTAAATTAAAAATTATTTCGCATAAATGTACTTTAAACGTATGCAACTATCCAGGTTGCGAACGAAATACCTGCTACCTTTTTAAATTTTCTTCGTAGGTAAGTCAAAGTTAATGTCAAGGTTGACAATAATCCTTTAGTCACCGTGAATTTAGATTTTTATTTTTATGCAAAATGATTTATTCTATTAAACAATAAATGTTGATTTTTATTAGCTATTAATATTTGAAAGCAATAAGCAGTGATTATAAACAATAACAATTTAATTATACCATAAACAGATAAACGTTAACATTGACGAACATGTCCGCCATTTAATTCTCCGCACTTTTCATACATTCTTCTCTGCCTCTGAAGTGTATTTATAATACTTTCAGCATCATTTTCATTCAGATTTCTTACTTCATTCCTTTGAATTTCTTCAATATTTTCATTATGATTGCTGTATACGACATTTTTCAAAATACCCCAAAGAAACGTATCTAAAGGTGTGAGGTCTGAGCTATTTGCAGGCCAATGTAACGGTCGATATCTACCGATTCATTCGTTATACTGATGGTTTAAAAAATTGCGAATCTCAATTATATAATGGGGAGGCGCTCTGTCCTGTTGCCATATAATACATCGACGTTCTTCAAGTGGCAATTCGTCGAGAATATCTTCGATTTCATTTTCTAAAAAATTAAGATAGCGCTGGCCAGTTAACGCTCCACGAAAAAACAATGGCTCTAGAATTTTAGGATAAAATAAATTAGGATCTTGCCGCATTCTTTCGTTAATATTTGTCACCAAAGTATATCTCCTTTCTTTTTGATCGGCACTAAGCTTTTGAACTTGCATAATTTTATGTAGTCTACATTTAAAATAATTTAACTTTCTTTGAGCTGTTCCATAAGTCAACATTTTATCTCTTCTTCCATATTTGAGATACCGCACACAATCGGGGATTGCTTTTTTGGATTCTCTTGAAAATATAATAACATCGCTAGGTCCCATTCTTCATGTCTTTCTCTTCTTCTTTTTTCATTGCCCTGAATTCCTCTTTCTTCTAGTCTTCTATTTGTTTTTATTCTGGTGTTTAATTGTGGAGTTCTTGTCCCTCTTCAATACTTTCTTCATATTGTTTTTGAGCTGCTCTAACATTATTGATATTTTTGAAATATAATTTTAACATTTTGTATCGCTCATTAATATAATAACCCATTTTGCATAAAAATAAAATTATAAATTCACGCTGACTAAAGTATTATTGTCAACCTTGACATTAACTTTGATTTACCTACCAAGCAAATTAAAAAAGGTAGCAGGTATTTCGTTCTCAACCTGGATAGGTATGTTTAAAGTATATTTATGCGAAATAATTTTTATCTGAAATATTTTAAAAACGATGAAAAACCGCATAGGGTATGTTATTCAAAATATGTCTAGAACTTCTCCTAGAATCCAAAAATATCTATTTTAAAATAAGCGACAAAATCGATGTTTTATACTATACTTCTTTATTCGATGCTTAGTTGTTTTGCTGATAAGATATATGAATGATCCATAAATATCCCCAAAACTTTTATATTGAACTTTTTTCCCATCTTTAAAAATAAAAAGCTATAAGACATGTTCACTTCTATTTGGATATCCCTGTACATAAGAAAATCGTTCTAATTCCTCAAAACCTTAGATCCTATTAGAGTACTAATGGAAATTAATATGAAGGAGCGGAAACTTATACGAGTTTTGACCCAGAGCTCTTGTTAGATTCTATGAAGCCATCATTATAAAATTACTCCAAATAAATGTGACTTCAATCCACACAGGAAACAAAGAAAAAAGTTTTTACGAAATCTTTTGTCAAAACTACACCCTTTTTAAAAAAGTTACGAATCAATTCTGCTTTCATTACATCGCCCAAGGGTTTTTTTGTTGGCATCCTGCTTACTTCCAACTCCTATTATTAAAACTTTGTAAATTAACAACGCGTAAAGTTTGTCCCTCAAGTAGGTTTTTTTTCTTGTTAAGTAAGATTTATTTCTCCAAGGATAGCCAAATAAAAGTCAATTTTCTGGTTCATGGTCCAGTTTTTCAAACGCACATTACTGACATTAACTTTAAATATTAAAAGACTATGCCATAGGTATTGACAATACAACTATGTTTTTGTTTTGGCATAATGGTACTTTCATTTGGCTGTTGTATAAAGCAAGGAAAAATTATCTTTTTTTATATAAGACAGCTCACGTAGACTTAAAGCCTAAGTACTAACATATCGTGGGCATCTGAAGAGAAGGGAAATGTAACGTATTGACCGTGCAGGCAATTTGTTCAATAATTTGGAGACCCTAGGTATGAATGAGCGAGAGAAGTGGGATGTTCTAGGCTTTTGTAGCTGGACAGTAAAGGAATGCATACGTAACGCGATTCTTGTGTTCTGCTGCGAACAGTCAAGGGGAGAATTATAGCGGCAAGTTCTTCAGAGCAGAATCCGTGGAAGAATCCCCTAAATTTGGTACTTTGAAATTTCACCTCTCGCCACTGTATTCAACATCAATATATATATATATATATATATATATATATATATATATATATATATATATATATATATACAGGGTGTCCGGGAAAATGTGGGAAATCTCCCGGATATGAAAAATACACGTGAAAAGAATACTACAAGTTCATATAAACTTTTTTCGTATAGGCCTCCTCTTCGGAGATATGGGCTCCCAAAGAGCTCCAATGAAATCAAGTTTTTACCCATAATTATTGAACCACCAGGTATATTCCAATTTTGTTTTAATATGATGTATACCAGGTTAGACCCTTCAAATTGCTATCCAAGAAAGTGTTGTGAAGTACTCACAGCTGCAGGGACGGACTAGCTGTGACACTCATGACCCCATTTTTTTTTACGCCCTGTATTATAAGAACTTTGGACGACGTTCTTTACATACCTTTAACTATTGACCAAAAATTAAGTACTCTTCATTCATGTCGTTAATCCTAACCGTTTTCGAAAAAACGTCATGGTATTTACATCACGTATTTGGCGTATTTCGATAACAGATACGTCTAACTCTGTGAGTTGCAGTATTGCAGTGTTTATTTTATCGGCCCCAAAAATAAAGTATTATTGTTGCAAACGTTGCTAGGTACGAAAGAAATAAATATCCTGCATTTTAGAACTTGTCAACTTTCACATCGCTCACACATTGACTCTTTATTTCGATATTAAATTACTGATTTTTGGATTTCGTGGTGAAATTAATTGTGAAATAATTCGAAATGGAATACACGTTTATTGAGTATGCAGATATTCATCTGATATATGGTCTTGCATCTTGCAATGCTTTGGAAGCCAGAAGGTTATATCACGACAGATATCCTAATCGTACTCTTCCCGATCAGAAAACATTTCAACGAGTTGACCAATGTCTAAGGGAGACTGGTAGGCGATTGCATTTACTAAGGTAATATTATTAAATTTCTTCATAATTTTATGAAATTTTGGGAAAAGAAGTACTGATGCTGGTCGGGGAAGAACAGTACGTACGCCGCAGTTAGAGAAAACTATTTTAAATACTGTGTATATGGCACCCCTTCAACGAGCATTCGAAAATTATCAGCGCAGTTTAATACGTCGAAAACAATAGTACATGAAGTTCTTCAAGAATAGCTGTTATATCCATATCATTTGCAAAAAGTGCATGAACTGGTTCCTGAAGATTTTCCCCGTAGAATGCAGTTTGCAAATTGGCTATTGGATCAGCAACGAAATAATGTAAACTTCATTAGCACTATTCTCTTAACGGACCAAGCAGGGTTTGCCAAAAATGGTATCATGAATTTATACAACTCACATATGTATGGGCTGATGAAAATCCTCATGCAACTATTGTTTCGCATCATCATCAGTTCCAATCAATTAATGTCTGGGCAGGAATCATTGGCAAATTTTTGATTGGACCATTCGTATTGCCGGTACGACTGAATGGGCAACTTTATTTGGAATTCCTCAGGAATGTTTTTCACAATTTAGTAGATCACTTATCACTTGAAATCCGCCGAAACATGTACTACATGCACGATGGAGCAACACCTCATTTCAGCGTTGCTGTGCGGGAGCACCTGAATACCGTCTGTCCAAACCGTTGGATAGGTAGGGGAGGACCTATTGCCTGGCCTCCTCGATCTCCCGACCTAACGCCGTTGGATTTTTACCTGTGGTGACACCTCAAAACCTTGGTGTATTCTACTCCGATCGATAGTAGGGAGGAATTTCTACGGAGAATCACCTTTCATTGTGATCAAATAAGGAACAATGCTGGGTTATTGTGGCGGGTACAGCAGTCCTCAATTCGTCGTGCCCGCGAGTTTATAAGACTTCACGGAGTCCATGTTGAACCCTCTTGAAGTTTTTAACTAAGCAGTTAAAGTTTAATGTTTTATTGAAACTATGTTTGCGACAGGGAATAATTCCTCTTTTTCATATTCAATTCGACAGAAGTTAGGGGACTAACAGTGTAAATAAAATGACGTTTTTTTTTTCGAAAACGGTTAGGATTAACGACATGAATGAAGAGTACTTAATTTTTGGTCAATAGTTAAAGGTATGTAAAGAACGTCGTCCAAAGTTCTTATAATACAGGGCGTAAAAAAAATGGGGTCATGAGTGTCACAGCTAGTCCAACCCTGCAGCTGTGAGTACTTCACAACACTTTCTTGGATAGTAATTTGAAGGGTCTAACCTGGTATACATCATATTAAAAAAAATTGGAATATACATGGTGGTTCAATAATTATGGGTAAAAACTTGATTTCATTGGAGCTCTTTGGGAGCCCATATCTCCGAAGAGGAGGCCTATACGAAAAAAGTTTATATGAACTTGTAGTATTCTTTTCACGTGTTTTTTTCATATCCGGGAGATTTCCCACATTTTCCCGGACACCCTGTATATATATATATATATATATATATATATATATATATATATATATATATATATATATATATATATATATATATATATATATATATATATATACATATATATATATATATATATATATATATATATATATATATATATATATATATATATATATATATATATATACAGGGTGTCCGGGAAAATGTGGGAAATCTCCCGGATATGAAAAAAACACGTGAAAAGAATACTACAAGTTCATATAAACTTTTTTCGTATAGGCCTCCTCTTCGGAGATATGGGCTCCCAAAGAGCTCCAATGAAATCAAGTTTTTACCCATAATTATTGAACCACCATGTATATTCCAATTTTTTTTAATATGATGTATACCAGGTTAGACCCTTCAAATTACTATCCAAGAAAGTGTTGTGAAGTACTCACAGCTGCAGGGTTGGACTAGCTGTGACACTCATGACCCCATTTTTTTTACGCCCTGTATTATAAGAACTTTGGACGACGTTCTTTACATACCTTTAACTATTGACCAAAAATTAAGTACTCTTCATTCATGTCGTTAATCCTAACCGTTTTCGAAAAAAAAAAACGTCATTTTATTTACACTGTTAGTCCCCTAACTTCTGTCGAATTGAATATGAAAAAGAGGAATTATTCCCTGTCGCAAACATAGTTTCAATAAAACATTAAACTTTAACTGCTTAGTTAAAAACTTCGTAAGAGGGTTCAACATGGACTCCGTGAAGTCTTATAAACTCGCGGGCACGACGAATTGAGGACTGCTGTACCCGCCACAATAACCCAGCATTGTTCCTTATTTGATCACAATGAAAGGTGATTCTCCGTAGAAATTCCTCCCTACTATCGATCGGAGTAGAATACACCAAGGTTTTGAGGTGTCACCACAGGTAAAAATCCAACGGCGTTAGGTCGGGAGATCGAGGAGGCCAGGCAATAGGTCCTCCCCTACCTATCCAACGGTTTGGACAGACGGTATTCAGGTGCTCCCGCACAGCAACGCTGAAATGAGGTGTTGCTCCATCGTGCATGTAGTACATGTTTCGGCGGATTTCAAGTGATAAGTGATCTACTAAATTGTGAAAAACATTCCTGAGGAATTCCAAATAAAGTTGCCCATTCAGTCGTACCGGCAATACGAATGGTCCAATCAAAAATTTGCCAATGATTCCTGCCCAGACATTAATTGATTGGAACTGATGATGATGCGAAACAATAGTTGCATGAGGATTTTCATCAGCCCATACATATGTGAGTTGTATAAATTCATGATACCATTTTTGGCAAACCCTGCTTGGTCCGTTAAGAGAATAGTGCTAATGAAGTTTACATTATTTCGTTGCTGATCCAATAGCCAATTTGCAAACTGCATTCTACGGGGAAAATCTTCAGGAACCAGTTCATGCACTTTTTGCAAATGATATGGATATAACAGCTATTCTTGAAGAACTTCATGTACTATTGTTTTCGACGTATTAAACTGCGCTGATAATTTTCGAATGCTCGTTGAAGAGGTGCCATATACACAGTATTTAAAATAGTTTTCTCTAACTGCGGCGTACGTACTGTTCTTCCCCGACCAGCATCAGTACTTCTTTTCCCAAAATTTCATAAAATTATGAAGAAATTTAATAATATTACCTTAGTAAATGCAATCGCCTACCAGTCTCCCTTAGACATTGGTCAACTCGTTGAAATGTTTTCTGATCGGGAAGAGTACGATTAGGATATCTGTCGTGATATAACCTTCTGGCTTCCAAAGCATTGCAAGATGCAAGACCATATATCAGATGAATATCTGCATACTCAATAAACGTGTATTCCATTTCGAATTATTTCACAATTAATTTCACCACGAAATCCAAAAATCAGTAATTTAATATCGAAATAAAGAGTCAATGTGTGAGCGATGTGAAAGTTGACAAGTTCTAAAATGCAGGATATTTATTTCTTTCGTACCTAGCAACGTTTGCAACAATAATACTTTATTTTTGGGGCCGATAAAATAAACACTGCAATACTGCAACTCACAGAGTTAGACGTATCTGTTATCGAAATACGCCAAATACGTGATGTAAATACCATGACGTTTTTTCGAAAACGGTTAGGATTAACGACATGAATGAAGAGTACTTAATTTTTGGTCAATAGTTAAAGGTATGTAAAGAACGTCGTCCAAAGTTCTTATAATACAGGGCGTAAAAAAAAATGGGGTCATGAGTGTCACAGCTAGTCCGTCCCTGCAGCTGTGAGTACTTCACAACACTTTCTTGGATAGCAATTTGAAGGGTCTAACCTGGTATACATCATATTAAAACAAAATTGGAATATACCTGGTGGTTCAATAATTATGGGTAAAAACTTGATTTCATTGGAGCTCTTTGGGAGCCCATATCTCCGAAGAGGAGGCCTATACGAAAAAAGTTTATATGAACTTGTAGTATTCTTTTCACGTGTATTTTTCATATCCGGGAGATTTCCCACATTTTCCCGGACACCCTGTATATATATATATATATATATATATATATATATATATATATATATATATATATATATATATATATATATATATATATATATATATATATATTGATGTTGAATACAGTGGCGAGAGGTGAAATTTCAAAGTACCAAATTTAGGGGATTCTTCCACGGATTCTGCTCTGAAGAACTTGCCGCTATAATTCTCCCCTTGACTGTTCGCAGCAGAACACAAGAATCGCGTTACGTATGCATTCCTTTACTGTCCAGCTACAAAAGCCTAGAACATCCCACTTCTCTCGCTCATTCATACCTAGGGTCTCCAAATTATTGAACAAATTGCCTGCACGGTCAATACGTTACATTTCCCTTCTCTTCAGATGCCCACGATATGTTAGTACTTAGGCTTTAAGTCTACGTGAGCTGTCTTATATAAAAAAAGATAATTTTTCCTTGCTTTATACAACAGCCAAATGAAAGTACCATTATGCCAAAACAAAAACATAGTTGTATTGTCAATACCTATGGCATAGTCTTTTAATATTTAAAGTTAATGTCAGTAATGTGCGTTTGAAAAACTGGACCATGAACCAGAAAATTGACTTTTATTTGGCTATCCTTGGAGAAATAAATCTTACTTAACAAGAAAAAAAACCTACTTGAGGGACAAACTTTACGCGTTGTTAATTTACAAAGTTTTAATAATAGGAGTTGGAAGTAAGCAGGATGCCAACAAAAAAACCCTTGGGCGATGTAATGAAAGCAGAATTGATTCGTAACTTTTTTAAAAAGGGTGTAGTTTTGACAAAAGATTTCGTAAAAACTTTTTTCTTTGTTTCCTGTGTGGATTGAAGTCACATTTATTTGGAGTAATTTTATAATGATGGCTTCATAGAATCTAACAAGAGCTCTGGGTCAAAACTCGTATAAGTTTCCGCTCCTTCATATTAATTTCCATTAGTACTCTAATAGGATCTAAGGTTTTGAGGAATTAGAACGATTTTCTTATGTACAGGGATATCCAAATAGAAGTGAACATGTCTTATAGCTTTTTATTTTTAAAGATGGGAAAAAAGTTCAATATAAAAGTTTTGGGGATATTTATGGATCATTCATATATCTTATCAGCAAAACAGGGAAAAAAGTTAAATATAAAACTTTTAGGGATATTTATGGATCATTCATATATCTTATCAGCAAAACAACTAAGCATCGAATAAAGAAGTATAGTATAAAACATCGATTTTGTCGCTTATTTTAAAATAGATATTTTTGGATTCTAGGAGAAGTTCTAGACATATTTTGAATAACATACCCTATGCGGTTTTTCATCGTTTTTAAAATATTTCAGATAAAAATTATTTCGCATAAATATACTTTAAACATACCTATCCAGGTTGAGAACGAAATACCTGCTACCTTTTTTAATTTGCTTGGTAGGTAAATCAAAGTTAATGTCAAGGTTGACAATAATACTTTAGTCAGCGTGAATTTATAATTTTATTTTTATGCAAAATGGGTTATTATATTAATGAGCGATACAAAATGTTAAAATTATATTTCAAAAATATCAATAATGTTAGAGCAGCTCAAAAACAATATGAAGAAAGTATTGAAGAGGGACAAGAACTCCACAATTAAACACCAGAATAAAAACAAATAGAAGACTAGAAGAAAGAGGAATTCAGGGCAATGAAAAAAGAAGAAGAGAAAGACATGAAGAATGGGACCTAGCGATGTTATTATATTTTCAAGAGAATCCAAAAAAGCAATCCCCGATTGTGTGCGGTATCTCAAATATGGAAGAAGAGATAAAATGTTGACTTATGGAACAGCTCAAAGAAAGTTAAATTATTTTAAATGTAGACTACATAAAATTATGCAAGTTCAAAAGCTTAGTGCCGATCAAAAAGAAAGGAGATATACTTTGGTGACAAATATTAACGAAAGAATGCGGCAAGATCCTAATTTATTTTATCCTAAAATTCTAGAGCCATTGTTTTTTCGTGGAGCGTTAACTGGCCAGCGCTATCTTAATTTTTTAGAAAATGAAATCGAAGATATTCTCGACGAATTGCCACTTGAAGAACGTCGATGTATTATATGGCAACAGGACAGAGCGCCTCCCCATTATATAATTGAGATTCGCAATTTTTTCTTATAATACAGGGCGTAAAAAAAATGGGGTCATGAGTGTCACAGCTAGTCCAACCCTGCAGCTGTGAGTACTTCACAACACTTTCTTGGATAGTAATTTGAAGGGTCTAACCTGGTATACATCATATTAAAAAAAATTGGAATATACATGGTGGTTCAATAATTATGGGTAAAAACTTGATTTCATTGGAGCTCTTTGGGAGCCCATATCTCCGAAGAGGAGGCCTATACGAAAAAAGTTTATATGAACTTGTAGTATTCTTTTCACGTGTTTTTTTCATATCCGGGAGATTTCCCACATTTTCCCGGACACCCTGTATATATATATATATATATATATATTACAGTGTATCTACTTACGTTCTCTACATATGGAAAACTTTTTTATTTTAATTTATAATAAGCTTTCAGGAATAAAGTTCTGCTTACTAAAATAATAATATTAAACTATTACAACTTGAAATAGAATGTACAGAGTGGTCAGAAAATAGAAAAATTTATAATTGGCCTAAGAGAAGTACCCTGAATTTTTATTTTAGAGCAAAATGAAATTAGAAAATGTTACTTACAATTAAAAATTATATGAAAGTTTAAATCCACTACTTTCTATTAAAAAATAATATTAACAATTTAAATATATTACTTCTTTTTTAAATAACTAAAAACACATGTAAATATGCAACTGAAGTTAATAACCATTAATCATTTATCAATTATCGACAAATAAGGAAATTTTGCTGGTACCTAAGTGGGAAATGGTTACAAGATATTCGTGGTGGCATTAAGAATTGGCATATTTAAATTTTTTAATAGAAAGCAATGGACTTAAACTTTGATATGATTTTTAATTCTAAGTAAACTTTTCTTATTTCATTTTGCTCTAAAATAAAAATGAGGGTTACTTCTCTCATGTGTTAATTATAAATTTTTCTATTTTCTGACTACTTTGTACATGCTATTTCAAGTTTTAATGGTCTAATATTTTTTCAGGAAGCAGAACTTTTTATAAAGAGTAATTTTTTCCATAAAATTAATAATAAAAAATGTTACCATATGTAGAGAACTGAAGTAGACACAATATATATATATATATATATATATATATATATATATATATATATATATATATATATATATATATATATATATATATACAGTGTGTCCACGGATTGACTCCGGAAGAGGAAAAACTTTTTTGTTTGAGGATTTACGAAAAAAAGTCATTATACAAAAAAAGTTTTGCTTGTCCTAAAACGTCCAAAGGAGATGTTAGCTTTCAAAAGTTTTATACAGGGTGCGTAAAAATTACAAAAATGTAAAAATGCTGAAGTCTAAATTGCCTCAATTGTTATAGTTGCATGAAAAATTCATTAAGAAAGGTTGCTTAGAATTGGATTTTATGTCTAAAGGTGATGTCATTGCTTGCTATTCAAATAAAAGCTTTCGTGTCCTACTTTTTTCAAAGGTAGGTTTTTTGTTACAAAACTTTTCAGTAAAAAATTCATAACATTTTTCACCTTTACATCTCCTTGGCAATATTGTAAGGTATTATGTCAATCAATGTCAGTACAATAAGTCATCTAAAGTTTCGTATGTCACAATGTTAACCGTGGAACAAAAAGTTTTTATAGTGCAGTGTTATGGTTTAGGGGAAGATATTTGTTACCTAGGCGTATTAAGAAAGTTTCAGGAAAATGGCCCAATGAAACTTTGACAGACAAAACTGTGAAATCTATTATTTCGAAATTCATGCAAAGAGGCACCGTATTGAACATTAAAAAGCAAAAAACCAACCTTAGCGAAGAAGAGAATGCTGTTGCAGCGATAGCATTAGATTCAGTGCGTCTTAACCCTAAAAATTCTTTACGAAAGAGAGCATTGGAAATTGGCAACGTAGGAAAGTCTTATTTACAAGTTATTTATAATTTTAATAAATTAAAACCATACAAACCGAAATTCAACCATACTTTGGAGAACGGCGATGAAGGCAAAAGGGTGGACTTTTGTTTGTGGATTGGTGAGCAGTATGTTCAAGATCGTCGTTTCCACCAAAATATTATTTTTTCAGACGAATCAACTTTTTCAACAAACGGGGTAGTAAGGTCACAGAATGTACGTTTTTGGTCTAGGGAAAATCCAAATTTTCGTATTAACTGCAGGAGACAATACTCTAAAAAAGTTAATGTTTGGTGTGCTGTATCTTTCAATGGAATAATTGGTCCTTACTTCTTTGAAGGAAACATGAACCAGCATAGTTACTTACAAATGCTAAACGCTGTTATGCTAGAATACCTAGATAACTTACCAATAAATACTCGAGAAGCAGCGTTTTTTCAACAGGACGGTCACCCGGCACACTCTACTGCAATTGTAAGGGAATGGTTAAATACTTATTTTCCTGGACGCTGGATAGGACGATACGGTCCTAACCCTTGACCACCTCGAAGTCCCGATATCACAAGAATGGATTTTTATTTCTGGGGATATTTATGGCAAAAAGTTTATGCAGATCCTCTAAATAATGATTTAGATCTCCTAAAAAACCGAATTCGAGAAACCATTCGAGATATTCCTCTTAACGAAATTCAGAACAGCTATAAAGCTTTTATCAAGAAGGCTGAAAAGTGTGTAGAAGTTGGTGGGGCAACGTTTGAATAATTAGTAATTTATTGTTCTTTTTACGTTGAAAATAAATTATTCTTATGTTTACAATAATACGAAACGCATTTTTAAGACTGATGAACTAAATAACTAGCTTCCGATAAAATATAGCTCCCAAAGCGATCCCTACAGTTCCTAGGGCGTCATAAAAAAAATAATAATTTTGAACACATGCCACAAAAAACTCAGTATTTATTTGAGTAGCAAGCCATGACATCACCTTTAGACATAAAATTTAATTCTAACCAAGCTTTCTTAATTAACATTTCATGCAACTACAACAATTGAGGCAATATAGCTCCTAAAGCGATCTCTACATGGCCTAGGACGTCATGAAAATAAAAAATAAAAAAATAATGCCACAAAAAAAAAACTCAGTCTTTATTTAACTAGCAAGCAATGACACCACCTTTAGACATAAAATCCAATTCTAACCAATCTTTCTTAATGAATATTTCATGTAACTATAACAATTGAGGTAATTTATACTTCACCATTTTTACATTTTTGTAATTTTTACGCACCCTGTATAAAACTTTTGAAAGCTAACATCTGAGGCAATATAGCTTCTAAAGCGATCTCTACATGGCCTAGGACGTCATGAAAATAAAAAATAAAAAAATAATGCCACAAGAAAAAAACTCAGTTTTCAGCATTTTTACATTTTTGTAATTTTTACGCACCCTGTATAAAACTTTTGAAAGCTAACATCTTCTTTGGACGTTTTAGGACAAGCAAAACTTTTTTTGTAGAATGACTTTCTTTCGTAAATCCTCAAACAAAAAAGTTTTTCCTCTTCCGGAGTCAATCCGTGGACACACTGTATATATATATATATATATATGTTGAGGTTTGTTTTTGTTTTCTTGGACTTTTCAATGTATTTTATTTTTTTTTATTTATTCTTGGGATTTGTTAGTCCTGGATAAAAATTAAAAATTGTACGATGGTCTTTACATACTGTTTATTAGTTAAATTTTGACGTTTCGGTCCCTTCCTTTAGTCCTTCTTCAGAAATATTTATATGTTGCTAAAAAAATATAGCTCATGTCAATTTTTTTTTCTCTTGTCATTACATAAATTTACATAAATACCACTTAAAAATACGCACAGAAAACACAGACATACCTTGAAGGAAAATCACTGGCAAGTGTCTCCAAACATTCCATAAATTGCCTCATGCATTGGTTTAATTTAAAAAAACAATGAATTTTAAAAGTAAAACACACACATTCTTTTAAAATATTGCGACCTGGACAACACATAAGTTAAAACTGGCGGAATGTTATTATTGTTAGACTGGTGAAACGAAATTTTTGTTTTTGCTACTCCCTTTTTTAGCATTTTTTGTTGGTGTTGGTTTTTTACCTTGTGTGAAAGTAGGGAGAATATGTTTTTACGTTAATTAGTGTTAGTTAATTTTTGTTATTAATTATTATTTGTTATTAATTATTTAATTAGTGTTATTTAATTATGTTATAATAAATTTTGCTTAGATTTTTTGTATCCGTTTTTGAATTTATGTTTTTTGAGTTTTTTTTGAATTTCAATCATTTCATAAAATTCTCTTTTTTTTGTGTGGGTTTCAGTCCGTAAGATTTTTACGTTTTCGAAATCGAAAGTGTGTTGCTTTTCTACACTATGGTTGGTTAGGGCTGTTTTATTTTTTTTGTCGTACTTGTGACTGTTAAGACGATTCTTTAAATATTGACTAGTTTGACCTATATAAACACTGTCGCAGTCTTTACACGGTATTTGATAGACTACGTGACTTTTTTTGTGTTTTGGAATTTTTGATTTTAGAGTGCTAAAGTTTCTTTTCATTAGAAGGTTATATCCTTTGTGGGCGACTTCAATATTATGTTTACTAAAAGTTTTTTTTATTTTTTCTGATAAACCTGGGATATACGGTAGGGAGAGAAAGTTTTTGTTTTTTGAGTTGTTGTTGTTAGGTTGGTTTTTGTTGTAAAAAATGTGTATTCTTTTCTTAAAAATATTGTTTATTAGCTTCTCAGGATAATTGTTTAATTTAAGTGCCTGTTTTGCTTTTTTATGGCATTTTCTCGATATCCGATGCTAGACAGTTTAATTGCTCGGTCTGCAAGACCAATGACTACTGATTTTTTTTGGGAAAGTGGGTGCTGTGAGTTAAAGTTTACATATCTACGGAATCTTTTATGTAGTATACTGCCGGATACTGCCAAACAACTCAAAATTCAAAACGCGCTACCACCTAGAATTTACGGGTTACCAAAACTTCATAAACAGGGAATCCCTCTTAGACCGATAGTATCATGTATCCAGTCACCTTTTGAAAAACTTTCAAAATACCTAAAAAACATCTTACAAAATATAATAAATCATAATAATTACTACATAAAAGATTCCGTAGATTTTAAAGACAAAATAGAAAATGTAATTTTACCAAATGACTATACCCTAGTATCATTAGATGTCATATCTCTATACACAAACATACCCACCGCATTAACGAAAGAAATAATTATAAAAAAGTGGGACGAAATAAAGAAATTCACTGATATTCCATTAGATGCATTTCTGCATGCGGTTGAATTAACATTAAGCTCCACATATTTTTTATATGAAAACAGATTTTATAAACAAATTGAAGGTTGTGCAATGGGTGCCTCAATATCAAGCGTAATAGCCCAACTTTTAATGGAGGACCTCGAAGAAAACATTCTCAGTAAATTGAACTACCAAATTCCCTTTTTCTTTAGGTATGTCGACGACTGCATTGCAGCAGTACCTAAAAACAAAACCCAAGACATACTAGACCAATTCAATAGTTACCACAACAATCTTCAATTCACAATAGAGCTAGAAAAACAAAACAAAATCAACTTTTTAGATATAACCTTACATCATAAAAATAACCATATAAAAACAGAATGGTACACAAAAGAGACATGGTCATCCAGATATGTAAACTTTAACTCACAGCACCCACTTTCCCAAAAAAAATCAGTAATCATTGGTCTTGCAGACCGAGCAATTAAACTGTCTAGCATCGAATATCGAGAAAATGCCATAAAAAAAGCAAAACAGGCACTTAAATTAAACAATTATCCTGAGAAGCTAATAAACAATATTTTTAAGAAAAGAATACACATTTTTTACAACAAAAACCAACCTAACAACAACAACTCAAAAAACAAAAACTTTCTCTCCCTACCGTATATTCCAGGTTTATCAGAAAAAATAAAAAAAACTTTTAGTAAACATAATTTTGAAGTCGCCCACAAAGGATATAACCTTCTAATGAAAAGAAACTTTAGCACTCTAAAATCAAAAATTCCAAAACACAAAAAAAGTCACGTAGTCTATCAAATACCGTGTAAAGACTGCGACAGTGTTTATATAGGTCAAACTAGTCAATATTTAAAGAATCGTCTTAACAGTCACAAATACGACAAAAAAAATAAAACAGCCCTAACCAACCATAGTGTAGAAAAGCAACACACTTTCGATTTCGAAAACGTAAAAATCTTACGGACTGAAACCCACACAAAAAAAGAGAATTTTATGAAATGATTGAAATTCAAAAAAACTCAAAAAACATAAATTCAAAAACGGATACAAAAAATCTAAGCAAAATTTACCATAACATAATTAAATAACACTAATTAAATAATTAATAACAAATAATAATTAATATCAAAAATTAACTAACACTAATTAACGTAAAAACATATTCTCCCTACTTTCACACAAGGTAAAAAACCAACACCAACAAAAAATGCTAAAAAAGGGAGTAGCAAAAACAAAAATTTGGTTTCACCAGTCTAACAATAATAACATTCCGCCAGTTTTAACTTATGTGTTGTCCAGGTCGCAATATTTTAAAAGAATGTGTGTGTTTTACTTTTAAAATTCATTGTTTTTTTAAATTAAACCAATGCATGAGGCAATTTATGGAATGTTTGGAGACACTTGCCAGTGATTTTCCTTCAAGGTATGTCTGTGTTTTCTGTGCGTATTTTTAAGTGGTATTTATGTAAATTTATGTAATGACAAGAGAAAAAAAAATTGACATGAGCTATATTTTTTTAGCAACATATAAATATTTCTGAAGAAGGTCTAAAGAAAGGGACCGAAACGTCAAAATTTAACTAATAAACAGTATGTAAAGACCATCGTACAATTTTTAATTTTTATCCAGGACTAACAAATCCCAAGAATAAATAAAAAAAAATAATATATATATATATATATATATATATATATATATATATATATATATATATATATATATATATATATATATATATATATATATATATACATACATAATTTCTATAAGAATACTAAAATTGACATTTTTTACATTTTAATAGAAACACTTGACATAGGAAGCAAATACATAAGTACGTAAGTAGTTTTTGGGAGAAACAATTTTATTCGTTTTGAATTTAAAACAAATCGGATCTATCTATCAGATATACATATTGTAAATTTCAGCTACTTCGGATCAGTTAGTGAGCTGTCGGTTGTCATAACTCCAAAATTCATCTTGGTCTACACTAAGGTTATTTTTTTAGGGGAATAAAATATACCTGCCAACATAATAAATTTTTGACATCACACGAAATTCTCTGATTATGAAATGATTATTTTTCATCTCAGATTAACTTGAGTATTTCCGAATATATATTCAAATTTATAGCATTTTTTATTCAAAATAAACGAATAATCATCGTAACTTATGTCCAATAAATCAATTTTATATTTGAAGTAATAACTATAGTGTCAAAATAATAAATCGATCTGTCACAAAATAAAAACCTTACTACTATTTATGTTTTATTCTGTTGTGGTCGAGTTTGCTCAGGTTTGTTGATGATAGTTTGATGATAACAATGTAAGAATACATCTATTTCCAAACACAATAGTGTTATAATTAATTACATTTTAGTGTGATTGTCATAAATTTGCAGATAATCGTTTTGAAATATATGGGTGATAAAATTTTGAGCAAAAATCTACAGTTCTAAGCACAATTTTTATTATTTGACTATTAATTAAGTTTTCAGGTTATTTTACATTAATTTACAGATAATCGCTTTGAACTAGTTTGGAGTTACCAATTTGGTGACAGATCTATAATTTTGAGAACAAATCCAATCATTTTGTAAATAAAAATTAAATTAATTGGTGACCGAAAAAAGTACACCCGTTTTTAGAGGCTGCTAAACACCTTAATATCCCTGCTGATAGGCGAGTCAGGTAAAAAACCAATCTCTTTACCAACAGACTTTGGATAATCTTTCATGGATTGACCCAGCTTAAGACTTATTTATGTATTTGTACAAAGATCACAGAATTAGTATATAATCACCGAAGAGGAGCGGCGATTGTAATTTGCCTTTTTGTTAGGTCTGACAAGTCTTGGATTAAAAGGCCCTAAAGCGTCTTCATTTGTTGACGAAGGAGATTTGTGCTCTTGTAGAATGTCAAGGCCTCTACATGCTGCAAATGTTCCTAAAATTAATAAGTAAAATAACGGTAAGCAAAATTATTAGAGTTTTTGTTGATAAAGGGTGTCCCAAAATGAACGCACATTTTAAATTTCGCGGAATTTTCGTTTCGCTCATAGTAGGCTTCTGAAAATGTGACAGGTGTCATGTAGACATGCCATAAAACGCTACAAGGTAGAACAACGCGTTGTAATTGTGAAAACTTATTATAAACCTTGATGCACTTATGCGGAAATAATTCGAAGAGTACATGCCATTTTCGGTCGAAATAATGCACCAACACATACGACAGTCTAAAGTTTGATTATGAAATTTGAGCAAAGTAGTTCAGTTGGAAACGTGAAACCAACAGGCCACCCAGTAACGCGCGATTTGTTGAAAACATGGGTGAAGTGTCTGGAAAGTGTTGCCGAGAGTCCAGGCACGTTGATTCGCCATTGGTCGCAGCAAGTGAACAGTACCAGAATAGCCTAGGCTGGCTGTTTCAAAAAAGTCGATTTCGAGAACAAAAATTAGAAGCATTTTGCCTGTTCTAGGTTGTAGGGGGCATGTCTGAGGATATCTGCTATACCAGTAACAGCTGAAATTGCTGCTAGGGTTCTTAATGATTTTTTGAATACGCTAAAACTAGTTTCTTATCCGTAGCTCTTTTTCTTTGCACTGTAAGTAAAAGTGGTCACAAGGAAACTTGAAGTTATTGAAAAAACCTTTCATTTGAATCTTTGATCATCCAAATCCGTTCAATAGTTAACGAGATAATTCCAAAAAACCATTGAAAATGATTTTTAACATAAGTAACTTTTGCAAAAAAGTGTTTTTGGCTTCTCAAAGTACACCAAGAGATGAGTTTTTATATGGTTAATGTGCCCTATTCGCATTTTCGCATTGCATTTTTTGTTCAAAAGTTATTCTATTTGTTTATTCGGTTTAGGCTCCAGAGGACCAACATTTCAAATTCTTTTTCGACTTTTTGTGCAAGGCCACAGACCCCAGTTTGGGCGCAAACAATTCTTTGCGACTTAGATTATCCTGTGGTGTAATGGACAAACCGGTTTTATGCTATTTTGCATTGTTACTGTAACGAAAACAAAACCTCAAAAATTGGCCTGTTGTTTCTATAAACATCAAACCCAAACAATATCTCGGGAATGACCCATCGGATCTTAGTCGGACTTGATGCCTTGGTTAACTGGTATTCTCATGCAGCTTTTAAGAAATGTTCATCGCTCTTAGTCGTTTAGAAACTGAGATAGAATTATTTTTCAAAAAATCACTGCGACGTTAATTAATATTAAGATTTGAAAGGGTCTAGCTGGTTAACTATATGAAAAGTGCCCCAGCGTCGTTTCCATGTTCTTACCTCGTAAATTATTGCTCTTTGACAGAAACATTTTTACACCAAATTTCAAACCCCTCCTCTCAGTAATGAGGGAGATATGGGGGTGGCAACCCTTAACTTAAAAATTCATTATCTTTAAAACTACTTGAGATATCTCAATGAAATGTGCATAGTTATTTATAAGGTTTATATAATATAATTTTTTCAGATTTTTAACAATGTTCCACCTATTCGCGCTGTGTGTAATTTTTTTATGTTATTACTAGAGAATAGACGATTATACTAATTTTTTTTAGTTGGTGTCACTCCGGGGGTAAGTATGATAAACCACCCCTAAAAATTAAACATCGTGTTTTTTACCATTTATTAATGAGATAAAAATCTGAAAAAATTAGATTATATAAACCTTATAAATAACTATGCACAGTTAAAATTTCATTGAGATATCTCAAGTAGTTTTAAAGATAATGAATTTTTAAGTTAAGGGTTGCCACCCCCATATCTCCCTCATTACTGAGAGGAGGGGTTTGAAATTTGGTGTACAAATGTTTCTGTCAAAGAACAATAATTTACGAGGTAAGATCATGGAAACGACGTTGGGGCACTTTTCATATAGTTAACCGGCTAGACCCTTTACACCGAAGGAAGAAGAAGAGCTATAGTTTATGAAAATATATTCGTTGTACTAAAAACGTGATCCAATGTTATTGATAATAGTGTTCAAAGTGAACTCTGTGCTGCTGACGTCGCCGTGAGCGCGATAGTGGGGTGGCGACGCTCTATGCTCTCGCGGCTGTCCGTCAGTCCGTGTCGCGCGGAACTCGACTCAGCTGCTTGAAATTCACAAATTTTTCATATTTCGGCGAAAAACCATCGTATCGCTATGTTTTTTTTTTATTTGGGGTAGCTCATCGAGATACATACAAATTCGTTATCGTTTTACTTGTAGAATTGTATGCTTGTACCGACTTAATTTTACGCTTAACTTCTTCTAAGACATTGTTTATGCAATATAATATTATTGTGAACATTTGCAAATATTTGCTTATATCTTATAAAGAAGAGAATAGTTCACATGAAGCTGGTATTGAATTATTTATATATATTTGACATTACTCTGCAATTGTTGACTTGCTGCATGTACTTTTACGTACAAACAATGATTTTGGTGTAATTTACAATACAACTGAATAACTTTGGAGAAAAAGAGCCCATAACTTTAGTTTTTCTGATGTTATAATTCTAGAATTTCTTACGTTTATACACTAGTTGTAACATAAATACTTTTATAAATACACTATAAACACATATAGCCATTTCTTGTATTAAAAATTTTAACTGTGGTCTTTTTCTTATCTTTAATAAAATGCATTTAAATAAATGCTGCACTTGCCATTGCTAGATTTCTTTGAAACATTTCTTCCTATCAAATCACACACCTTATGGTGGGTACTGACTTGAGCAAATTTACGCGCACAAATGGTTTGCGCGTAAAAATGATCAGATGAGTACGGCGCCGACTGCCACGAATGTATGTGAGCGTAATGCGTAATTTTTTTCCCGCACAAATACGTTCCGGCGCGGCGGCTGTCGGTCTTCTGCGAAGATCAAAGAGTTCTCGTGTGCTTAAAACGCTCAGTCTGGACGTAGTTGTATTTATTTATTGTTGTGCGTCTAAACACGTTAATCAAAATGGAGTGGAATAATGAATTGTCGCTCAAATTGATTGATGAGAATGAAAAATGTCGAATTTTACGGGATCCAAAAAATGCCTTACATTTTAATAGACAGAAGAAGCTGGATGCTTGGGATACCATACCAACAAATTTACACATTAGTGTTTTGGATGCCAAACAAAAAATAAACAGTCTGTTGGTCTCTTTCCGCAGAGAAAAGGCTAAAGGTACAAAGAGTACTGGAATGGGTAAAGGTAAGTAAATTCTGAAAGTATGAAATAATACTTTATTAATACATAATGGTATATAAGTTGATCGTTTATCAGCGCCTGTTTAACTTCATAACTCTTTTTTATTTAAGGTGCTGACGAAGTATATGTATCGAAGAGGTTCGCCGTTAAAAGGTTTTAGTTTTATGGGATATAGACGACCCCAAAGGCTCAGTAGACACAGAGGTGAGTAGTTGGGTATACCTTTATATAAATTAAACATATTCATCCTGCCAAGGCACACGCCCGTTGGTAGAAAAGTAGTCTATATTCAACACGAATTTCTTGCGCATTTAAAGTCGATTTTCTAGGTATATTTCTAATAGGTATTAGCGATGTTATGGCGTCATGTTGCATTCTCCAACTACCTGCTATAAAATGTTCATTAACTTCACTGTCGAACGTTCCTGGCGGCGTATACACATTTCTAGCACTGTGATTTCGTCTTAGGAAATTGTGTAAAAAAATTATTGCCCAAACTACATACTTCGCGTTTTCTGGCTCGAGTAGCATAGGTTTTCTTAATACCCTAAACATAGCAGACACAATTCCAAATGCATTTTCTACTAATCTGCGAGCTCGAGCGAGTCTATAATTGAAAATACGTTCAGGAGACCCCTTTTGAAAATTGCCTGAGAATGGCCTCATTACATTTCGAGATAAAGCAAATGCTTCATCGCCAAGAAAAACATACGGTATTTTCTTCTCACGAACGGGTAAATTAGAGTATTCTGGTAGATTCCACCCATTTAGGGCCAATTTCTTATACAGCTCACTATGTTTAAATACTTCACCGTCGGAAATTCTTCCTTGGCATCCAACATCAGCGTATATAAAATAGTAGTCAGCATCAACCACCGCGAATAACACAATACTGAAGAAACCTTTGTAATTGTAATATTCGCTCCCACTATTAAAAGGCGCTGGTAAAACAACATGCTTGCCATCTAGTGCCCCTACGCAATTTGGATAATTCCATAATTCTTCACATCTCTTTGAAACTTCAAGCCATTCTTCATTAGTTGATGGCATCTTAAAATAAACAGAATATTTTTATTTTTAGTCCGAAAACCTCGATAGTGAAAACATTGCAGAAGACCATGTTTCACAAAACACTGATATAACCCTGACAGATAATAATGAAGATTGTGGCCATACTTCAACCCCTATAGAAAAACCTGACTCCGTAAATAATGAAACAGAAGAGTGAAGTTCTTTCGTGGAGCCTACACCAAAAAGAAAAACAGCTATTACAAAGAACAGCAACTCAAGAGCTGAAGAAGTCTATCGCATTTTGAAAGAAACCGTCGCTGGTTCGCAAGAAGAAAAAGATCCGTGCTCTGTTTATGGAGCACATTGCTGCAAACAGATTACAAACGTATAGCCAAAGGACACGTGTTGCAGTTGAGCATGCAATAAACCACATTTTGTATAATGCAGACAGAGAAAGATATGAAATTTCTCTCATGAATGCGCATGAACATATGCACTGGACCAATCAAACACCTTCTCCTGCAAGTAGTTCACAATCAAATTCAAATTCTCAATGCCCAACACCCAGTTCCTCGCATTCTTCACTCGATATGCCAGATCTGAGTGATGTGTTTTTGAATATAAAGACTTGTAAACTTGTGAATGACATTTGCTTTTGTATACATAATGTTTTCTATCCTATTTGTTATTATTCTTGTTAATGTTTTTTTTCAAGTTTTTGTTTAAGAATTTTTATGTTACGTTTATTAATAAAAAATATGTTTTCATACTACATGTGCATGTTCTTTTAGTACACCAATCAGCGCCTTGCAGACTTCAGGAACAATTACGGAAATTAACTGCTTCAAGATTTTAAATAAATATTGTAAACTGTGTAGGAATCTCCGGTGGCCAAGAAACGCAAGGTAACGCGCAAACTAATCGTTCTTGTATACTAATACTTCTTCTAAATTTAGTATCACTTTTACTAATGTTGGGGCCAATCGCATTTAGGAGAAACTCAAAATCTCCAGATGACATACGACAAAATTTTTTAAAGTGGCCACTGTTTTCTTGTAGCCTCATGTCGGTTAATAAATTACATGCACTGTATGCCTGCCTGCTTTCATGTAATTTTGTAACCCACCATCGTTTAGGTTTTTCTTCTTTTTCTCTGCCTCATGCAATAGTAGGAAGGAGGCACTTGCAATAATTATATTACGTCTTTTAAGTGACATTTCAACAAAATCACTGGAACAACAATTTGCGCCCACGAATGTAATGAAACAAATAATTTTCGCGAACAAACATATTTTTTTTGTGCGTACGCAATTCGTGTGAGTAAATTTGCTCAAGTCAGTACCCACCTTAACGAGTACGCACCTTCTTACTGCTGCCGCCAGCTGCGTCTACGCGCACAAAGAAAAAAAATGCAGTTGCTGAAAGCATGGCTTACCATGTAATCGATTGTGCAAATGTCACGACTGAGAAAGAGCAGGCTGACGATTTGTTAAGCGAATTTTTGGTGGAAAATCCGGATACGGCGGATATGTGTAGCGAACTGTAACTGTAACGTCAGTAAATTTAAAGTTTTAATTTTTGAATACTGATAATAATTTTTTGAAGGATTTGTGATTGTTTTAAGAATTACAAAATTTTCAAGGCAACTTCTTTAGCGCAGTCGGCTATCTTCGTGCCACTCGGGCGTACGTCACTTGTGACGACGGTCTACATCACAGCGTTCCTCCCGGGGTGGCTGGGCCAATGATGAAGCAGGCGTTTATCACGTGTCGGATTTAATCCCATAGGGGTGAGAATAGATTTTATTAGACAGAAATTTCTGAGAGGCGTAGAAAAAGTTTCATCAAACAATTTTGCCTGTTTGAGGTCGCGTCGAAATTAACACGAATTAGAGCCCGTCAACAAAAAATAGAAAATGTAAAAGAGACAGTTCAGTTCTACCAGCAAAATAGAGTGGCAGATGTTGACTTGTGCACATTGGATATTATACTTGAGAGTGATGTGGCAAAGGCTATTGCTTGTATTAAATCAAATGCAGCGGGCTCAGAAGGAGTGAGCTTGCAGATGTTGAAAATTTGTTGCCCTTACATTATTCCTTATATCACCCATGTGTTTAATTCTTGTATACATATGGGACAATTTCCCAATGGTTGGAAGACTACCATGGTGGTTCCACTGCCCAAAGTGTCTAACCCGGAACAGTTGAACGATTTGCGCCCCGTGAGTCTGCTGCCGGTGTTGTCTAAGATCTTTGAAAGAATTATTTATTCGCGTTTGGTCTCTGTTATGATGGAAAATAAGCTTTTCCCAATATGTTAATCAGGTTTTCGTAGTGCGCATAGCACGACTACTGCATTATTAAAGATTTTGGATGATATTCTACTTGCGGCAGATCGGGGGGAAGCAACAACACTTGTACTGCTTGACTACAGTAAGGCATTTGACACTATAGGGCACGAGATGCTTTGTTCTAAGCTACATTACTGTGGTTGTTCGGAGAAATTGGTTCGGCTGTTTCGCAGTTACCTTAGTGATCGATACTCTACTACTGTCACTTTGGACCAGAGTAGGTCCAGCCCAAGACTGGTCAATGAAGGGTCAATGTTGGGACCTTTGCTTTTTGTGTTGTACACTATGGATCTGCACAGGCTTGCCGGTGATTGCTCGATCCATCAGTATGCTGATGATACCCAGATCTATGTCAGTTATGCCAAAGAGGGGGTTAGAGAAGCCTATCGAAATTTAAATATGTCACTTGATAAAATTTACAGTTACTCGCCTAAACATGGTTTAACATTAAATCCCAATAAATCTATTGCAATAAGTTTTGGGACTCCCCTTGGCGGTGGGGGTGCTGATGGGGATCTGGGGGTCATCAGTATAAACGGAGTTGTTGTTGATTCGGTGCAGACGGTGAAGAGTCTGGGTATAACTATTGACATTGATTTGCGTTTCAGAACTCAGGTAAAATTTATTGTTCAAAGATGACTCTAAGAAGTCTGTATCGAAGTAGGGGAGCACTGAATAGACAACTTAGGAAGAGTCTGTGTGAGTCGTTGGTGCTGAGTCATTCTAACTACGCCGATCTAGTGTATGGACCTTCTTTGGACTATCGGTCAGCTGCACGTATACAGATGATTCAAAATTCTTGTATTAGATTGATATTTTCGTTAAGACGGAGAGATCATGTTTCGTGCAGATTGGCCGAGTTGGGGTGGCTCAGCATGTGCAATAGGAGGAAACTGCATTTGGCTTCTTTTGTAAATGGTGTTCTTACAACGGGTGCTCCCCCGTATATAAGAGAAAAAATTCAATATCGCTCTACGGTTCATCATGTAGAGACCAGGAACACCCACCTTCTTCAGATACCCAAGCACAAGACCGCTCTGTTTCACCGTTCGTTCTCATATGTGGCAGTTAATGTATATAACTCTATACCTAGACATATTCAGGCAAAGTCAATATATACATTTAAAAGAATATATAACAAGTTCCTTTTCCTTCAACAATGTAATTAGCTACATGTATTTATTAAGAACATGTGTCTATATTGATATCACTGTTGTGTCTTTTGTGAATTCAAGTTATTGTTTTTGTACGGCTATTATGAATTGTTCTTAATTTTAATTGTGAAATTTTTTTTTTGCTATATGTATTTCTATGTAAATTTCTTTGTTAACAATTTTTTTTTGTATTATCGGTTGAGTGGAGCAGTATAATTCTGGACTTCGCCGAGTATAAAATAAAGACATTATTTATTTTATTTTATTTTTACATATACTTATGTAAAGCATGAATATAAATAAACAAATATTTTTATACACATGAACAAGTATATTAATACATTTTTCACTATGCTTACTATTTCCCTGTGCGAGGGCGTAAGCGCATGCGTATGTGATTCTGTGCGAGTATATACACTTCTCCAATAAATTAACGCACCACTTCAAAACTTTAAAATATTTTGTAGGTGTTACTAAAAATATCCCTGGTATAATTTAATATTTTGTATGGGCCCCATATATGCACTTGCTGTAGTCCCGATTTAGTGCATATGTTTATCAGTATTTTATCAGTGTAATTTTTTGTGTAGAAGTACAAAAACGAGCTATAAAATAAGAAATTTGCCAATACATTTCAACACCGAATTTCAGACGGGAGTTTAGATTGCGTTTATTTCTTAGTGAAAATCTTTAAGTTTGATTAATATGGATCGTGAAACACGGAATTTAACTCGCGACGAATGTATTGAAGCAGTATTATTGCATGAACCAGGCTGGAGTTACAGAAGAACAGACTTAATGTGTCACACACATCCATTTCATGTGTGGTACAAAGGTTTCAAGAAACAGGAGATCATGCCCGCAGACCAGGCCAAAACCGAAATCGAGTAACTACCCCCATTCAAGATAGATTTTTAGTTCTTTCGTCCCTTAGACAACGGTTTGTAACCCATCGAAGTTTACAAATTCAACTTCAGAATGTACACGACTTGCAAATTTCTACTGAAACTGTTCGTCAGCGACTTAGAAAAGCGGATGTAAGGCCTAGGATTGCAGCTCGAGGTCCCGCATTAACTGCTGATCACCGAAGGGAACGATTACGTTTTGCCAGAGAACACGTCAATTGGCTAGATGCTGATTGGGAACGTGTGCTGTTTACCGATGAGTCTTGATTTTGTTTATGCAATAACGACAGACGTATTCGTGTAATTCTAGCGATATGCGCAGTGTAATTTCGCACACACCACATTGTTTGGAGGAGGTTCTGTTATGGTTTGGGGGGGCATTTCTTTGACCCCGCGCACTGATCTTGTTGTCATAGACAATGGAAGCCTCACAGCTGCAAGGTACATAGAGGATATCTTAGAACAACATGTAGTGCCATTTGCCCCTTATACCGGCGAAAATTTCTTGCTAATGCAAGATAACGCTAGACCTCACATAGCACGTATAGGCAGAAATTACCTGGAAGAGGTAGAAATTAACACCATGACATGGCCAGCGCGTAGTCTGGATCCAATAGAAAATCTCTGGGACCTCCTTGGTAGGCGATTGAGAAGGGGAATAATCCAACCCAACAACTTGGGAGAAGTGGGAGAAAGGTTGATCCAGATTTGGGAAGAGCTGGACCAAAATAACATAAGGCAATTCATATTAAGTATGCGTAGACGATGTGACTCGGTGATACGTACTAGGGGCGGAAACACTCGTTATTAACACTTTTTTCTTTATTTTTTCAAAATTGTTAGCTAGACTTTTTTTTCTATTTTTTTTACGCAGTTTTCTTTAAATCCCAAAAATCTATTACTTTGTGTAAAACTTGATAATAAAATGTAGATTATTCTAAAAATATTATACTTCCTAATTCTTAACATAATTTAAATAAAACTGATTTATTGAAGTGGTGCGTTAATTTCTTGGAGACGTGTATATTTATTTTGTGCTCTCCTAGTGATGATGTAATGAGTGTCTGGAAGGAGGTGGTGGCTTACCAGGGATTTGACATTAGAATGTTAAAATTAACTAGAGCCAGCTACAGTTCTTACATGACATCATTAATGTTGATGTCACTGTGAGAGGCAAAACTGTCCAATTTAGTTACTCTAACATGGAGTCTCTGGCTAAAGATCTCCAATTCCTATTCTTCATATTTCTAAACAGGGCCTGCAGTTATAAGAGGATCATTGACAGGTCAAACAAGCACACAAGGGATATTCTGGTGCGGCCCCCACACCCGTGCTCACGGCAGCGTCAGCAGCACAACATTCACTTTGAACACTATTATCAATAACATTGGACAACGAATATATTTTCATGAACTATAAATCTTCTTCTTTCCGTGTAAATTTTTAAATCTTAATATTAATTAACGTCGCAGTGATTTTTTGAAAAGAAAAATTCTATTTCAGTTTCTAAAAGACTTAGAGCGACAAATTTTGTCTTAAAAGCTGCATGAAAATACCAGTTAACCAAAGCGTCAAGTCCGACGAAGATCCGATGAGTCATTCTCCAAATATTGTTAAATGTTTATATAAAAAAACCGGCCAATTTTTGAGGTATTGTTTTCGCTACAGTAACAATGCAAAATAACATTATACCACAGGATAATAGGTCTCAAAGAATTGTTTGCGCCCAAACTGGGGACTGTAGCCTTGCCCAAAAAGTGGAAAAACAATTTTAAATATTGGTCCTCTGGAGCCTAAACCGAATAAATCTTTTGAACTAAAAATGCGATCGGGCTGAAACGAATAGGGCACATGAAGTATATAAAAAGTCATCTCCTGGCGTACTTTGAAAAGAGCAAAACTATTTTTTGCAAAAGTTATTTATTGTTAAAAAATAGATATTTTTAATTGTTTTTTGCAATTATATCGTTAACTATGGAACGGATTAGGACGATGAAATAAACGTTTTTTTTAATCCCTACAACTTCCCTGTTGACCACTTTTACTTACTGTCCAAAGAAAAAGAGCTACCGACGAAAAACTAATTTCAGAAAATTCAAAAAATCATTAAAAATCATTGCAGCAATTTCAGCTGTTACTGGGATAGCAGATATTCTCAGACATGCCTTCCTATAACCTAGAACAGTCAAAATGCCTCAAAAAATTGTTTCACGTTTTTGAACAGCGGGACGGGACTAGAAGCAGTATGCAGCGAATTCTTACAAAAATCTGCGTTTCCGTGCCTATAAAATGCAGGTAATTGTATGTTTTTGAACGAAGACTAACTATGAAAAAAATCACAAAGGGATAGATCCTACAATTATATTGAAAAGGAAAAACGTTTATTGCTAAAAATAGTTGGAAAATAAGAAAATTGTAATTTGATTGGGACACAAAATCTCGTAAAATCAGTAATTAAAGTCTAATTTCATATTAGATTTTCCAATATTGAAACCTTCTAATTATTTCCTTTCTCTCAATTTCATTTTTTTTAATACTCAATCATAGAAGTATCATTTTGAAATGATTTTATTTACAAAATTTTAAAAAGCGCCTATGTGCTATATTATTCAAATAGACCATATTTTATGTTAAAATGCACATTACAAATTATTTTTTCTATGTTTTTTATTATAGTGTTTATTGTCCGATACAAAGGTAAGTTAATAATAATAAAAAAAATGCCCATCTGCTGCGAGCAGGTCATGGGCTGCGCCAAAGGATCAAAAATCTACATTCTATCGGACAGCCAGGCAGCTATAAAGGCACTAGCTTCATGTACCTTCTACTCCAAACTAGCGAAGGATGGCTAGCAATCCCTCAACCAACTGAAAAAAAAAACAATAGTATAACTCTAATGTGGGTGCCGGGCCACAAAGATGTGGAAGGCAATGAAATTGCTGACCAACTTGTTAAAGAAGGAGCTCAGGCACCTTTCTATGGACCTGAGCCCTTCTGCGGCATCACTAGAGGTCACCGTATGGAAAGGCTCAGGTAATGGGAAAAAGAACAGAAAACAGCTTACTGGATGAACACTCCAGGGCAAAGATATTCAAAGAGAATGATCAGTTATCGGCCTGAGTACCCAAAAAAGCTCCTCAAATTTCAAAAGAATGAACTCAGACTGGTTACTTGTCTTCTTACTGGACACGGCCCTTGGAGGTATCACCTCAAAAAGCTGGGAAAGACTGATGAAGAACACTGTAGATTCTGTAACGAAGCGGATGCAACTGTCGAGCTCACAGGGCAAGTGCGGAGTAATAACTCGTCAAAGGCTGCAATATCTTGAGGGAGCGTTTCTCACGCCCCCAAGATATATTAAAGTGCGCCTGCAGAAACATCCTAAACTTTACGAAAAGTTTGGGAATTGATGGGTAAATAATGTAGGGTATTCAAAAAAGATCCAATTTCGGTCGAAGTGATGTAGGGCTACTAGAGCCGAACGACCCCATTCAATACAATACAATGGGCTGCGCAGTGAATTTGTCAACTGGGTTCTGCAAAACGAGGCAGTGGACGGTGTTTTTTCGAAAAAAATTCTGTTTAGCGATGACATTTTGTGACAAATGTCGGATTTGGAAGGAAGAGAATCCTCGGGTCATTCATGAAAAATCAATGCATCCTCCACGAGCCACTGTTTGGTGCGCTTTTTGGTTTGGCGGTATAATTGGGCCGTACTTCTTTGAGGACGAGGCTGGAACTACACTAACAGTAAATAGCAAACGCTATCATGCAATGTCAACGAAGTTCTTGTGGTTTGAATTAGACCATATCAATGTGGAAAACATACACTTAAACCCAAGATCTTGCGATGTGACACCGTGCTACTTCTTTCTATGGGGTATTCTGAAATCTCGTGTCTATGCCAAAAAACCTGCAACAATTCCGGGATTAAAAAACGTAATTGGACGCGTCATTGATAAAATTCGGCCGCAATTATGCGTAAATGTTATCGAGCAAGGGCGTGCCAGCATTGTATTTCACAGTTAATCGTGATAAGTGTACCTAGTTATAATAGTAGAATATCAGCACTTTTCAAAAAATAAATGTGTTTTATTTACAAATTAAAATGTGCGTTCATTTTGGGACACCCTTTACTTAGTAAAATTTAAGTTAAAAACTGACAGAATTAGCTTTGCAGCAAGTTCTTCTCAGTACGTCATACTATAACGGCTATGTTCAATGATTTCAACAATAATTAATAACCAAGCTGCAAGTAACATAACACGTAAAAATGAGAACTTCTGGAGTCAACCAGATATAGGTACACTTTAAACCTTGAGGGGTGTCACTAGGGAGTTGAGGTCAAAATTTTTAAATACGCCGCATGGTATCTCCCTTTAAAGGTATTTAAAAAGAATTTTTTTATCGCAAACCCGAGGTATCTCAATTCGTTTTTGACCTACACATTTGTAAAGATAAAATTTTGTATTTATTTATTTTTTTTATTGATGCATTAAACTAGTTTAACAAAGGAGTTCCAACGGAATTCTTTTTTTCTACTATAGTATTAAAAAAGTATGCAAATAGCTGATAAAATGAGTTATTTGAAATTGTATTTATTTCAATTGTATAAATAAATTCGTGTGATTCAATAAATTCATAAATCATTGTAGGTGTAAGTAAATCTACTGCCCATGAAATTTTAAAGAAATGCATGTTTTATCCATACAAGGTACATCTGGTGCAAGAACTAAACGAGGATGATCCAGACAATAGGTTACAGTTCTGTGAGCAGATGCTAAATATTCTTTCTTAGGTTTTGCACTGGTTATGCTTAGTTTGCATTTGCGTTCTTTAGGCGTTCGATTTATTTTTCTGTTATGTTTTATTTAAAAACGGTTCGTAATAACGAGGACAGAGTTAAAATAATTTTTTCTGTGGACAGTCGCAACGTAATTTTAACGGAGCTGCTAGACTCTTTAACGCGTCTTTTCCAGATGGGCCGGTTTCTCCTAGTTATGTAAGAAGTGTTGTGTCTAAATTTGTTACCGACTTTACCGTAAAAGATGCGCGCATGAAGCGGTCGTCCACCTGTTAAAACTGAGGAGCTTTAAGTTCAAGTTATTGGAACAACTGTGGTTGAACCACAACAGTCAGTTCGGAAAATTGCCATCAATGTAGGTGTGAGTAAATCTATCGCCCATGAAATTTTAAAGAAACGCAAGTTTCGTCCATTAAAAGGTACATCTGGTGCAAGAACTGAACGAGGATGATCCAGACCGTAGGTTATAGTTCTGTGAGCAGATGCTACATCTTTAGGCAATAGTACCGAACTTGATTTACGGATATGTTTTAGTGACGAATCAAGTTTCTTTTCTGAATGGTAGTGTGAATGGACATAGACACAATTGCAGATATTGCTCTGACAGTAATTCTCATTGGTTTGAAAAAACGCACATTCAACATCCTCAGCAGTTAAATGTATGGGCTGAAATCCTGGGACGTAAAATAATTGGCCCTTTTTTATTGACGGGGCTCTTAACGGGCATCTTTGTTTTAATCTTTTGGAAGAGGCTATTTTATCTGCAATTGTAACAACCATTGAAGAGGAAAATGGAGATTATGATGCATATTTCCAACAAAACGGAGCACCTCCTCATTTTTATTTACCAGTCAGGGAATTTCTAAATTCCCGGAGCGCTGTATTGGGCGATGTGGATTTATTGAATGGCCACCTCGTTCTGCGGACCTTGCTCCTCTTGAGTTTTACCTTTGGGAATACTTAAAAGAACGTGTGTACCTAACAAAGCCCGAAAATTTGGATGAGTTACGCCCAAGGAATGCTATACACCTGCCATTCTCGAAAATGTGAGAAGTCGATTTTATTACTGCCACGAAGTTCATGGTAGTTATTTTGAGCCACTTTTAAAGTAATAAGAGAAATAAAGGTATTTAAATGTTTACTTTATTTTCACGATTTTTAACTTTTAAAGGCTTGCCATTAAAAACGAATTAAGATGCGGTCCTCGGGTTTGCATTAAAATGTTTTTTTATTGAATGGAATTAAAAATTTTTTACCTCAACTCCCTAGCGTCGCCCCTTAAGGGGGTTGAAAAAGTTAAATTACATGGAAAAGTAGGTTTTTTAACAAATAACTGGTGACTCCATCTTTACTAATAGCAAAGCCTATACTAAGATTTTTCGGACACCCAGTATACATAAGTACTGGAAAAATTGGTCTGTTTACTGCTCAGTTATGCCTAAATGGCTAGAATGTTGAGCTAAAATTTTGCATGGCAATGTCAGAGTTTCATAGAACATCGATTATTTTTATCCAGGTAAGTAATATCAGAGACTATAAAGAATATAGACAGATACTCGAATACACCGAAAAGCCGGTCTCCCTTGCGACATTTGGTGTGTTTACTGGTTTATGCTTTAAAAGTTTCTTTGTCCACCATTATATATACATGTAGATACATAGTCATAGTACACATATTTATATAATGGCAGACAAACAAACTTTGAAACCATAAACCAGTAAACTCACCAAATGTCTCAAGGGAGACGCGCTTTTCGTTGCACGGCAGTGTTCGTCTAGGTAACATACAAATTGCATTACAAAGATGAGACTCTTAAAATACGAAACTCCCACGCTTAAACGGCTTGATGCATTTGGCTGAAATCTTGCTTATAGGGGTTCCTATGGCTTAACAATGATAGGCTACCTTTTATCGCGATAAGTAGTATACAGGGTGGTATACAAAGATGATTCCAGAAAGCTGCTAAATAGAGATTTTGTTTACTGATGAATAGTGAAGAGCTTTGTAAACATCATGGTTAGTTAGACATGCCACCAGTGGCGCACCCAGGGGAGGGTCGGGTGGCGACAAACATTCTAGACACAAAAAAATTTAAAAAGTGTACTACTACTTGAAGAAATCCATCGAATTGCATTATTCGACCCCCCCGACAAAATCCTGGGTGCGCCCATGCATGCCACAACTGTTATTCATGGCGTCGATTGCTTAAAACAAAGAATGCAGAAAGTATTAAACATATTTGGGATATAAATTGAACCTTTTTGAGTGTTATATATTTTATATATTTGTTACCCGTTTTTACAGGTTGTTCCGGAATTGAACAGTTGGCTTGCGGTCTTGGTTAATATATGGGCTATATCAATTTGGACCCAAAACTTCTCTCGCCTCAGATACAGAACTTATAAGCAGGGACATATTCTTGGGGTTTCGGTTAACTATACATAAAAGATGTCTCTTTTTCTTACTTATACATTTACAGGAAATCATCGAGATGAGTCACAGGGCTTGTTACAAAATGGGGGTTCAGAAGTCCCGCATAGTTTTTTAAATGCATTATTTTTGAGTAAAACGCTAAAACACGTAAATTAACTGAACTGTTTACTCATTTTTATGAAATATTTTCAACCGTCTCCCGTCAGCCCTCTAACTCCAGCCATCCCAACTTTTTTTTTCAAATGGCAAAAACTGAATTTAATGGTATCAATAAGCCATGTGCTACGTTTTTGATTAGTAGGTTTTGTACGACTAATAGTCGGAGTAATGTTATTGTAAAAATAATTAAATAAAGGTTTTTATTCAAAAATATGTTAAAAGTAGTTAATTAGTACACACCTGATGTAACCTAACAACGAAGAAGATGGTAAAAACTATTTATTGAATTACTAATAGTTTGGGGTTTAAAGTTATTGATCGCAATTTGAATGCTATCTTTTAGATCGTCAATGTTTTGTGTTCTATTCTAGTACACTGGCTCATTCAAATATCCCCAAAGAAAATAGTCTAACAGCGTAAGGTCCGGAGATCTTGCTGGCCATTCGACTGCACCTTGTCGACCTATCCAGCGATTTGGAAAAATCTCATCTAAGTACCTCCAAACATTAATATCAAAATGGGGTGGTGCGCCATCTTGTTGAAACCAGCTTCTTTCATGTGGAATATCTGAATCAACGTTGTTAGGACAAATAACTGACAATGCGGGTATTAACTGATATGTGAGGAAATCTAAATAGCGTTCAGCTGTAAGATTTTCGTCAAAAAAATATGGTGCCAAAATTCTATTATTAAGTATGCCTACCCACACATTTACTTTTTTAGGACGCTGGATATGTGCTTCACATATTCAGTGTGAGCTTCGCTAAGACCAGAGTCAATAATTATGTCTGGTTCGTTTAAATAAAATGTAGCCTCATCAGGAAAAATAATGTTGTGTGAAGATATGTCATTTTCGTCACATCTTCCCATCAGTTCTTAACAGAACTCTAGTCTTCTATCATAATTATCCTTCAATTGCTACTGTACCAGGTACACCTTATATGGGTGATCCTTTTGGCTTTTTATAAATCTTAGGACGGTTGATTTGGTAGCATCATCATTAAGGGCTACTGTATTAGTTGAGGAATGAGGATTTTCATTAATAGATAGAGTATATTAAGTTTTTGTCTTCATTTAAGGCAGGTGGTCGGTCACTTCTGGGTAAAAATCCCTTACTGTACCTTGTTCTTCAAATTTATGAATTATCCTACTCACAGTTGACTGCGTAATTGGGTTTTTGGGACAATGTTCATTAAATAACAAGTAAACTTCATTTTGGTTTCGTATTCTGTCCCAGTGGCCCTACTACATTAAAATTTCAATACGTTGCCTCTTTGACGTTATTTTTATTAAAAACACACAGAACTGCTTTAAAATTCGATAAGCAAAGTACTAAATTTATCGGAATTTTGTCTATCTAGCCCAAGAGATTAAGAACAAAAAAGTGCAACATGAAAATAAATAAGAGTGTTATTTTGTTTGCTAGGTAAACAATAAGCAAAAAATGTTTATATATTTTTGTTACTTTCCCGATACAAAGCACCAGAAAAATTTTTATAGCATTTTAAAAAAACTCGGTAAAATATCTACAAAAACAAATTAAATAACATTTTAAAGATAAAGTTTAACGAGATTCTCAACGAGCCCCCATTTGACATAGGCAGCAATTTAAAAAAACTGGAGTGGCTAGAGGTTAGAGGGTTGAAGGGAGATGGTTGAAAATATTACAGAAATATTAGTAAACAGTTCAATTAATTCACGCGTTTCAGCGTTGTACTCACAAATAACGCATTAAAGATTTATGAATAATTTTATGCAGGACTTTTGAACCACCCTGCAAATAAGCGTTATACATGAAAATGGGAGCAAAGTGGAGGGTACCTGCTGGTTCAAGTGGAATTTTTTTGAAAGTATCGATCATTTTAACTTCTTAATTTGTTTTGCGCGAGTACTGATTATCCTTCTGTCACTTATTATGTTACCTATACAGAGTGAATTTTTTAACTGGAATAAATTCAGTAACAAAGAACCCATCCAAGCCTTAAAAAAATCCAAAAACATAGGTAGCCTTTTTTTTGTTTCAACAGTTTTTTTACATTTCCGTGAATTTTCATCCAAGAATGGAAACTAACACAACTTTTTTTCAAATGCAAATGCGTAAATTGTATCAGCTCGCGGAAAAGGGCATAAAAAAAGAAATATAATCCACTATTTACTTTTGAATTTCTATTACCTGATAAGCGGGAATTTTTTTTTAAAATGTGATTTTTTAGATAATTTTTTATTGTAAATATTGTTGGAAATGTTAACGGTTTTTTTCCTGGCAGAACCCCAGCCTAGAGTAAAATTCATTTATAACATTATGTATCATTTTTGAAGTTATTTGTCGGATTTCGTGTGTTATTCGTTCCCCAAAATCCTCTAAATTTTTTGGTTTTGTCTCGTAAACTTTACTTGTAAGGTGGCCTCAAAGAAAATGATCAAGGGGGTTAAGATCTGGCGATCTTGCCGGCCACTCAACTGTACCTCTTCTCCCTATCCACCCGTTAGAAAAAACCTCATTCCAATATTGTCGGATATTTTGCACGTAATGTGGCGGTGCACCATTCTGCTGAAACCTTATTCGATCATCATGAAGGTCTGCATCTGCATGATGACAAAATAAAGCAGTCAAAGCTGGAATAAGGCCCTCTTGCAAAAAACTGAGATGTAACGCCTCATTTAGATTATCTTCAAAAAATATTGGCCCAAGCCTAGGTCACCAATTATGCCTGCCCAAACATTAGGCTTTTGTGGACATTGAGTGTGAGTTTCTTGAATCCAATGAGGATTTTCATCGGACTAGTACCGACAGTTTTGCTTATTCACATGACCATTTAACACAAAAGTACACTCATCCGAAAACAGAACCCAGTCCAAAATTATTGAATGCTGATCCAGTAAATTCATCATAATTTCACAAAATTGAAGTCGACGATCTGGGTCATCTTCCTTTAACTCCTGCACCATTAGCATTTTATATGGGCGCACTTTACATAAATTTATTAACCTTAATGCAGATGATTGACTTTCGTTGTTATCTCTTGCCAGTTGTCTAACTGGAGTGACAGGGTTTTCCTGGAGACCAAGCAAGATGTTTAATTGTGTGTCTTCCTGCATTACACTAGGTTGTCGTTGTCTTGGCACATCCCTCACATGGCCCAACTTACGATATCGTGTTTCAATTTCGCTAATGGTGCGTTGCGAATGTTGGTAAATCAGGGTGCTGTTCTTGAAACAAACGCGCTACTTCTGCCTAGGACAGCAATCTATCGCCATACAGTATCATCATTAATATTTCAATTCTGTGCGATTCAGTTAAATAAGGCATTTTAAAGAAACAGTATAAGTGGACCTTACACGATCAATAATATTGGCAATATCAGCATTGACAATGCAGATGCCAATCCTCGTGCCAACCAGTCTCAATACTTCCATATCTTACACGATCAATATTATTGTAATATAATATGAAATTGGTTAGAACATATTTTTTGGCTTTTATGCAAAAATTACTAAATATATAACAATTAGAAAGGAGAAAGAAAAAATTCTATGTCGTTAGTATTGGAAGAACTATATCTGTTCCTACACAATACTTTAGACATTTGCTTATTAACGAAAAAATCTTTATGAAAATCTAAAAATATCTAAATTTACATAGTAAAAATTGAAATTAATAAAGTAGCTAGAAAAATGAAATCTTTTTAAAATACAGAATTGTAAAAAAATAAAAATTATCATAAAATGATTTACAAAATTTACTTACACCTCAATCCTGTATTTTAAAAAGATTTCATTTTTCAAGCTACTTTATTAACTTCAATTTTTACTATGTAAATTTAGATATTTTCAGATTTTCATAAAGATTTTTTCGTTAATAAGCAAATGTCGAAAGTATTGTGTAGGAACAGATATAGTTCTTCCAATACTAACGACATAGAATTTTTTCTTTGTCCTTTCTAATTGTTATATATTTAGCAATTTTTGCGTAAAAGCCAAAAAATATGTTCTAACTGAGATTATTCGCAAAAAATAAAATTTAAACTTAATATGAAATTATTTAAAAAATCACTTTTTTAATTTTTTCTCGCTGATCAGGTAAGAGAAATTCAAAAGGAAATAGTGGGTTATAATCCTTTTTTATGCCCTTTTCCGTGAGCTGTCACAATATATGCATTTGCATTTTAAAAAAAAAGTTGGGTTAGTTTCTATCCCTGGATGAAGGGTTAATTTCACGGAAATGCAAAAAAAAACGGTTTAATAAAAAAAGATACCCGTGTTTTTCGACTTTTTCAAAGAATGGATGGATTCTTTGTTACCGAATTCATTCCAGTTAAAAAATTCATCCTGTATATTATGTACGCGTTTCCGCACCTATGTTAAAAGGAACTTTTTTCTTATTTTTGCCAAAAAATGTATATGATCAATATATAAATCTCACCTCTGCTCCAATCTCTGTCCATACTAGCTATGGATAAGAAAGGACTTACTCCAGAATGCAACAGTCCCAGACACTGAGTAAATTCTAACAGCTCCGGATTTACTCCCTCATCCAATATGGCATAAAGAAACTCGCATATTGTATAGGGAATCCAAAGAAAGAAGAAACATAGTGCCATTAACAGCATGAAATAGCCCAGTCTTTTTCTGTTTTTAAGGCTGCTCGGAACAGTGCCTTCAGCTACAGTTACATTTTCTGTTGTATCCAAATCGTCATGCTAAAATTTGAAAAGAGGAGATTTAACGTTTACTAAATAAGCTGCAAATCATTCGACAATAGAACTAGGTGGTAATATTATAAATTCACAAACGTTTTATCGAGTTTCAGTAAAACTGCCTCTTCCAACAATAGTTATCATTAAAGAGTTGCAAACATATGTAATTCCAGGGCTGTATCGGCAGTACTAAGCTACGGTCGAAGGTACGCCGGCAGTTGGCAGAGCGGCTATTTTTAGTTTCGCAGTAGCAAACATTGCTGTCACGGCGGGTTGCTTCTCGGACATATTCTCCTTTAGCATGGTCATAGCGATTTTTATATCGCTTTGCCGACCCAAAGTACAAAGGAAAGGAAATAAAATTAAAGTCAACAGCACTTTAATAATCAAAAATCGAAGCAGTTTTGCGTACTGTCAGCGCAATTATATATCGTATCGTGTATCGCCCTGGTGTTGATACTGCGATCAAATTTACATTTTTGTTACACAAAAATCCGGATTTCGCGCAACTACGTAATATTGGGCAGTATGTAAGTACAGACCATTGCGGCAGTAACTTGCAATGTTTGAGATAAGCAAACATTAAATCTTTGGATGTAGAGCGTTCATTTTCAAAATACAGTGCAATCTTAACTTTCAAGCGTACAAGATTAAAATAATCTACTGTAGAAGGTATTTTAATGCTACAGGCGTTTACACAGGCTCAAAACTAGATACACGGGTTTGACCTCAGGGCATATTGTGGCATCCATACATTGGGTGAGTAAAATATTTTTCTATTACTTTAACCGAAGGTATTTCGCATTTTCAAATTACAAAATGTAGGTAAATAAATATTTGTATCTTATTTTCAAATCGGATCCTAATTTGATTTACAAATAGTGTAGGGACACACCTGGAATAACCTAAGTTTACAATTCTTTAGTTACCAATTTCTTGCTTCCCAAATAAAAGGAAAACACATTTTCACTACTAATTTATAATGGGGACAAATAAACTAAAGGGTATCCCAAAATGAACGCACATCATAGCAGGCTTCTGAAAATTTGACAGCTGTCATGTAGATATATTGCGATTCCATGAAACGCTACAAGGTAGAACAACATGTTATTATTGTAAAACGTTATTAATATTATAAAACTGGAGAAAGTTATGTGAAAACAAATCGTAGAGTGCGTACTTTTTTCGGTCGAAATGCACATACGAGAGTGCAAAGATTAATTATGCAATTTGTGTAAAGTAGTTCAGATGGAAACGTGAAAATATTGCTGCAGTGTTAGAAAGTGTTGCCGAGAACCCAGTCACGTCAATTCGCCGTCGATAGCAGCAAGACGAGCCACTAACGGTCACAAGAATAAATAAATAACCAGAAGGATAACTCTCCTTGTTGTCAAGCGCGACGAACAGTGGCCTCCAAACCATCGATACCTTGAAACGTACCCTGAAACGGTCAGTGCGGTAGTAATCTTCGGAGTGTTAGGTACTGTTGTAAATACACATATGATAATATATGTATCCAGTATTTGATTACATTATTTTTATGTCTTTTATACAATTATTGTATAGTTTGAGACATCTAATTATTTTAAAATTCGGAAAGAATCTGGTATTATTTACTTTATTACATTATCATAAAATCCTTAAATAACAAACAATATTTAATTTATATTATCCTAATAATCGGGCCAAAAAAATCCAACCTGATAACCTACGTAATTGCTTCTTGTCTGGACAATACAATAAAAACTACCTATTTATATTAGAAATTTTGTCCAGACTGTTATCAAATTTATATTTTACAAAGCGTTTGCTATTATTTTTGCCAATAGAAACAACATTTAATTTCATTATTTATCTAGACAAATTGTTATATTGTTATTTCTATAAGACCGGCGAATTACAAATAAGAGTAAACTACCCCCTTCTGCTCCGCCTTTGTGGGTGGAACCTAATTTTAGAAGATGTTGTAAAGAAAGTAGTTATAAGTCAGCCCTTGTTCAAGACAGTCGTTTTTTAATAAATAATAATTTTTAATAAACATTTTTGCCAGCGCATAACAGTACGTTTGAAGTTGCAGTTTTTCTAGTATCGTTATTTAACTTTTAAAAGTACATTTTTGTTTTACTTTTGTTACAATGGACAACGTTCAACGCAAAGGACGACATATTTGCAGTCACAGTGATTGCAATAATATGAGTTATTCAAGAATTTCTTTTGATATACCTCGTTATTTTGTTATTACAAAGCGTATCAAAATGTTAATTTAGATACATTTGGTAATTTAAAAATGTCCCATAACTGTCTTGTAAATTATATCTTTATTATAAATAATATTTCAAAGGAATTTTGAATACATTGTTTTAAAAAATGATGTTAGTACCCATTTTATAAATATTTGTAAAGATTGCCGCTTTGCTCATCCTTGCAAAAGTTTTCCGCACCGGTATTTTATTAGGTTGTATGGTAGAGCAAATAATCACATACGCCTCACTGGTGTGGTGGACAAAAACAGAGGAAATTACAAATCAAAATAAGCTAACAAAATTACAAAGGCTTGCCTTTTCCGCAGCGGTATTTGATTAGGTTGTATGGTAGAGTAAATAATAACATACGCCTCACTGGTGTGGTGGACAAAAACAGAGGAAATTACAAATCAAAAGAAGCTAACTAAATTACAAAGGCTTACCTGACTGGGTATTACGGGCGCAATAAAAACCTGCCCATCTATAAGCTCTTGAGGGAATGCTAGACTTCCTTAAACTACATTTATGTATAAAGAGGGAAGAACTGAGAAGTACCTTAAGAGTTACCCAAACAACAAAACTTAAATCAGGAGATCTGACCGGTCACCTCAAAATACTAAAAGACATCCAGTGAACTGATTCAATTCTAAACGTGAGTGACTTTCAATGATCTTTTCAAGTGGTTATAATGGACCGTCGAAGTATGAGCGAAAAAGCGCCGCTATTCGGGAAAGGTTCACTAGTGTGGTACACAGATGTATCAAAGATGGCAGAGGGGGTGAGAATGGGGGTCTATGGGCAAAAATGAAGAATTTCAAAGCCTCTGCGCAAGGCACCTTCCATCTTTCAAGCAGAAATACACGCGATAGATCTATGCGCCAACATAGGTCTCAAAGGAGCAAAAATCAGACAGCCAGGCAGCTATAAAGGCACTAGCTTCATGTACCTTCTACTCCAAACTGGCGTGGGACTGCCGGCAATCCCTTAACCAACTGGCAAAAAACAATAGTATAACTCTAATGTGGGTGCCGGGCCACAAAGGTGTGGAAGGCAATGACATTTCAGACCAACTTGCTAAAGAAGGAGCTTAGGTAAACCTGAGCCCTCCTGCGGCATCACTGGAGGTCACCGTATGGAAAGCCTCAGGCAATGGGAAAAAGAACAGAAAGCAGCCCACTGGAGCAACGCTCCAGGACAAAGACAGGCAAAGAGAATGATTAGTTATCGGCTTGGTTACACAAAAAAATGTGACTCGAGCTTCAAAAGAATAAACTCAGACTGGTTACTTGCCTTCTTACTGGACACGTGCCTTGGAGGTATTACTTCAAGAAGATGTGAAAGACGGATAAAGAGCACTGTGGATTCTGTAACGAAGCGGATGAAACCGAGCACTTGCTCTGTGAATGCAGAGTAATATCTCCTCAAAGACTGCAATATCTTGTGGGAGCGTTTCTTACGCCCAAAGATATATTACAGGGTATTCACAAAAGATCCAATTCGGTCGAAGTGATGTAGAGCTAGCAGAGCCGAATGACCCCTTTTGATACAATACAATACAATGGTTGAGTAAGGTTATTTTACGCTCTTAAATTTATAAATAGAAATTTTAGGACTGTAAAAAATACTAAAATGTTGATTTGGAGACACAAATAAAATTATTTTATTATCTTAACACCTGTTTATTCACCGAACTTTAAATAGTTTTTCTAGTTAAAATATTTTATCATTGCTGACTCCTGCATAACTCAAAACAAAATTAAAAAGTACACTTTATTTCCTGCATTTTTCAATCCATCCGCTTTTGTCCATTTAGTGTCTAAAAATTGTCTTACTTTTTCCTCATTCCCCATATAACTGGAAGTAAACAACTTCTCTGTGGAAAGAGCAATTCAGCAATTTGTGTGAAATACGTCAAAATGTGAGATATAGATACCCCGTATATTTTATGGTATCGCGCACTACAAGAGACAATCCACTAATCACATTAACTAAATTATATTTGGTTTTACCAATTTAACATTACAACATATTATTTCCTAGATACGCCTATGGCAATATGATAAAATTTTGCTTTGACACTGACTCAAGGTCCCTCGGCGGTAGAGACTTAGAACAAAGTTGCTGCTGGAGAGTTATTCTTCTGGTTATTTATTTATTCTTGTGTAACGGTGTGGTCAACCTCGTTCTGATTGGTCAGGTTTGCTCAGGTCTGATTGGTTTAGTTATGTCTTAATAATATTATATATCGTAGTACTTTTTTGGTATACATTTTATGGATTGGGTAGCTACTATAATGATTTTCGGATTGGTTTACTAACCAATCCTAGTTTCATTTAACATTAAATAAAGTGTAGTTTTTTATTGTAGGATATACTTTTTACTGACAATATTGACATTAACCCGTATGAAAATATAAAATCAATAATAAATTAACAAAAAGAACCAAATGTTTCTGACTTACACAAGGAAATTGAAAACGACTGTTTAAACTTTCTGCAAAATGTTCAAAAGTGCAATGAGATTAACATGCTAAAGGATGTGCACAAATACATTAAAAAATTTATACAATGTATTTGAAAAGAGACTAATTAATATAGGATTAGGAAATTATGAAACCAGTTAAAATATAACTTCGAACAAGAAAACAGACAAACAACTTAGGATTTCTATTAGAAAAACTAGTGCCAAAAGATATCTGAATACATTTACAACTTCTGAAGGAGCCTTTGAGGCTAAAAGAAGGCGAACGAAAATAATGATGGTCATTTATGTGTCCATGATGTAGAGCTCCAAAAACTTCGTACCCAACCATGAACGTTGAGCGGAGAGGAGCGCCGGCAACGTTGTGCAGGCAGTATTTTGCAATTGGTTCGACGGTTAGCAAACGGAACCGGAAGTCGATTGATGTAATGCAGATACAGTACGCCGCGATATTTATTGTGAAGACGACGTTGGAGCGCGAGTATGAGTAAAGTACAAGTACGTAAAAATAATTTGCTAGGGCATAATATTCGGAGGATTATTTTTTCATTTCTGGACCTAAAATGTTTTGTTTAGTGTGTCATAAGGAGTTATTATGTTGGACTGCAAACGGCATGGAAATAGTGCAACGCATAAATTTAAAAAAAAGCGGCTGCAAACCCTATATTGATTTTGTAGTAGATTTAATATTTATGTTGCGTGCTTGTAATATACCATTTTAAACTCTCGCGAAACGACCGTTTCGTACGTTTTGGGAAAAATATAATCCGGATTGGACATTGCCGTCTGACCAAACGTTACGCAATTATTAACCGAGTGTGTGCGGAAGAATAGACAATAAAATTCGGTGTGAAGTGAAGGATAAAAAGGTGTGGCTAACTACAGATGAATTAACAGATTTAAAGAAAAACTCAGGGGTTAATGCTGCAGTTCGAACATTAGATCCACGTAAACCTTCAGTTTCCTATTTCCTAGCCAGTAAAAGTCTTCACAACTGTACTGGCGAAGCCATAAAAGATTTGGTAATAACCACCATACAAAAATCTCAAATTTCAGCAAACCAAATGCTAATGTGTGTTACTGATGGGAGATCATTTATGCTTCGTGCGGGCCGTTTACTGAATCAAGTTTGCCCTGATGTACTACTTGTTACATGTATCTTACATGCATTACATCTTGTCGCAGAAACCATTCGCTCCTGTTTCCCAGGTGTGAATGCACTTATAGGGCATACAAAAGACATATTTCTAAAATCCCCCAAACGGATTCGCCAATTTCATGACAAGTGTCCGAATATCCAGAACCTTCACAGCCTGTTCTTACATGGGGACATGGTTGGAAGCTACGTTTTAATATCGCCAGTATTTTCAGCAAGTTCGTTAGTCACTCGGAGCAGCAAGTGAATATTACCAGAGACAGTATGCAGGGAATTCTTACAAAAGATCTGCATTTGCAGTTAACCAATCCAGTTAACCCAAGAACTGAAGACAGCAGATCATGGGCTGCGCCTTGAATTTGTCAATTGGGTTCTGCAAAACGAGGCAGTGGATGGTGATTATTCGAAAAAAAAATCCTGTTCAGCGATGAAGCACATTTACAATTGAATGGATACGCGTTTAATCAACAGAATTGTCGAATTTGGGGGGGGGGGGAGATACTCGGGTAATTTATGCAAAACCAATGCATCTTGCATGAGTCACTATTTGATGCGCTTTTTGGTCTGGCGTTTTAATTGGGCCGTGCTTCTTTGAGGACGAGGCTGGGACTGCACTAACAGTAAATGGCGAACGATATCGTGCAGTGTTAACGGAGTTTTTGTGGCCTGAATTAGACAGTATTAATGTGAAAAACATATGGTTTAAACAGAATGACGCGACGTGTCACGCTGCGCATGACACCATAACCTTGTTACATCTTAAATTTTCTGATAGAGTCATATCTCGCAATAGCGATCAAAATTTGCCTACCAAGATTTTGCGATGTGACACTGTGCGACTTCTTTCTATTACTCCAGTTAAACAAGGATTTCTGATCGGAAAAATTCCTACAAAGCTGAATTTTCTGTATACACGTACTTTTCGATGTTACAAATAAGTATATGAGAAAATCCTAAAAATGCCTGCAGGGCAATTCGAGTTATTAAAAAATCACCAATATTGGGTTTTCGATGAAGGTTATTATGAAAGTTATAGAGAACATTATTATCTACAAGATTGGTTATATGTATTTGTTCAATTAGCTTAACCCTTTTCGAGATATAGCGCTTAGAATGGGTAACAATGACTTTCGATTATTTTAAAAACGATTTTTTTTTGTGACATGCACCGATAAATATAATTCCGGAATCTGGACCGATATGGTGATTGAGCAAACCCTGATAGTGTATGAAGATAGTCGGCGGAGTGTCTTTGGAGAAAAGTAAGCCTTCTGTCTTCATAGAAAGCGTTTTATGTAAATGGGTATATGGCATGCATGCTATGAACACTATCTGCAAAGAAATCGAAACGTTTTGCAGTGTTTCTTTAGACACGGCGGAACAACACGTTGACGCAAGAGATTCACGTGTAACGAGAGATAATTTAGCCGTCAGTAAACGTATTGAATGTTACACACTCCACAACCATTCCCAAATCTTAATCAAATTGTGTATATAGCTACAGGAATTGTCGGAGATAATAAAACTATGTCACAAAGCTAATGAAATTGGCCTGCAGTCAATGAAACAAAATGTTGGAATAACGTTTGACAATATTAAATTAAAGCGGCCAGACGGAGTTCTTCCACTTTTACCAGTTAACAGTTCCCTCAAGGTTCATGATTGCAAGGTCGCTGTAGATCCTTTGCTACTTTTCCAAAGAATATGTTGAATTAAAAAATTCAATGAATCGTGAATAGTTACAGTACGAACTCATCCCCTACATTACAGCGTTATTCGACAATGCCGGCATGCGAAAAACTGTAAAATCAAAACTTTACAGTAAATACAATGGAATGCTTGTTCTTCTGGCGATGTGTGACGCTCCACAATCAAAAACATCTATTGATGATTGCAGGTACATCAGCTTCTCTAGATCAACAAGGCTCAACAGACCGGTGAAATTGTCATCTCTTCCACCTACAAATGCAGCAGCTTATTAGCATCCCCATCGCGTTTAATATCAAGTTCAAGTTAGGTTTGGAAATAATCTACAACCTGACCAATGGGGATGGGTTTTCAAGAACAGCTTGGAGCCAATTATAACGCTATTGCCACCAGCACCGGATAAACTTATAAATACAATCTTCTGCAATTGCCGAAATGGTTGCAGCGCAAGCTGTGGTTGCAGAAAAGTAGGCTTGCAATGCTCCATAGATTGTAGTAATTGTCGTAGAAAATCATGTCGCAACTCCTCTGAGACAAATTTTTAAATCAAACGATTTTGATGAACAATATGAATTTGATTGTATCGACGTTTTAACATCAAATAAAACTGAAATTAACAATGATGATAAAGACCCAGAGACTGAACTTGGACAACCGAAAATTGAAGATGATGAATAAGAATGTTGAAAACAAAAACTTCTAGTACTATTTATAGTCAGAGGTGGACCGAGTAGCTCTTGACGCCAGTGACTAAGAGGCTGCAATAATTTTTGTTCAAACATTTAAGCAATGAAAAGCGATATCGATTAGGATGAATAAATTAACAATCAATAACATGGATTAGGCCTACAGGGGAAAACATGTAAAAAAAGCGCGCCTTGCATTCTACCTCGTAGCTGGTGCGGAAACGAATGCAATAATTTGCTATTTCTTATCTATAAACAATATTTTTTATAAATAACACAGCACCACGAAAAAAAAATTCATGTCGACTGGACTAGATCCCCATGTCTATATGTTTTCGAGGTCGCTGAATCCGAATCTGACATCCATTTCACCCCATCAGGTCTATTCTAGCGTTGCTCAGCATTTGACTTGAGTGTCCACTGCTCTTCTTTTTCGTTTATTCGAAAGTGAGACGTGGGGAGGGTAGAAGGTTAACATCCGAGCCGGAAGGCACCCCCTGAGGGGGCGAACCCCGTTTTTATTTTCTGTTTTCGGATTTTTGTCAGAATCACGACGGAGGAGGGGTTTGTCAGATTTGGCTCTTGGGCCCCGTGAGGCCTAAGTTTGAGTTTTCAAAATATGGGGGCCCCCTTTTTTTTGCAGATTCGGATTCAGCCGAAAATTTTGCATTCAGATATGTGGATCTCAAATTGTTATGGGTCATATTGGGCCCAATACTAGTATTCGCCTTTAGAAAGCCATCTTGGTAGGCCTGTGCCATCATCATGAGACCATCAGATGAAAGGAATTGGAGAATGGAGGTGAGCAGTGCGTGGCAAAATAAACACACGATCATGCTTATTTTCAGCGATTGGCTGAATTTGAAGTGAGAATGTGCAGGGAGAGGTTAAAACGTAATAGGAACCCAGTCCATAGATCCTCTGAAGAAAGGAGAATGAGATACCACAAGAAAAGATGCATTTAAGTCATCGCTACGGGCTACACATCAATTTTTATCGATTTGCCTGCGGTTCGATTGGGCCAAGGGGCTTATCGGGCCCAAAATATGACAACGCCATTCGATTTCCTGGAAAATTAACCATGCGATACGAGTGAGACATCCTTAAATAAACACCCCCCCCCCCCCTGTGAAATTTTTGGGAGTATCGGCCCTTTTCCAACACCCTGTATATATGTAGTCATATTTGTACATGTATACGTATATACAAATCCCTCCTCCGTCGTGATTCTGACAGAAATCCTTCGAAAATAGAAAAAAAAGGGTTCACGCCCTAAAAGGGTGGTTTCACCCCCTCAGGGGGTACGTTCCGGATCAGATGTTAACCCGCTACCCTCTACCGTCTCACTTTCGAATAATCGAAGAAGAGCAGAAGACACCCGATTCAAATGCTGAGCAACGCTACAAATTAAGGGGAAAGTCCTCGAGTGAAAATTTGAAGTATTTTGGTGGTTTACGGTGTCCAATAGACCTGATGGGGTGAAATGGATGTCGGATTCGGATTCAGCGACCTCGAAAACATAAGGACATGGGGATCTAGCCCAGTGGACATGATTTTTTTTTTCGTGAAGCTGTGTAATTGTTTATTTTATTGTTTCCTATTCTCCGCGCTTTATCTCGAAAAGAATTAAATTTATGGCAAAAATGCATATAACCAATCTTATAGATAATAATGTTTTCTATAACTTTTATAATAACCTTTATCGACGTGCGAGGCATATGAGGAGAGCTATTAGCGAAAACCTAATTTTGGTGACATTTGGCCTTTAATATCTCGAATTGTCCTCCTGGTATTTTTAGGATTTTGTCATATACTTATTTGTAACATCGTACGGGAATACAAAAATTCAGCTTTGTAGGGATTTTTCCAACGGTCGGGCTTTTTTTTTTGTCTAATTTCATTGAACAATATGGAGTTTTTTGAAATCTGGTGCAATTTCAGACTTGAAAAACGAAATTCGATACGTCATTGATGAGATTCGGCCGCAATTATGCAAAAATGTTTTCGAAAATTTTATCAAGAGAGCAAGAGCGTGTCAGCAAAGACACAAGTGTGCATTTGTCCGATATTGTATTTCACCCTTAATCGTGATATGTGTACTTTGTTATAATAGTAGAACATCAGCACTTTTCAAAAAATAAATGTTTTATTTAGAAATTATCATGTGCGGTCATTTTGGGACACCCTTGATAAACCAAAATATATTTGTCACCAAACGAAATCCTCTAAATAACTAGCCGAATCCCAGAAACTATTTTTTATCTTAGATTTTAGATGTACACTAAACCATCTTCAAACATGTGCCTATAAATTTACAACAATCCGTATCAATAATAAGCAGCAAAGTACCTTCTTTGTGTGCACTGATTTTTCGCTTTGTTATCAAAATGGCATAATTGTCACTAAATAATAAATTAATATCAACACTAATTATAACATAACATAACTAAATCCAAAAAAGGTTAATTCAAGCAGATTTGCTCAAGATATTGTGTTTTTGTTTGTCTTTTGTAAAATATTATATTTCTAAATTCAATTCAAATATTCGAAGACAAAATAATATCTTAGCATTAACATGTATTAAAATAGCTTAATTAACAAAATTTGTTGGATTATCTGTTATTCTGAAATCCAGTTTGATTATTCAGTAACTAATAGTAATTATTTAATTACAGTTGCTGGTGACAATACATTAATAAACAGATAATCGTATTAAAGTAGTTTGATGTCTACAATTTGGTGACAAATCTGTTATTACGAAAAAAAATTGGATTTTTTGGTAACTAGAAACGGAATAATCAATTCAATCATACCCATTTATAAAGGCGTTATTATTGTGTAGATTCTAATGAAAACTAGTTTCATGATGATTCTTGAGAAAGGACTTATACCGCATCAGGCTTTGATGTAGAGCATATTTTATTTCAAATCATTTTAAACTATTTATTTGCTCCTATACCAGATCGTCTCTCCAGTTTTAATATAACTATACCAAATTTCTTTCTTAAATTACGAGAAAGAGCACCGTATAGATAGGTGGGGGCCCATGGCACACAAGGCTTTTAAATCCTTGTAAACTGTTAATTTGTTATTACACCCAAATATTTTTCATCAATTAAAGTGTCAATTGTAAATTTAATAATTATTAATGACCATTCTTTATAGAATCTATATTTTACGGATTTTAATAGAAACTAGGTTTCAAGAATATTTTTAAACAACATATGCTGCATCAGGCTTTGATTGCACAGCATATTGTATTTAAAATCCTTTTAAACTATTATTTTGTTCTTATTCTAGATTGTTTCTCCACCAGATTTAATATAACTAGATCAGGTTTTTTTAAATCACAAGAGCACACAACAGGTTGGGGCTCATAGCATACAAGGCTTTTACATCTTTGTAAACTATTAATTTGTTCTTCTACCCAAATATTTTTCATCAATTAAAATGTTACTAGTAGATTCAATAATTTTAATGACCATTTTTTTTATAGAGTCTATTGCATGGATTCTAATAAAAACTAGGTTTCAACAAGATTTTTGAGAAAGGATTTGTGCCGCATCAAGCTTTGATTGTACAGCATAGTTTATTAAAAATCCTTTTAAACTATTATTTTCTTCTTACACCAGATCATTTCTTTATCAGTTTTAGTAACTACATAGATTAGGTTGTTTTCGTGAATCGCAAGAAATGCTACTAAGCAGATTGTTATATATTTAATTTTATTTAGACTTTGACACATCATTTGGATTTTAATCTTTTAGGATTTTAGTAGGTTTTGTTTAAAATAGTTATTTCTGTTTATGGCAATAATTGCCAGATGACGGTCATTGGCCGGAAGTCCGGTAAAATACATAGCAACGGAACTAAAAAGCATAATGAAAGTATAATAAAAAGTTATTAAAGAAGATATTTTTGTGTCATTTAAAATCGAGACGAAGAAATATAAATCACAGATAAGTGGGAGCCCACATCATACAAGGCTGTTAAATCAATGTAAACTATTAATTTGCTGTTATACTAAATTATCTTTCATCAATTAAAATATTACGTGTAGACTCAATAACTTTTAAGGAACATTTTTTATGGAGACTATAATTATTGCATGAATTCTAATAAAAACTATGTTTTAAGAAGATTTTTGAGAAAGAACTTATGCCGCATCAGGCTCTGATTATACAGCATATTTTATTTGCAATCCTTTTAAACTGTTACTTTGTCATTCGTTTTAATATAACTACATCAGTAAATCAGCAATAATTTTTAATGGCCATTTTTTACAGAGTTTATAATAAAATTATTGTATAGAAACTGGATTTCAACAAGATTTTTGGGAAAGGACTTGTGCCGCATCAGGCTTTGATTGTACAGGATATTTTATTAAAAATCCTTACAAACTATTACTTTGTTCTTATACTAGATCATTTCATCAGTTTTAGGATAACTGGATGAGGTTGTTTTCTTAAATCGCAAGAAATGCCACTAAGCAGATAAAAGGGGCCCACAGCCATACAAGGCTATTAAATCATTGTAAACTTTTAGTTTGTTCATATGCTAAATTATGTTTCATCAATTCAAATGTTACTTGTAGATTCAACAATTTTTAATGCCAATTTTTTATAGAGACTATAATTATTGTATGGATTCTAATAAAAACTAGGTTTTAGGAAGATTTTAGAGAAATAACTTATGTCGCAGCAGGCTTTGATTGCACAGCATATTTTACTTGAAATCCTTTGAAACTATTACTTTGTTCTTATACTAGATAGTGTCTCCATCAGGTTAAATTTGACTAGATCAGCTTTTTTCTTAAATCTGACGAAAGACCACCAAGCAGATAATATGTTGGGGCCCGTAGCATACAAGACTTTTAAATCTTTGTAAACTATTAATTTTGTTAAATTATTTTTCATGAATTAAAATGTTACTTGTAGATTGAATGACTTTTAATGGCCATTTTTATAGAGACTATAATTATTGTATGGATTCTAATAAAAACTAGGTTTTATGACTTTTGAAAAATAACTTAAGCCGCATCCGGCTTTGATTTTCTTAAATGACATGAAAATCACTAAGCAGATAGTTTAAGACATTAAAAATTCTTTTCAACTATTAGTTTGTTTTGACACTAAATTATTCTTTATCAATTTTAATGTAACTGCAAGCAGAGGCGGCCTTAGAAACGGTGGGCCCTCCCGCAATCCAACAAAAGGTGTCAACCAAAACAAGCAGAGTTCAAACCGTGGAGACCGGTTGCCTGGGGTCTTTGGGGGCGTTAGTTCCGCTACTGACCGGCAGATTTAATAAGGTTTCATTTTTCAAACAAGATTACACAACTAGTCTTTTCCTCTGAGACCTAACAAGAATTATATATCAAAGGAATCGAATAAATAGGAAATTACTGAAGCCATTACACTATAAACCATTTATTAATAACTAGCTGGTACCCGCGGGTTTTGCCAGCGTGTTTTAGTCAGGAAATATATTTTTAGAATATATATGTACATATTTGGAAATTACTTCTTTAGCACTTCCTTCTAAACGGCATTGGTTGTTTTTCGTAGAGGCTGCAAAATAGCCAAGCTTTTGGACCGTAACATCTATACCCTATGCGCAATTTTTGTTTAAACTATATAGCTTCTGTGTATAACCATAAAGAATACGGAAAATAAAAACGGATGGCTAGATCAGAGAAAAATAAGATAGAGAGAATAATATCTCGTACGGATTTCATTCATAAATACGATTTGCTTTCGATGACCTCCAAACCGACGGCGAAATAAGCTGCCATGGGCGTGCGATGCAGATTTTGGGTTATTATAAAGCACAGTTAGAGTGAGTATTGAGACGCGCCGCAGAAAACTCTCTGCTTGCCGTGTTGCTACCGCGCTGGCTATGTCGGGGTGTTGCCGTTTGAAGGCCATAGCGTGGTCGAGCTGGCGGGAAGAAGAGATATTATTCTCTCTGTCTTATTTTTCTCTGGCTATATCACGTTAGGTTATGCGGCCCTAACATCTGAATGCACGGTTGCCAGATAATAACAAATGTGTCAGTATTTGGAGACGCATGGGTTGTTTAACCCGTGTCAGTTTGGATTCAGGAGTAACACATCAACAACAGCGGCAATAAGTTATCTCACTGCTTACGTACAAGAATGTTTTGAAACCAAACACTATGGAAGAGCTTCATTTTTTGATTTAACCAATGCCTTCAACTGCGTGTCTCACAGCCTGCTGGTACAGAAGTTGCTTAATTACAAATTGAATACCAACAGTATGAACCTAATAAATTCATACTTAACAAATCGCTCTCAGTACGTGGTGTGCGGCGGAGCAAGGTCGGGCCGGGGGCAGGTGACCCGAGGAGTGCCGCAGGGCTCGGTGCTGGGACCGATAGTATTCCTGCTGTACATAAACGATATATATGCTTGCACTGTGGGCACTGACATAATTGTATTTGCGGATGATACCACTGCACTACAGAGAGCGGACAGCTCTGGACCGGCGGACCGTGGAAGCGCAGTCGTAGATAGAACAGTGGTTCCTAACAAATAAGCTAAGTATAAACGAAACCAAAACCCAAACTCTAAATTTCTCTTTAAGATCTGTCGAAAAAGATGTAGACCCAGTAAAGTTTCTTGGAATCTTTCTTGACTCCAGGCTGACATGGGAGCGTCATACTCAGCATGTGGCTGGTGTTTTGAGTAGGAATACTTACTTAATACGCAGCCTGAAAGATACAGTGTCAAATGAGGTATTGTTGAGAGCCTACTATGGCCACGTTCACTCTCGCCTGTCCTATGACATATTGTGCTGGGGACACTCACCTAATGCATCTAAAGTTTTTGCTGTGCAGAGGCGATGTGTGAGGATAATAGCTGGTCTAAAATTTAGGGACTGCTGTACGGCAAGTTTTAGGACTCTGGGCATTTTGACACTGCCATCAGTATACATCCTTACCTACCTCACGCATATAAAGTGCAACACGGGTGATTACCCTCGAAACTCTGACCACACCATTACAATACAAGAACTAGGAACTACCTTGCCCTAAACTACACCAGAACTGCCAGGGCCAGAGATGGAATGGCCATTTTGGCATAAAGTTCTTTAATGCCCTACCTGACAGAATCAGGGAGCTAGACTCAAAGAATTTTAAACACAAAATAAAAGGATATTTAAGGAACAAAGCCTTTATAGCATCGAGAATTTCTTGGAGGGTGATTTTTCAGATGTCGTCTAAGTGTAAGAATGTGAGTTTGGATTGTTTAAATTCTTCCAAATTTTCTGAAGTATGTTCTAATATGTTAGTCTTGCTTCGTTAAGCATTTCCGTTTGTACTTTATACTTATATGTTTATTTGCAATTTTAATATTTTAATTAGCTATTTAGGAAATTTTAATATTGTCTCATTATTTAGTTGTAGCATAAAATCTTGACGTGTGAAAGTACTTTTGTATGCACTATCATTAATAAATATTTGTATTTGTATTTATTTAAGTATAAAACTAAAAATGTTTGCACGTGGTGTTACCCCCTGGGGATTAAATTAGACCAAAAAATTGGTTCTTATTTAAAAAAAATACCGACATGGTTCCGCGTTTGTCAATACAATGCGTCGTTTAAGAATACAAAATATTTAAATTTTTTGGAAATGACTTCAACCCCTTAGCAAGAGACTTTCATAACTATTTTGCAAAGTAAACCTGCATGGGAAAGTTCAAAATTTCACGACGCAACATAGGGTTTAGTAGATCTGGTAAGGGGTGTTTTTACCCCTTATGAGGGGTATTCCAACACGAAAATTTAATAAAATCGACGTGTTTCGGCCTTTTTCATAAAACCCATTGATTTTTGAACAAAAAAAATATTAACTTTTAGGGGTTAATTTACCCCTTTAGGGGGTAAGTTTTTCAATATCCTTTCTTCGTGGACGCCTGGGGACTAAACTAAAGCTGTATGCAAAATTTCAGCTTTCTATCTTGCTTAGTAAGGGCTGGGCCTTGATAAGTCAGTGGTAGAAGTGTGTTTTTACCCCCTAGGGGTAAAATTAGAACACGACAAAAGTACTCATATGTAAAAAATAAAATACAATTGACGTGTTTTGGCGTTTTCCTAAGAACTTTGTAGTTTTTAAAAGAAAAAATAATTTCATTTTTAGGGATTGCTTTTACCCTCTTAGAGGGCGAGTTTTGCAATATCCTATCTTAGCGGCAGTATGCAAAATGTCAGCTTTCTATATTTGGTAGTTAGGGCTGGGCCTTGATAAATCAGTGGTAAAAGTATATTTTTACCCCGTACCTAGGGGTAAACGTCCAACACGAAAAAAAGTGGTCTCATTTAAAAAAAAAATTGACATGTTTTGGAGTGTTCCTTAGAACTTAGTAGTTTTTAAAATAAAGAGTAATTAAATTTTTAGGGGTTGCTTTTAACGCCTTACAGGGCGAATTTTACAACATCAAAACTAAAGCTGTATGCAAAATTTCAGCTCTCTATCTTTGGTAGTTAGGATTGGGCCTTGATGAATCAGTGGTCGAAGTGTATTTTTACCCCCTGGGGTAAAATTCCAACCCGAAAAAAAGTAGTCTTATGTAAAAAAATAAAATAACATTGATTTGTTTTGGCGCTTTCCTTAGAACTCAATAGTTTTAAAAATAAAAAATAATTTAGTTTTTAGGTTTTTTTACCCCCTTAGAGGGCGAGTTTTGCAATATATTTTCTTAGTGGACGTCTGTGACCTAAACTAAAGCTGTATGCAAATTTTCAGCTTCTATCTTTGGTAGTTAGGGCTGGGCCTTGTTAAATCAGTGGTCGAAGTGAGTTTTTATCTTCTAGGGGTAAAATTCCAACACAAAATAGGGGTAAAATAAAGCTGTGTGCAAAATTTCAACTTTTTAGCATTAGTAGTTTTGGCTGGGCGTTGATGAATGAGTGAGCCAGTGAGTCAATTAACTCTTTTATATATTTGTTATAGATAAGACAAAATTAAAAAAAAACCTGATCCCACTTCTTTAAAAATCTGCAGAGAGATACACAAATATATATCAATATCCTCTTACCTTTGACATCCCGGCAACAATTATGACATGCGACTTATGATCTTGAGGTTTTTTACTTTGAATAATTGGCATTGGTAAAGGCAGTTCTCCATGTCTAGCACGTGCCGTCAGTGACACAGCTGTCAAGTTGGAGTACAGAAAAAGATGACTAATTAGTACCTACAACAATATTTCAAATTAAAATGTTTTTAAACAGAATGTAAATGACTACTAAGTATAATTAAATGTATTAATAGTTTAACGTTATTGTAGTAGTTTTTTGATTTGAAAACGATCGAATACTGAACAAGAAATAATATCCTAGAACCATATATTGTCCATTGAATGGCTGTATTTTGAATAGAATTAAGGATGTTAAGTGTTGAAGGTGATGCCGGTCCCTAGCTGTGGGAACAGTACTCTAGGTTGCCTTATTTAAGTTAGAAGGGGAGAAATATTTTCATTTTCCTGGTTCGAAAGAGATAACCAAGCTTTTTAACTGCTTATGGGGCTATTGAAGTAATGTGTATGTGTGAGCTGAGATCATGTTCAAAAGCGATGCCAATAAGATCGAACGTTTCTTTGTTCTGTAGGTCTTGGACATTCATGTGGATGGGGTAAGTGTTGCCGGATTGTTTGAATGACAGGGAGCAAGACTGAGTTTTGGAGGCATTGAACTGAACAAGGTTTCTGGCACCCTAGTCTAAGATTAACTGAAGATATTGGGAAAGGAATAGGTGCATAGGTCTGCGTCTATTATCCAGCTCTTGATTCGAGACTTGTATGGAAAACTGAAAGTTGTAGTGAGGAGTACTATCGTCAGCGTAACTGTGGATGGGATTGGTAGTTGAAGAAAGCAGGTCATTAATGTGAAGAAGAAATATGGTGGCTGCTGGGAGTGAACCTTGGGGTACGTCAGTATTGATAGGATGGAAATTAGATGACCGTGACCGTCCACCACGACAGATATGGGCCGATTGGAGAGAACGCTACCGATCCAGGTACACAGTTTGGGAAGAACACCGGAAGAACGCAGTCTGTTAAGGAGTGTGGCATGTCATACTTGCTCAAAGGCGTTGGAAATATCAATACCTCCATGATAATAGCACAGTTGTGAAGCGATCCGCTAATAATGTTAATCTCTCAATCCAAATGAGTACCTTGAAATGTATTGAAAAGAAGAAGTACAGAACTATTCACAGCACCTTTATCTCTAAATAGTAGGTCGGCTAACTTTCCTTAACCTAATTTAAAACAAATTTTAAGATTATATTTCCTGTTCAATACAAAGCGGGATAAAACTCTAAATCAGTACCTAATTATATGCCTATTTTGAGTAAAGTCATAACACGTGTATATAAGATAATTAATCCTGATAATTGTCAATCTGTGGCGCGGAAGTAATTCAATCTGAGATTCGAACTGTTTGGATGTTTATGTAGTTGTAAAATATCATTTATGTAAGATGTTTCGCTACAGATATTTATATGGAACTATATATAATTGCTTTTTATTATAAGTATTTTCTTCGTCGTTTCCGACAGCAAGTCTTCATCTAACATTTTCCTAAGGTGTTTCCTAATTAATTTATTTTCCTTCTCAATACTGCTGTCCTTTACTCTCTAAACTCTTTTTCTAACAGGCTCGTCTATAAAACTTTGCTATTGAGCATCCTCTCTAGAAAAGGTTACAATAAGATGATTGTGGACAGGCTGTCTTTTAGTACTAGCATCACTGCTATTTTAAATTATATGGATAGACGAGCGCTTCATCAAGCTAGTGTATTACTGAAAGTGTATTACTGCCAAGCATTATCACAGCACGTAGCTTCAAGGAGCTGTCAAATAATTCAAAAAAACACTGGGTTTCAGGACACTTGGTCTACATGGTGTTTATCTTCCAGAAAGGTCTGATAACAGATATTTTCAATACAGATTAAATGTCAATTATTAGTTTGTAAAACAAATTCCAAACAATTATATTTTTAACAATATCTTTATTATACAGCTGGAAAGTGTGAATCGGGGGTCCTTTCTAGGAAAGGTATTAATTAAGGCGAACGTGGATGGGATGACTTCAAGAAGGGATAGTGTCCCTGCTACTGTAGATTGCACTGATAGAAGACTCCTAAATAACCTCTCCGCAAAAGTGAATTACTGGTACTCAGTCAGACTAAATGTGGTATCTATTTTCAGAGAAGTCAGGACAAACTCGAAATATTCAACACGTATTAAGTGCCAATTTTTTAGTTTGAAAAACAACTTTCAAAGAGAAACTCGTAATTTTCTTTAGAATTTCTTTATTTAGCAGCAAGAAAATGTGAGTTGTGGATCCTCTCTAAGAGAGATTATAATTGAGGCATTGTGGACCGGATGTCTTGACGAGGGGGTAATGTCACTGCTATTTTAAACTATCTTGATTCAAAATCTTCTAATCAAACTATACACGAAATTAAATTACTAATTTCCATCATCAAAGCACCTAGCCAAAGAACAAATGGTGCAGGAGGTAGTAAGAAAAGCTAAAAAACATATGAAAAAAAATCTCCATAAAAAATGGTCAATCCCATTACTAGAAAAAAACACATGAAGGTTTAAGGCTACCTTGGCTGAATGTGATGTCTATTTTCCAGAGAAATCTAATACATGACATTTTCAAAACAACGCCAAATTTTTAGTTTGTAAAACAACTTTTAAATAAAAACTCGTTATCTTCTTTAAAATAATTGCTTTATCAAGCAGCTAGCAAATGCGAATTTTGAATGCTCTTAAAGAGAAATTATAATTGAGGCGAGTGTGGATAGGATGTCTTGAAGAAGGGATAATGTCGCTGCTGTTTTAAGCTGTCTTTATTTTCTAATTAAACTGTCCAAGAAAGTGAATTAATAATTTGCATCATTAAAGCATGTAGCAAAAAGACAAACGGTGCAGGAGTTTGTAAGAAAAGCAAAAAAAAAGTATGAGAAAAATCTACACAAAAAATGATCATCCCTATTACTAGAAAAAAAGCACAAAAAGGTTTAAGGTCACTCAGGCTGAATGTGGTGCCTATTTATCATATAAACCTAATTCCCGACATCTTCAACACATATTGAGCAAAAAATTTTTTTTAGTTTGTAAAACAACTTTCAAATAAAAACTCGTAATTTTCTTTACAATTTTTTTATTTAGCAGGAAGCAAATGTGAGTGTGGATCATTTTTAAGAGAGATTATATTATAATTGAGGCAAGTGTGAACAGAATGTCTTAAAGAAGGGGTAATGTCACGGCTGTTTTAAAGTGTCTTGATTAAAAATCTTGTAATTAAACTGTACTCGAAAGTGAATTACTAATTAGCACCATCAAAGGCCGTAGCCAAAAGACAAATGGTGCAGGAAGTAGTCAGAAAAGCAAAAAAAAGTATGAAAAAATCTCCACAAAAATGGTCATTCCCATTACTAGAAAAAAAGAACAAGACGGTTTAAGGCCACTTAGGCTGAATGTGATGTCTATTTTCCAGAGAAATCTAATACAGGCCATCTTCAACACAATGCCAATTTTTTAGTTTGTAAAACAACTTTCAAATAAAAACTCGTAATCTTCTTTACATTTGCTTTATTAAGCATCTAGGAAATGTGAATTGTGTAGATAGAAATGGTCATGCACATTACAAGAAAAAAGCACAAGAAGGTTTAAGGCCACTCAGGCTAAACGAGGTGCATATTTTCCAGATAAACCTGATACCTGATACCTCTAACACATATTAAGTGCAAATTTTTTAGTTTGAAAAACAACTTTCAAATAAAAACTAGTTATTTTCTTTGCAATTGCTTTTTTGAGCAGCTAGCAAATGGGAATTATGGATCATCTAAGAGAGGTTATAATCAAAGCGAGTGTAGGTACAAATGGTCATTCACATTGCTAGAAAAAAAGCACAAGAGAGTTTAAGGCCCCTCAGAAATCAGATACCCGAAATCTTCCACACAGATTAAATGTCAATTCCTTAGTTTGTAAAACAACTTTAAAAGAAAAGCTCGTTATCCGGTTTACAATTTCCTTATTGAGCAGCTGGCAAGTGTAAATAGTGGATTTGTAAGAGAGGATATAACTGAAGCAAATGTGGATGGATATCTTTAGTTAAATTATTTACAATTTTTTTATTGAGCTGGTAAATGTGACTTGTAGATCCTTCTCAGGAAAGGTTACAATTGAGGCGGATGTGGATAGGATGTATTTAGGAAAGGGCACTGCCACTGCTATTTTAGATTGTAGGGATAAAAGATCTAATTAAACTGTCCACGATAGTGAATTACTATTTTGCAATATCAAAACATGTAGCCAAGAGATAAATGGTGCAGAAGTTGCTGAGAAAATCAAACAATCGTATGAAAGAAACCACAAAATATGACTGTCATTTCTTTTACCATGAAAAAAGCACTAGAAGGTTTAAATGTCATGTCTAGTTTCCGACATCTTCAACACAATGCCAATTTTTTAGTTTGTAAAACATCTTTCAAATAAAAACTCGTAATCTTCTTTACAATTAAAGCAATTGTATGGCTTTTCCTGGCTGCTTAATAAAATTAAGCAGCTAGGAAATGTGAATTGTGGATCATCTAAGAGAGGTTATAATCAAAACGAGTGTAGATATAAATGGTCATGCACATTACAAGAAAAACGCACAAGAAGGTTTAAGGCCACTCAGGCTAAATGAGGTGCATATTTTTCAGATAAACCTGATATCTTTAACACATATTAAGCGCCAATTTTTTAGTTTGTAAAACAACTTTCAAATAAAAACTCATTATTTTCTTCGGTACTGTAACTGCTATTTTAGATTGTAGGGATAAAAGATCTAATTAAATTGTCCACGATAGTGAATTACTATTTTGCAATCTCAAAACATGTAGCCAAGAGATAAATGGTCAGAAGTTGCTAAGAAAAGCAAAAATTCGTAGGAAAGAAACTTCAAAATATGACTGTCATTTCTTTTATCAGGAAAAAAGCACTAGAAGATTTAAAGCCGATCAGGCGAAAGGTCTCCAAGAAAAGTTTGTGACCATATATACCACCAAGGGCGTACTGAAAGCACTATATAGGGAAAGGATTAATGGAGGAAAACAATTCCAACAATGCGAAGAAAAATCCCAACTTCAAGGAAATTTTTTATTGCATACCTTTCGATGTTCACCCTCTGGCTCGACCTTCTTTTCGAAAAATTTTTGGTACGGGAGCCGCATTAATCAACTCGTACCCTAAGTAGACAACTCGAGCGCCTAAGGGAGGGGGAAGAGAGTAGAGGCTTCCCCATACCACTATGAAGACGCCTTTGTAGGTCACTGTCCTATCGAAGATGAAAACTGACTAATTCAAAATTTCACTTATTAGAGAATATGCCCATTAGATGACCTATCTGAGATTATATCCCGTAGAACTTGTGCAGAATGATTTAGTAGTACTTCGTAAGGTCGCAGCCTCCTAGAAATATCGAGTAAAGGCGTAGAAAAAATACCCAGATCTCTGATGATGGTAAAAATATATCTGTAATTGTATAAGGCGGTGCAGTGATTACAATATGGCAGGCTGTAAATAATAACACCGGCACACAAAATAAAAAAAAGTGGTCTGTACATTTGACCAGACCCATCTATCTATATGTATTTTGATGCGCTGAATCCAAATCCGAAGTCCGTTTGGCCCGTCCACCCTCAAAATTTGAGTAAATTACCAAAAACTGTTAAAAATAGCTAGAAATTGCAATTCAACTTCGGAGGACTGATTGCTGACGATTGGCAACAGAACAGTCTAGCAGAGTCCTGGGTTAACGGCGTGTGTGCCGTCATGGCAGGCACAAGCGATACGTGCTTTACGATGCAGGGATTCGGAACCCCAGTATCGGCGTCTGGTCAGGGTGAGAAGGCAGGCCCGCAGGCGTAGTCATCAAGCGACTGCAGCTCTACATAAGTGAGTATCTGGGCTTCTGTAGAGTATAATGTTATAAGAAATCACTCCCACATACGTAATAAAAGTCCTCATTGGTACGTAAGAACAATACTATTTTTTTGCTCTTTTCTGCTACTTCATTGCTATTTTTTACGATTTTTGAAAAATATATGAATTATCGAGACTAACAGGTTCTGAATTTGGATTCAGCGCATCAAAATACATAGGAATCATATTTGATCCGGTTCAATACAATTTTCTTCATTTACATAATTGCAAGTTTTCGCAATTTTTAGCCATTTTCAGCGTTTTTTTTGTAATTTACTCAAAATTTGAGGGTGTACGGGCCAAACGGACTTCGGATTTGGATTCAGCACATCAAAATACATATAGATGGGTCTGGTCAAATGTACAGACCACTTTTTTTATTTTGTGTGCCGGTGTAATATATGTATAAATTTGGCGTGGAAAAGCATTACATTTGGAAATGTTAATAACAGAAAGGAATGCAAAAACACGATAAACTGACAAAGCTGCTTATAATGCAAGAATATAAATCACCTAGTGTTATGAGATTAACGATATTATTTGGTACTAGCAGTTATTTTTCACGGAAGACCTCGGTAGCCCCTATCCAAAACATACAAAAAGTGGAGAAGGATCCACAAAAAAGATTACGAAATTGAAAGACGACGACACACAATGAAAGAGTGCAGAAATATGAAAAACATGGATGAGGACAATCGTTTAGCCCTTGTGAGATGTAAACTGTGCGATCCTCATCGAGGTTAGCTCAGAATAAGAACAAACCTCGACCACCCGATCTCCGCCCATCTGCCGCGCTACCCGCCGTCGACGGCACCAACACCGTATCACATCGCGTATGCGCGGAGATGAGTGAGCCAAATTAAAAATTTTGAGAAACGTGTAAAAACAAAAGTTGTTCCTTACGTCGTGAGAAATAGTTTTTGTTGAAAAACTTTTTCTCTAAAACCTATGGTTCAGCAGTTAAGACAATAAACAATTAAATTGTTTATAACAACTGATCGCGCTAGGATTTTTCAATCCTAATAATTTTCGTTCAATCTCCACCTAATTCTCAATGTACATGATTTTTCTGGGCCATCCTTCTGGTGATAAGGATGGGGGACAGGAAGTGTTTTTTTCCGAAAAATGTCTAAAAAAATACATCATATATATCGGTAAATTCGTGCTTCAATAAGCTTCCATTTGATACCCTACACGATGCTCTTAAATTTTTTTGTCCATTGCCCAATTTACCCCCCGAAATTAACTCCCAGAATCAAATTTTACCACGTCTATAATTGGGCCACCACTCTACTTAAATTTTTACGTCGAATAATTTGAGACAAAATCGCCTGTGACAGACGGACGGACGGACACCGAAGTGATTCAATAGGTGTTCTGTTTCACGGAACACCAAAACACACTGAATTTAAGACCACTCAACCCGAATGTGGTGTATATTTTACCGGAAATTCTCAACACAAACTAACTGTAAAACAAAAGCTCGTTTTTCGGGGATAGAGTTCCAGATCTTGACATCAACGATAAGTCAATAATACTGTATACAAAATTAAGATCAACAGAGCAACAGAACCCGATGACATGCCCGTTGAGCTATGGTAATATTTAGGACCTGAACGGGTACTTTGGGATCGGATGCAAGAGATTGTACATAGGATGAAATGCCAAGTCAGTAGAGAGACAGCATTATTGTGAATGTTTATAATTAAAATGATATATTCAAGGCTGCGGAAACTATACAGGAGTCAAGCTGATGTCACAGATGATGATGAAACTCAACAAAAAATAACGGTTTTTCCATTATCATGAAAAAAACACTGGAGAGTTTAAGGCCACTCAGGCCGAATGTGGTGTATTCCTAAATTTAAAAGGGGTTAATTAAACAAGGGCCAATGCAGTATGAGAATATTTTTGTTGTGAAAACAGTTTCCCTAAAATTGTATAGATACACAAACCAATATATTATGTATATATATTTTTAAGGGTTAATTAAAGAATAATAAAGGGTAGATACCCTTCTATTTAACACTTTCCTGAAATTTCTGTAGCGTAATTTGGATAAATTAGGGATAATATCAAATTATTACTGTATTGTGTGTATAATTTGCATATCTAAGAATATGGCATAATTAGAGAGATAAACATTTCTAGAGAACATAGGTTTGCTTTGAATAAATAGAGATAATCAAGTTTCTTTCGACAGGGCGTAATCTAAGTTTATGTCGTATATTAAACAAATTTGTCAGTGGCATAAAATAACAGCACGTGTGTGTATACACTGGTCGGCAAAAAATCGGCTACATATGAGAAATAAGGAGTAATCAGGTCCCATCTCTAGTCTTTATTTTTAACGTTAGTTATTTGCTATAAAAACAATATTTTTTTTTTGATTTAGACACATCAAGAAGACATAAAATTCAGCAAATAAATCAAAATCCGATTATATAATTTTCCAGACGTCGGCGTCATCAAAAAGTAGAAGTTTTCGTGACTGGTCACCTGTAAAAAGTAGTGAATCTCATGCAGAGCAAAGCGCAACATCACTGTTATGTATTGAATGATGCACGGCATGATGGACGGCAACGGTCAGAATGCTTTGTAGAAACGAATGCATTTCCAGTTGAGCGACATGTTGCTGGTACTACACTACATATGGGCGAGACACAATAAGGATATCCAATAGATCAAGAACACACGGCTATCATGGATGGGAGGAGAATCCGCTGGGGATACAAATTATGGGGAGCCACATACATTGGTCGTAGGCATAGACGTCTAAAAAACTATAGACAAAGCATTTCATTTATAAAATCGTTTAGCGCCAAATCAATCATCCGTTTAACAAATGCAATGAATGCGACTAAGAGAGGTAGATACAGCGGAAAAATGTCAACACTGTCCAACGTTCAACCAAACTACACCAATGGATTCGATACAAGTAAATATAATGTCAGCTCCTTCAAAGAAAAATACTTAAACGCTTCTCGCAAACTCAAAAAACACAATTCCACTCTCGAATAACGTCGTAATCGTCAGCGAATTGCCTGAATGGTCGCTTGCGTCACTTCTCGATTCGTAACAAAACTGGTAGTAAACGGTAAAACGGCGTTGCCACTTTTACTTAATGTATGCTAATTTTATTAGATGAAGATATATTCAAATAACTGTCGTGCAATACTGTATTGCTTTGATGGCATCAATCAGGACATTTTGTACCTACACTTTGCCAACCATCTGCAGTTGACCAGTCAATAAAATCGATCAGTTTTTAGTGCAAATCGAATGATTGATTGCTTTGAATAGTAAATAAATTTGTCCATAGATTTTTTAGATGTCTATGGTCGTAGGACTCTACTAGTTTTAATTAATGGATCCATAATGGCCGCGTGCGTTACATGCAGGAAGTGTTAGAACTAGTAGCTATACCCTACATCCAACGTATTGCAACGGTTCTTTTCCAGCAAGATAATGCACGCCACATATAGCTCATATAACAATGGCTCATCTAGAACAACGTAATGCTAATGTGCATGCTTCGCCTCCATAGTTTCCTGATCTGTCTCCAACAGAACTAGTATGAGACATGGTAGGGAGAAGACTCAAACAGATTGCCTAACCCACCATGTACTTTAACAGAGTTGAGGAATGAAATTCAAGTTCGTTGGGATACACTGCATCTGGAGAGGACATGGATCATTTACTGAAAAGCTTGCTCAGGCGCATCGCTAAGTGTTTTCGGCATGGCCAAAAATCTGGCCTTGCACGCGTATAAAATTTAACTAACTCAAGAGTTAAAGCAATACCGGCTAAAAGCCTAAGTGCTTAATTTAAAATTACCGTGACGTCACACAATCTAGGCCAAGATTAGGCGTCCATAAGAAATGTATTAAAAGGTTCCTCAGTCAATTAATGAATATTGCAGTAGTCTTGTTAAAATCAATAATTATTTGGTCAAATTTTTGTCTCCTTTGGAGATGTGAGGCTGCCAGATTTACACCTGAAAAAACAGAAACTTTTAGCAATAGAGCAAAAATTTTAAAAAATGTCTGAAGAAACTGTCAACTAAAGGAAAAGATTACTTGTAATAAAAAAGGAATCAAAACTTTAAAAATAAATGAGAAAAATTATTATATACAATCATTGTGTTCAATTTTGTCGCAACCAATCGAGTATTTCCTGTTAAATTGGTGCTCCTCATAACACTGTTGGATTCGGTTGTCTCCTGAAGAGAAGCTGCTCTCGCAAAGTAATAATTATCTCTGTCTCTTTTTACTTTTGTAAAGCGTATAAGGATGAACAACCATGGGTCGGTGGTGGGTCAGTTTAAATAAAATTAACAATATTAGCACAATTAAACACATGTGGCCTGACCAATGACACTAATGACAGTACACAGTCTTCTGTTGTTTTGTCGGTTCGGGTAATTTTGAACTTTATTACATATTAGTTTTGTCTAATTTTTATGTTTTTACAATATAAATTTAGGTAAATTTGAAACTTAAAAAATGCCTTAAGTGCTGTGGGGTGTCGTGGAAATTACATTAACGGACCATAAGTTGACGTTTTCGGGTTTCCAAGATAGCGTTTTGCAGAAGCAATGGCCACGGGCAGTTCCTCGGGAAGATTTAGTGCCAAATCAAGATACTAAAGTTTGCGAACTACATTTTGCTGAAGGTAGAATAATTTGGAATAATTCAGAACAAGATCCAAAAACAGGTAAGATTGTTTCAATTGATCTGAAAAAAACATGTCTAAAAGAAAACTGCATTCCAATAATTTTTCCAAATTGTCCTCAATATCTATCTAAAGTTGTGCATATGCGTAAAAGTAAAGATCAAAAATTAAAACATCGCAAAAGAAAGATATAGATATTCACCCAATACTATGATTTTATGTTCAATTTTATTTACTATAAGCCCCCATGCCTACAAATATTTACGAGACCATGGACCACTCATTTTACCTCGTCCCGAAACAATAAAAGGCATCTGTAATAAATTTCTCACAGATCCTCATATTGATGAAAGAAAAGCTTTTCTTACCTATGTTCATAATATTTTTCAATTCTTAGCCGATAAAGACAAATATGTAATTTTACTTTTTGATGAAATACATATCGAATCCTATTTAGACTATAAAGCAGGCAATACTGTAAGAACAGCCGTGAATGAAAATAGTTTAGCTTCGTCTGCATACGCGTTTATGATAACTAGTGTATGCTCAAATCTTAAAGAAGTAATTCATATATCCCCGGTATCAAAAATTAACTCCGAACTGTTATACAATATTCTAAAGACTCTAATAGAAAATTTAGAAGAAATAGGATATATAGTTTTTTGCGCTATTAGTGATAATAATGCAATTAATGTCCCATTTTTAACCTACTGGAAAACTTAGTATTGTCTATCCAGTCTATCTACATCCTATTGACCCAGTAAGGCCACTGTTTTATATTTTTGATCCAGTACATTTATTAAAATGTATTTTTACCAATTGGCTTAACTCTAAACCCACTGAGACATTTTGTTATTCTGATTTTGAGACTGGTGAAGCAAAAATTGCTTGGTTCTCGGTAATTAAAAAAAATTATGAATTTGAACAGGATAAATTCTTAAAACGAATCAGTAGTAGATATAGTGTCAACGGTTTACATTATTTTTAAGATATTAATTCAAGATTTCGAAGATATTTTTTTGGATAATTTTAATAAAAAAGCCTTTATGTGTAATTTACTTATTAAATTCCTTATTGAATAAAAGCGTCTAGCCCCTTTTGCAGAATGTAATGAACACTCAGAAATAAGTATTGCAAAAATTATACTTGGCAGTATTTCAAATACATTAATAAGAAATTATTGTGGCATAAAAAATTCTCGCTGGGGTAAAAATAAGGAAAGAAAACTACATACTTTTACTAAATAATTACCCCTAAATTTACCAAAAAGTGACATAATATCCCGATAGTCACCTTTATTTAAACAACAACAGAGTCATACTTTGATCTAATGACAAGTTGTGTTATCTACTTTGCGCCAACTTTAAGATTGTATGTCATGTCTATATTTTTTATATATAACATACAATGCTCATAGGAGAAAAAACCTCCTGTGATGAAATATATGTATATATATATATATATATATATATATATATATATATATATATATATATATATATATATATATATATATATATATATATATATATATATATATATATATATATATATATATATAATAAATGTAAATGCGAAGATTTACTTCTTCGCTAGTGCAGCGAAAAGGCCGGGAATGAAAAATAAAAATAATGAGGACTATCCTTGATTCTGGTCTGGGTGACCTCCTGCTATCGATTTCTGGGCCCTTACACCCAGGGTGGCTGAAGAACAGACCACGATTTGACCAGAATCAAAGAGAGTCCTTATATCCAAAATGTTCGGAAAGGATGGGTAAGATGTAGTGGCTCGCGCCAACTAGTTCACCCAGTGTTGCTCCAAAAATGTTTGGCTGCTAACACAATAATACTCGAAAGTATGTCGAATGTCGATTTTCTCGACGTCGACGGTACAAATGCACCATTGTACAACAATAGTAGAAAAATGGAAGATTTCTTGGCCTATAGGTAATATAATAAATGTAAATGCGAAGATTTACTTCTTCGCTAGTGCAGCGAAAAGGCCGGGAATGAAAAATAAAAATAATGAGGACTATCCTTGATTCTGGTCTGGGTGACCTCCTGCTATCGATTTCTGGGCCCTTACCCATCAGCGGGCAGGCTTACACCCAGGGTGGCTGAAGAACAGACCACGATTTGACCAGAATCAAAGAGAGTCCTTATATCCAAAATGTTCGGAAAGGATGGGTAAGATGTAGTGGCTCGCGCCAACTAGTTCACCCAGTGTTGCTCCAAAAATGTTTGGCTGCTAACACAATAATACTCGAAAGTATGTCGAATGTCGATTTTCTCGACGTCGACGGTACAAATGCACCATTGTACAACAATAGTAGAAAAATGGAAGATTTCTTGGCCTATAGGTAATATAATAAATGTAAATGCGAAGATTTACTTCTTCGCTAGTGCAGCGAAAAGGCCGGGAATGAAAAATAAAAATAATGAGGACTATCCTTGATTCTGGTCTGGGTGACCTCCTGCTATCGATTTCTGGGCCCTTACCCATCAGCGGGCAGGCTTACACCCAGGGTGGCTGAAGAACAGACCACGATTTGACCAGAATCAAAGAGAGTCCTTATATCCAAAATGTTCGGAAAGGATGGGTAAGATGTAGTGGCTCGCGCCAACTAGTTCACCCAGTGTTGCTCCAAAAATGTTTGGCTGCTAACACAATAATACTCGAAAGTATGTCGAATGTCGATTTTCTCGACGTCGACGGTACAAATGCACCATTGTACAACAATAGTAGAAAAATGGAAGATTTCTTGGCCTATAGGTAATATAATAAATGTAAATGCGAAGATTTACTTCTTCGCTAGTGCAGCGAAAAGGCCGGGAATGAAAAATAAAAATAATGAGGACTATCCTTGATTCTGGTCTGGGTGACCTCCTGCTATCGATTTCTGGGCCCTTACCCATCAGCGGGCAGGCTTACACCCAGGGTGGCTGAAGAACAGACCACGATTTGACCAGAATCAAAGAGAGTCCTTATATCCAAAATGTTCGGAAAGGATGGGTAAGATGTAGTGGCTCGCGCCAACTAGTTCACCCAGTGTTGCTCCAAAAATGTTTGGCTGCTAACACAATAATACTCGAAAGTATGTCGAATGTCGATTTTCTCGACGTCGACGGTACAAATGCACCATTGTACAACAATAGTAGAAAAATGGAAGATTTCTTGGCCTATAGGTAATATAATAAATGTAAATGCGAAGAATTACTTCTTCGCTAGTGCAGCGAAAAGGCCGGGAATGAAAAATAAAAATAATGAGGACTATCCTTGATTCTGGTCTGGGTGACCTCCTGCTATCGATTTCTGGGCCCTTACCCATCAGCGGGCAGGCTTACACCCAGGGTGGCTGAAGAACAGACCACGATTTGACCAGAATCAAAGAGAGTCCTTATATCCAAAATGTTCGGAAAGGATGGGTAAGATGTAATACTTTCGAGTATTATTGTGTTAGCAGCCAAACATTTTTGGAGCAACACTGGGTGAACTAGTTGGCGCGAGCCACTACATCTTAACCATCCTTTCCGAACATTTTGGATATAAGGACTCTCTTTGATTCTGGTCAAATCGTGGTCTGTTCTTCAGCCACCCTGGGTGTAAGCCTGCCCGCTGATGGGTAAGGGCCCAGAAATCGATAGCAGGAGGTCACCCAGACCAGAATCAAGGATAGTCCTCATTATTTTTATTTTTCATTCCCGGCCTTTTCGCTGCACTAGCGAAGAAGTAAATCTTCGCATTTACATTTATTATATTACCTATAGGCCAAGAAATCTTCCATTTTTCTACTATTGTTGTACAATGGTGCATTTGTACCGTCGACGTCGAGAAAATCGACATTCGACATACTTTCGAGTATTATTGTGTTAGCAGCCAAACATTTTTGGAGCAACACTGGGTGAACTAGTTGGCGCGAGCCACTACATCTTACCCATCCTTTCCGAACATTTTGGATATAAGGACTCTCTTTGATTCTGGTCAAATCGTGGTCTGTTCTTCAGCCACCCTGGGTGTAAGCCTGCCCGCTGATGGGTAAGGGCCCAGAAATCGATAGCAGGAGGTCACCCAGACCAGAATCAAGGATAGTCCTCATTATTTTTATTTTTCATTCCCGGCCTTTTCGCTGCACTAGCGAAGAAGTAAATCTTCGCATTTACATTTATTATATTACCTATAGGCCAAGAAATCTTCCATTTTTCTACTATATATTTATATATATATATATATATATATATATATATATATATATATATATATATATATATATATATATATATATATATGAATTGGTAGGGTAGTCTTGACTGACTAGTTAAAAAACAAGCTCAGTGGTTATTGAGGCTTCAGTCTATTCGGGCATCGGAAGTAAAACTCATTTTTTACTACGCCAAGCTTTCGAAAATGTTTATTTTCTTTATCAAGGCTACAACACAGAGTACGGTTAGTAACTTAATTAATTTACATTATGTTGGACATTATCTAGGGTGCAGAGTGAGTTAAAATAACCTTCGTAACATCTAGCACAAAAGGACAAACACTCCAACCCAGGTCTTACAGTTTGAATATACGTTATTGTAATTACATAATTGCTTTTGGAGTACCCTGAGGTTTCGGTCACATGGTCGTTACAGCTGGAAGCAGTCAGGTTAAGATCCAGTGTGTCAACAGTGTCAGAACTGTCGGTCTAGAAGGCTGGAGAATATTACAGAATGCTCCAGCCATCCAAACAGACAGTCATGCAATAGATGGCGTTGGTCAGGAAACACATTCTGTTTTACCACGGTTTGTTGGTTATAAGATAAGTTAACATGTCAGATGGCGTAAGCAGAGCCGCCCCCCACACCTGCCACTTGCAGATGGCGTCCAGCAACCCACCCAACATATTTTTTGTATTGAATGATTTTTTCCCTAGAAAGCTGTACTGTCTCCCTTGTCACCCTTCCATTAGCTCCTGAGTATGCATTTCGTTTTTTTAAGTGAGTTGTCACACTATTGATCTTGGTCTTATCATATCAATCTCGATTATTTTTGAAATTTCTGTTTGTAATGGGTTATTTTATGATTATTGAGAACAGAAGTTAATAAAAAGGACAATAAACAAAAAAGAAAAGAAAAGGGGAATTTATTTCGTCTGGTGCTTTTAAGACAGTTGGAAATTGTGAGGTGAAAATAAACTGAGTACGTTAGGCTCATTTTTCTTTAAATTTCCAAAGAGGAGTTGTGAGACCCCTCTGTGGTCTTATTTTTGTTTAGAGTGACAATATACGAGTAGATTGAACTCAGATCTACGATGTCTCTTTTTGTATTAAGACAGTTTGGTGTCAAGTGTGTTTCTGCCATTTCTAAGAAGAGTCTCTTTCTCAGTTTACTTTCTGTATATATAGTGTTGGTCTCTGAGTAATTTGGATCATGACCAGTTTCTATATGATGTTCATCTAAAGCACAAGATGGTTTTTTTAACCTGCAGTCGCTCTTGTGTGAGGTTAGTCTGTCTTTAAGCACTCGAGACGTTTGTCCTATGTATACCTTATCATAGGAAGAACAAGGGATACTATACACGACACATGATTTGTCTCTTGTTTTTTCTTTATCTTTGAGCTTTGTGAAAATGTTACGGCCGTCTTAGAGAATCGCTGCGTTATTTTTATTGTTGGTGTGTTTTTGAAAACTTTAATAATCTTTGTGGTGATAGAGTCTATTGCTGGTAGAGAATAGTAGTATAGAGCTCTATTAACGGAATTAAAAGCATCGATTTCAGGTGAGACATCCGGGGCCCCCCTATCTCTTACAGTGGCTAACGCTCTGGTGTTATATATAAGTTTTTTTAAAAGACCCTGGGGGTATGAGATTTCAAGTAATGTACGATATAGTCTGTCCAGATTCTTTTGTCTGAGTGTATGGTGACTTATTTTTTCGATTCGTGACTTGAGGGCTAGTACCAGGTTGATCTTCATTTTTTCTGTGTGGTATGAGTTGTAGTTCATGTATCTACCTGAGTTGGTAGGTTTGACATACCAATCTAAGATCACCTGGTTGTCCTCTGTCCGAATTAATTTGGTGTCTAGAAAGGGGACACTTCTTTCTGACTCTTCTTCCATAGTAAATTGTATGGAGGAGTTGTATGAGTGGAAGACACTCAGTATTTCTATTTTTTTATTTTCAGGAACTGTACAGACAATATCGTCCACATATTTCTTTAAAAAGGGTAGTTGGAAAGTTAATTGTGGAATGCATACCTCTAAGAGGTCATCCAGGACATATTGAGCCACTATCGGAGACAGTGTGGCTCCCATTGGAGTACCTAAAATTTGATTATATAATTTTATAGAGGACAACAGTTTTAAAAAAGCTAAGCAATATATTATAGTCCGCATGCTCAAAATTTTTTGGGAAAACAGATAATAGGGCTACAGCGTGATAATTAGAAAGCTGCTGTCTATCACCTTTTTTGAAAATAGGAACCACCTGAGCCGTTTTAATTTGTTCAGGAAGCACCCCTCCATAAATGAGCAGCTTATTAGGTATGTTAAGGGCACCGTAATGTAACTGGAAAATTACTTTAACAGAAAGTAAGGAATATTATCAAATCCTGCTCATTTTTTATTTGACAGGGACCTAATTAAATTGTAAGTTTCTCCACATGGTAATGTAAATGAAACATTGTTCAGTTTATACCTATTATACTCGGTTTTTTTCTACATTCATGTGTTTTGCAAGTGCAGTAACTGAATTTATGAAGAAATCCATAAAAACATTTGGAATTTCCTTTTTATATATTTTAGACGATTAATGACCTGAAGCAAAATATTCGTCAAGTTATTGATGAAATTGAACAGCAATTGTGTCAAAATGTTGACAATTTTACGAAAAGAATGATCATTTGTAGAAATAGCCGAGGGGGACATCTGGACAATATTATTTTTAAAACATAACTGCCATATCTCTACTTTTTGATAAAATAAACAAGCATGTTATTTTTCTAAAATTGTTGGTTTTATTTAAAAAGTAAATCCCGAAGTACGTACTGGGACTCCCTATATAAATCTGCAAAACTTCGTCAAGCTAGGTGCATTATTTATAGGCGTTGCAATTTTTATGATGGGCAGTATATTTTTAATTACAATGTAAACATTGTTTCTGGAAAGGATTTTATTGTCATCAACGTTCTATTTAATTTGGCACAAATCATCAAATTATCAAATGCACCAAAAACTAAATTAAAGTGTTGTGATTTTAACCCTTGTTTAATCTAAATGGCAATTCCAGATGCCAAATATTTGATCGATTTGATTTTATAAAGCCCTTAACTAACATGTCGGTACACTGACATCTGTCCGATTAGTTAGATTAACGTGCTTGAAGGTCTTGTAAATCACAAAGGTTTCTCAGATAGTTTTGTTCCTGCCGACTATAATATTATTTTGTATTTACCTGTTTAATACAAAGTTTGAGCGATCCATTTAGATTTAAAATGCAAATTTGAATTTAAATTTTGCTTGGAATATAGGCGTAATTTAGATGAAATCTGCATAAAATTGTTCTTAGAACCGGTGTATATTTTTACGCCACGGCATTTATTTACGACAACCTTATATTTTATTAGCTGTCACCTGCCTTGTGCATATTTGTGACGTATTCTGTATGTGTAGAATGATTAAAAATAAATTCCAATAAATAATGGGTGTCAGGGTGTCCCTGGATTTAAATTTAGCGCCATTTTTCAACAACTTAACCCAAAAATTTTATTTTTTGCACGTGTCATTTAGAGATCCGGAAATTAAATTAAGAGTCGTTTAAGACGAAATTGCTCAAAACTAGAAAAAGTTAGAAATAATGCAGAATTTTCAAAATAAAATTATCACTTCCATCTCGGACCCAAGCTAACCCAAGCAAAATTGTAGGATTTGGGAAGGTGAAAATCCTCGAGCGATTGAAGGAAAACCTTTACATCCTCTTCAAGTAGCCGTGTCGTGTGCATTGTGGGCTGGAGGTGTTAGAGGGTCATTTTTTTTATGAAAATAACGATGGTGAAACGACTAATGTTAATGGCGAACGCTACCACAATTTGTTAAAAAACTTTTTATGACCCCAATTAGATAATATACACCTTAACACATTGACGGGCGTATCTGCAAAAGCAGACTGATGTACAGGGACACGTCTGCAATAGCAGATACTTTTTGGCGCACTGAAATAAACACGTCTATGTTTGCAGAACACATTTCTATAGAATCTGTATATGCGTTGGAACTTTGTGTCCCTGTGTTTTTTCTTTTCATGTCAACACATCACCACTGTGCACCCAAGACCTGGTCCAAGAAACCTGTAAGACGCATCCAGCTGCCTCGCTCTCAGGTGTCAGGCAAGCAACTGGGACAAGCCTGGTCCATCCACGTCCCATGAAGAGAAGTACGACTAGAGCATCCAGCACCGACTGCCATGACATGCTATTGCCTACCAATGCCTGGAAAAGCAGCCAATCTGGTTCCAGGATGTTTGATCAAAACAGCTCAAGCTTATGGTCAAGTCTGAAGTCGTCCACTTGAACTTCAAAGTACTGGCACGACTGTCAACTACACCGAAACCGAAATTAGCAAGGCTTTAACGACGCATACATGCAAACGAAACACGCAAGAAAGAAAAGCACCGCCTGTACACAACCCGAACTTCACCAACCACCAAAGTTTGCAACACAGGGATAATTTTTATGGAAGCAACCACGTCGATTTCCTAGCCTTGCGCCGAAAAAACTGCAAAATTTGCGACATTTTAAAAACCTAACGACTTTTTCTCACAATTTAAGGTTATGGACAAATCTTTGACAGCTGAACTACAAGTGGCAACAAGAACATGGGCGAAGCGAAGAGGAGTCAACCTCACAGGCTACTAGGCAGAAGGTAGCACAACGGTTCAGAAATCATGAGACGCTCGCGCTCGAACAAATTCTAGACGTGACCGACGAAGAGCAATCAAGAACCAACTTCAGGGAATGGCTCCGGTCAGGTTTTCCACGACAGGACCGTACGGAGGCACAGGTGCACACGGGAAATTAGTGAAAATATTAAAGACAACTTGTGAACTTTTATTGTTTTTTTTTTGTGAATTATTAGACACCGTTGTATATTTTTTTTTCAGGAAATTATATGTACATTAGTTGTTCTTTTTAATGCTGAAATTATCTTTTTTATTTTTCTTTTCAATTTGATTTAATTACATTTTTTTACACATGTCTTATTTAAACGTTAAACTGTTTGGACTGTAGGCTTATTTAAGCTGGGGTCCACCTTTTACAGGGTCGGGGGATGTGTCACAAGTTCAATAAATAAACTATTTTACTTATTAATAAGTTATTGCCCTCTACATTGGCAGGATGTAGCTTATTTATTGAATATGCATTAAAATTGCAACTATGAAATATTATAGTTCCTTTATAAAATCAAACAATTACTTTAAATAATTTATTTAAACGACGCTGAACCTCAAGTCAGCAGAACTGAGGTTTCTGACCTAAAGTCAACGCTCCCCAAAAGGAGGGGAAAACTGTTGACTTGGTGATAGGGCAATCGGAAAGACGAGAGTTGGAAAAGACACTAGTGCACGATCCCCGGTCCGATGCGTTTGTGATTGTGATACACTGTAGAAGAAATGATCTTCAAATCTGTAATGTAAGTAATAGAAAATTAAGTTGTCTTTCGAGAGTAAATCACATATATGTTTCCTGTTTATGTCAAGATTGAATGTTCCTATTTATTGTAAATAAATGATTTAAGTTTGTTTTAAGTCACGTTTGATTCCGATCTAGTTCAGGTTGCGTTACCTCTACGCCCCTAGTCACACCCTTAAAACTAGGGCGTGACAATATATTTATTCTTTTAGCAGGGAATTGTCCCTTAATAATTCAAAAGAATTGCTTGAACACGATGCGGCTGCGCAATTAACAGGTGTTCTAAAACTGTCACGACTGCAGCTGCAAACAGTCTGAGTTGATGGTTTTCTACATATTAGAAAATTCTTTTAGCCTATAAAATATGATATTATGGATACCAAAGAAGAGAAGAGAGTATTAAGAGTCTGTGACGAAGTAGATTCCGATGAACTCGAAATTAAGGTGGAACAGGATGGGTCTGACGAGGATGAAGTTGTTAAGACTGGTGAGGAAGAGGATCCATTTACGGGTTCAGACGATAGAGATCCAGATTATTCGCCTTCAGATGGAGATCATGAAGGCAGTGATTCTGCATTATTGCAACAAAATACAGCTACGCTGCCATTGCAGCGGCATGTAACAGCTGAAAGCGATCAGTATGATGTCGACAGTAGTAATGAGTGGGGTGATACCTTTGATGATGTACCAAACTTTTATTTTGATGAAGCAGCTTCGAGGGTAAAATTAAGATTTGAAAATACTCCTTCACCTTTGGATGTCTTTAGATCTCTATGGACCGAAGATGTAATGAATCTCTTAGTCGCCAGCACAAGTAGTCATGGAAGAAAATTAGAAAACACAAATCGTTCTACGCTCAAAAACTCTAGAATGTTTTTATTTTCCGAAACAAATAATGAAGACTTAAATAAATTTCTTGGTATTTGTATACTTCAAGCCCAAATACGCTTTGCCATCCTACGAAATTTTTTTTCGTATGATCCATTATATTACCATCCTGTGTTTTCCCATGTTTCGTCAGGACGTCGCGCCGCTACGAACAACTACTTAGCAGTTTTAATTGCAAGAATAAAAGGGACAATACTACTAACAGGCTAAATAAAGTTAGTGTTAGAAAATTTTCAGAATGCCTATTCACCTGGTAAAGCTCTGTCACTGGATAAATCTTTATTATTTCATCGTGGTCGATTAAGCCTTAAGCAATATATTAAGAGGAAAAAGCTAAATACGAAACTAAATTTCTTGAACTGTGCTCACCAAATAAATGGTTTAAATTGCAACATCGAAAAATATAAACTGCTATATAGGCTTCTAGCACCTTTCTTAGACAAAAGTCACCATGCCATTATGAATAATTTTTATAACAGTATCCCCTTATCTGAAAAATTAGTTCGTCGTAAGACTCATAGTAAAGGAACTTTAAGGTCAAATCGAAAGCGAAATCCAAAAGAGATCTAATCTAAAAGAATCTTAAAAGAGGGTAACATAAATGACTGCGCAAAGGAAAAATATATGTTTTCAAATGGAAAGATAAACGTGAAGTTTTATGTATTACCACTAACTTCCACCCTCAATTGGTAGACATACGTAAAAAATTCGTACGGAAAAATAAAAACAAACCAAAAGAAATTTCTGAATACAATAATAATATGGCCGGTATTGATAGATGCGACCAGTTAACTTCTTATTATACATAGTTGCCTAAAAATCTTTACGATGGTACAAGAAAACTATCATTTATCTGCTAGATGTGACTATTGTTAACAGTTTTCTTTTGTATCGGGAAATATCAAAACCGAAAATTTTCGCGATAGAATCATAAAAGGACTTTTCGGTATACCCTCCAATTTAAAGGACGGAAGAAAATTAGTCAAGGGAGGAGCAATAAATACTATCAGCCTATCTGCTGAAAACAGAAATTTACCAGCACCTGAACCACTGATACTGCATGCTTTGGAACAAATTCCTTTGCCTCCTGCATACAAAAGAAAAAGTTAGTTTTTAAGATGCCATGAATGCTTTAAACATGGAAAGAGGGGACAAAGATCATGGCGCTGTGCTGGATGTAATGATAAACCTTTGTGTCGAAAACTGTTCAGTAACTTTCATTGTAGGTTTCAAGTTTATGTTGTTTATTTCCAAAAATATAATTGATAGTTTTTTGTTTAAGATAATGTCTTTCGATCTCTATAAATAGAAAAAAAATATTTATATTCGACATGACTGTAAATGCAGATACTATTTTTTTTCTAGAAATTTTTATTTTTGGCTGCAGATAATTAGGAAGTTTCCTATTTCAAAAATATCGAGTAACTCTAACATCATTTAATAGTCTTTCACTTAATTTGTCAAGCACAAAAATAATCATCTCGATATCTTCAAAATTGACGAACTTATTTAATTTCTTATATGTTAAATTTTTAAATACTAGGACCGCAACTTTTGTCGACCGTGACGTCAGAATACATAAGACTTTGTCGCCGGGCTAGCTGCCTGGTACTGCTGTCGCGTGTTTACTAGACATTTAGGTATTATTTTAGTACGTTCATTGTGATGTTCATTAAGTTTTTTTTGCAACAATATTGTAAAAATGGAAGAAGGTTTTATTGGTGGGGATTCAATAAACCTACCCAAGTTGATATTGATATGAGAATGGATTTTTTTTCAAATAATCCGTCATACACTAGTGCCGAGACACGAGGAACTAAGCTTTAAAAACTAGTATGTTTGACCTATGTTGTAGCCGTTCTTATACTCTCTTTTGACACTGTGAAGATCTGATACTTTTATCAATTTATTAATTAATTTATTTGATTATTATTGTTAGTTTTGGTGTGTGAATAAGCAATAATGACCCTTATAAAAATTTATTTTCACTAAACTTTCAGGAATGGTGGACATGTATGGAGCTTGGAGCTAATTACTTTTTGGTACTCATTGGCGTAAGGCTTGAGGGTTTTTAAGAGGATCAAATGTTGAAAAATATTCTCAAAATTTAAAAATCCGTTCAATTTTCAGTTAATTTTAGAAATATTTGCCTGGGTACATGTCTGCCTGTTGTTAGCTTTTGGTTTTTGGTACTCATTGCCGCAGAATGTGAAGTCTGTTTTAAATCGCTAAAAATGAAGTTAATTATATTGACATATAAAATTTCACACACCCTACTTAATAATGAATAATGAAGAACAGAAGAGGTATTGTTTCCCAAAATACATTTTTAATTTTGATTTGTTATTATTGTAGATCCGGAAGAGTTAGTTATGGAGATGATGCCATTGGATATGTGCAAGTTAAGAGGCCAAATAATAACTATATTGTCAAAGCACGTATACCTATCTCCATAACGCAGACTGAAAAGTAAACCATATCGATCCTTTTATTAGTTGCACAATCGAAATATAAATATCGCCAAAAGTTGGTGCATGTCCGATAACCATATTTGGTGCACTTAGAATAGCTTCAAGTCAAACAGCATACAGGTATATTTTGTAGAAATTGATATCCAAACGTGCTTTTGCAAGAACAAAATCAGATTTTTAAATCACATTAATGTAAATTTCTTTGAAATGAAGCTTATTTTATTTAAGGAACAGTTAATGTTAGTGTAGGAAAAAAAATTTTGAGGCAAATATGGGGCCTCGACATACCATTATTTATTTTAATTAATTTTTTAAAGTGGAAAGTTTACATTCCTGTTACTTACATTAATAAAACTAAGGGGTGTTTTATTTAATTTTAGCTCTTCACATGGCATAAGGGCAGTGGTCAGGTTTTGCTGAACTTATGACTAGACGTCAACAAAGATACAAGTCAAGCCTTTCGAAGCCCTCAAGGAGAATGTATATTCATTCGAAGATCACTCTGAGGAAGAATATTACGAAGAGGAGCCACCCATGGATGTGGCTTTGGGTTTAAGAAAGAAAAAAATGGACGAGGATAAGAAACGTTTTGAGGAGGACAAGATTTGACAAACAAAATTTCCCACTTTTCCTCTGATCCCCAGAGCGGTTCCTAATGTCAATGACCTTTTTGCTTAACTTTTTGGCTTCAACCTTACACCGCGCCTTTGGGTTTGCTTAGGTTTCTAAGGTAGGTAGACCTAGTTAACAAATTTGCGAAGTAAGATTAAAAATGTGATAATATGTGTTAGGTAAAAATTATTAGAACTATTTTATTTCTTCCCTGGAAAGGTTGAGTGATAAACCAGCAAAATCCACAGTTTGGACAGAAAATCTAAAAACTGAGTAAGAATTATTTCTGTAAGCTGTATCATGTAGGATTTTATTTATTTTATTCGAAGTTTATGAACTAACAAAATATAAAAACAATCTAAATGAGTTTAAAAAAAATGTAAAGATTTAAAAAATTATAGGGAATAATTTTATTTATTTGTAAAACCATGTTTTTTTAACCAATCACCGGAAAATATCGACAAGGACATCAAATAAGATGACCAATGTAGGATTTTATTTATTTTATTCGAAGTTTATGAACTAACAAAATATAAAAACAATCTAAATGTGTTTAAAAAAAAGGTAAGGATTTAAGAAATTATAGGAAATAATTTTATTTATTTGTAACACCATGTCTTTAACCAATCACCGGAAAATATCGACAAGGACATCAAATAAGATGACCAACCGTACTGTTTTGGCCAGGACGGGTTTAGGTTTTTCGCATATCGTCCTGGGTAAACAAAATGCTCTAGTTTGTCCCGTTTTTAACAATTTTGTCTAAAATTGTCCGGGATGACAAACCCAATAATGACGCTCATGTATGTTTGTATAATGTATAATCCCATATATTCTAGAAAAAAGAAAAAACTGGAATTTAGAGCTTGTTAACGAGTATCATAAATAATATATAGTTTTTTTGGTTACCACCTCAATTCTGGTTTTTACTTTTTCATATTTGGTCACCTTAACGTAAAATTGCAATGCAAGATCATCTAAAATAATTTCAAAAATGATTCTTTAATAAGTTGCTCCTATAGGTTTATTAAGGCAGTATTAATGGGGACGACGCGTACCGTACCTGCATTATGTTGTAATAAACAATGACAATGTTTTTTCCCTATATTTTTATTTTAAGTAGGTGACAAGCTAAATTTTTTTGAAATGTTTTTTAAATGTCTCAAGTAAGGGAGCTTATGTTAATGTTTAAATTTTTAGTGTATTGTTTTATATTTTTCTATTTTACATATCTTAAATTATTTTTTATTTTACTGTACTACTTCTTTGCAGGACCTAATGTACGCAGGCACTATAACTTCATTTTAATGTGTTTACAATTTTATTCAGTTTGCATGAAACGAATACATGATGTAACTTTTCTTATTTATTTTATAGGTTCGTTTTCTGTTAATAATTAACATAACCATTTTAGCGCTAAATACTATTATAAATAAATTATTGTAATTGTAAAAACGAATTTTTGCACTGGCAATAAAACAAACAATTTTAAATATGATATTAGGATAAGGTGACCAACCGTCCTGTTTTGGCGAGGACGGGTTTAGGGTTTCTGCCATTGTCTTGGGTAAACAAAATGTCCTGGCTTGTCCGGGTTTTTACAATTTTGTCCAGAATTGCCCGGATAACAAACTCACTAATGATGCTCCTTAGACAGACGTATATTTGTATAATGTATAATCCTATATATATATATATATATATATATATATATATATATATATATATATATATATATATATATATATATATATATATATATATATATATACATATGTTACCGGCAAAGTCCGTTTCATCGTCATACTTAAGTTTGCCTAGGTAAACCGCACATTGCCGGGACGTTTTTGGCAAAGTCCGAAATTGTTCTCTATTTCGGAGTTTGCCCAGAATGTAACCCGGCAAACTTAGGTCTGCCAAACATGTTTCAGGAAAAGTCCGAAATAATAAATTTGTGACCGTTACGTTGCTGTTGTTTCAACGTGTATAATGATTTCATTTAAAAGAGTAATATTTTAAAATATCTATGGTGACTTTTTTTCTGACACTAGGACCTAAATATTCTTTTTAAATATTATTGACCTAAAATGAATCATAAAATATCTTGAGACTTTTATTAATACGTTAAAAAATACCTATAGAATATGAATCTACAGTTAATATTGTGACAATATTCACACAAAAGAAAAATAAAGCAAAACATTGTACTAAAATAAAATTAAGTCGGCAATAAATGGGTGTGGTCGGTACATGCAGCCTTAAGCAGGGCGCGCATTGAATCGTCTCGGTTCGTCTCGGCACGGCACGGCACAGTCAAAAGGTTTGGTATACATGCAATTATATGAAAAGGAGCGCATTGAATCGGTTTCACCCACTCGGAACGACCAAATCGGAATCAGAGCAAAAATTGCCGAAATGTCCGACTGCCTGCGATTCTCGTATTGAGACGCAAGCGGAAGAGATAGGTGTGCAATGGCGGACGAAGTTTTGATGGTAAACGTTCGTTTTTATGTTTTTTGTACGACCCGAAGAATCACGACAATGTGCGGAAGGAGAATGCTTAGGAGGAAATAGCGAAAAAACGTCTGATACGATACTACGTCTATACGTCACAATAGTTGCAGCTGTTTTAAAGAACCGATAGCCGAATCAATGCGCTTTGACTGTCGGCATTTCGAACGAAACTTACCGAGCCGAGTCAATTCAATGCGCGCCCTGCTTTGAGTGTTTGTCTATTCGTCTAACTGGACCGGGTTTGCTCAGGTTTGATATTATCATTTAATAAAAAAAGTTTAATAAGTATATTATGAAGGTATATTTAACTTAATGAAATACGATGTAATCATGTTATTTACAGGCTTAGCATCACTAGTATACCAATTATCATTATGCAACACAAAGGTAAGAACATATTTCGGACTTTTCCTAATACGTGTTTGGCAAACCTAAGTTTGCCCGGTTACATTCTAGGCAAACTCCGAAATAGAGAACAATTTCGGACATTGCCGAAAACGTACCGGCAATGTGCGGTTTACCTAGGCAAACTTAAGTATGACGATGAAACGGACTTTGCCGGTAACATATGTTTATATATATATATATATATATATATATATACAGGGTGATTCACGGTCGATGGTAGGTTAGACGTTTATGGAGAACGGAACGCGGGATTTTTTTGAAAATTTGGCAACGTGGGTAATTAGCTATGCTCTGTCCATCTAAAATATTTTCAGCATTGCGACGTTGCCGCTTCTATCAAAAAGTCCTAGCAACTTTATTTTTTTAAATGGAACACCCCATATATTAATAAATTTTTAGAATCGCTCTTTTATTACAATACTTTTTTGTTAATATTACCCTATACCTATCTCTATCGGTTTTCGAGATAAAAATTAGTTTGTGTTAAATATGGTCCAAAACATGGCCCTAATTACACGTAAGTAAATTAGTGCTCTCAATTCATGGAAAGTTGATATTTTGGCGGTAGTTTAGACAGACCCGATGTATTTATTTTTCACCATGAAATCGACTCCATATCATACAGGGCGTGCTAAGATTACTATTATTTCCGTTGTTCATAAAAGGGGTCAAATGTTCGTTTTTTTAAATGAAACCCCCTGTATATTAATCAATAAATTGAAAGACGAAGAAAAACGCTTTAAGATGGTACATCATATTCCTATACCTAAATCATCAAGTTTTCTTAATAAAAGCGCTTTTTTGTGAAAAAAAAAATAAAGACTTTAATTTTAAGTAACCATGGATATCAAACATCAAAATATCAAACTTACGACATTTTGACGACTGTGTTTAAAAAAATCTCCCAAAATGAACGCAGATAATCATTATTCAAACGAAGTTCTTATGAAATTATTTATTTTACACGGACAATGTGATCAAATCATTGCCAGAACTTGCAGAAAATTTAACCAAATGTATCCTGAATTGACACAAATGAACGAAAGGAAGTTTGTAAGATTACAAAATAATTTCATTAACATGTGAAAATAAATTAAATAACAAAATTAGGAAGGTTCAAAAAACAAAACTGTAAACAAAATAAGAAATTTTTACAATAAATGCTGGAAATGTTGTCCATTACATTCTAAACATTTTAGTATGTGCTTTTGTACGCGACTCGTAGTTGCTTTTTCAATTTCATGGGGATCCAGATCTTCAATACACCGAACTATTCGCCGTCGCAGTTCTTCTTTGGTAGGCACTGGAGTACTGTACACTCTTTCTTTTAAAACACCCCATAAATAAAAGTCAAGCGGCGTGAGATCGGGGGATCTCGGTGGCCAATCCCACGGCCCTAAGCGCCTAAACCAACGATCGTCAAATATTTCATAAAGTACCCTGGAAACTTCCTGGGTGCAATGAGCTGGCGCTCCGTCCAGTTGAAACCACGAATTCCTATAATCCTCTAAAGATAAATTTTCGACGAAATCGGTAACAGTCGTCCTTAGTATTTCGAGATATCTCTCAGCATTTAAAGTGGCATCATAAATAAAAAAGCTAATTTTGTGCTTTTTTAAAATACAAAAAACATTTAGGTCAAATTTTTCTTGAAATCCCATTTCTTTTGTCACGTGAGGATTATGATCAGCCCAAAAATGCTTATTTCTTCTATTAAAAATCCCATCCCTTGTAAATTTTGCTTCGTCGCTCCAAATGATTTTTGACAAAAACTCCGGATCCTCTTGTATACGTATTAAAAGGGTTTCGCAAAAATGCACTCTACGTTCAAAGTCTTCTGCTTTGAGGGCTTGCACTTTAGTAAATTTAAACGGATGCATTTCGTGATTTCCCAAAATTCGTTGTATTGAAGCATATGATACACCCAAATCTTTTTCTGCACTACGAGCCTCTGGATATGCATAAAAATATGCCAAAACGTTGACAATATTATCTTCATTTGAAGTAACAGGTTTTGGTAATGTTAGAGGCGCTTTTAAATTTGAGCCATAGTTAATGAAATTATTTTGTAATCTTACAAACTTCCTTTCGTTCATTTGTGTCAATTCAGGATACATTTGGTTAAATTTTCTGCAAGTTCTGGCAATGATTTGATCACATTGTCCGTGTAAAATAAATAATTTCATAAGAACTTCGTTTGAATAATGATTATCTGCGTTCATTTTGGGAGATTTTTTTAAACACAGTCGTCAAAATGTCGTAAGTTTGATATTTTGATGTTTGATATCCATGGTTACTTAAAATTAAAGTCTTTATTTTTTTTTTCACAAAAAAGCGCTTTTATTAAGAAAACTTGATGATTTAGGTATAGGAATATGATGTACCATCTTAAAGCGTTTTTCTTCGTCTTTCAATTTATTGATTAATATACAGGGGGTTTCATTTAAAAAAACGAACATTTGACCCCTTTTATGAACAACGGAAATAATAGTAATCTTAGCACGCCCTGTATGATATGGAGTCGATTTCATGGTGAAAAATAAATACATCGGGTCTGTCTAAACTACCGCCAAAATATCAACTTTCCATGAATTGAGAGCACTAATTTACTTACGTGTAATTAGGGCCATGTTTTGGACCATATTTAACACAAACTAATTTTTATCTCGAAAACCGATAGAGATAGGTATAGGGTAATATTAACAAAAAAGTATTGTAATAAAAGAGCGATTCTAAAAATTTATTAATATATGGGGTGTTCCATTTAAAAAAATAAAGTTGCTAGGACTTTTTGATAGAAGCGGCAACGTCGCAATGCTGAAAATATTTTAGATGGACAGAGCATAGCTAATTACCCACGTTGCCAAATTTTCAAAAAAATCCCGCGTTCCGTTCTCCATAAACGTCTAACCTACCATCGACCGTGAATCACCCTGTATATATATATATATATATATATATATATATATATATATATATATATATATATATATATAAAATAAAGAAGTAAAACTGGAATTTGTAGCTTGTTGATGAATATCAACAAATAATGGGGAAATTTCTGTTGTCACCTCTGTCCTGGATATTGCCTTTTAAAAGTTGGTCATCTTATATTAGGAAGACTTCTGATTAAATATAATATAAAAATATCTATTATTTTTAAAAATGATAAAAACAGATTTTAAAGATACCCAACCCAACCCAACCCAACCTAAACAAAATATAAAAACAATCTAAATCAGTTTGAAAAAAGGTAAAGATTTAAGAAATTACAAGGAATAATTTTATTTATTTGTAAAACCATGTTTTTTAACCAATCACCGGAAAATATCGACAAGGACATCAAATAAGATGACCAATGTAGGATTTTATTTATTTTATTCGAAGTTTATGAACTAACAATAAAAACAATCTAAATGGGTTTAAAAAAAGCTAAAGATTTAAGAAATTATAGGAAATAATTTTATTTATTTGTAAAACCATGTTTTTTTAACCAATCACCGGAAAATATCGACAAGGACATCAAATAAGATGACCAATGTAGGATTTTATTTATTTTATTCGAAGTTTATGAACTAACAATAAAAACAATCTAAATGGGTTTAAAAAAAGCTAAAGATTTAAGAAATTATAGGAAATAATTTTATTTATTTGTAAAACCATGTTTTTTAACCAATCACCGGAAAATATCGACAAGGGTCGTATGTAAAATAAGATGACCAACCGCACTGTTTTGGCCAGGACGGGTTTAGGTTTTTCGCATATCGTCCTGGGTAAACAAAATGCTCTAGTTTGTCCCATTTTTAACAATTTTGTCTAAAATTGTCCGGGATGACAAACCCAATAATGACGCTCATGTATGTTTGTATAATGTATAATCCCATATATTCTAGAAAAAAGAAAAAACTGGAATTTAGAGCTTGTTAACGAGTATCATAAATAATATATAGTTTTTTTGGTTACCACCTCAATTCTGGTTTTTACTTTTTCATATTTGGTCACCTTAACGTAAAATTGCAATGCAAGATCATCTAAAATAATTTCAAAAATGATTCTTTAATAAGTTGCTCCTATAGGTTTATTAAGGCAGTATTAATGGGGACGACGCGTACCGTACCTGCATTATGTTGTAATAAACAATGACAATGTTTTTTCCCTATATTTTTATTTTAAGTAGGTGACAAGCTAAATTTTTTTGAAATGTTTTTTAAATGTCTCAAGTAAGGGAGCTTATGTAATGTTTAAATTTTTAGTGTATTGTTTTATATTTTTCTATTTTATATATCTTAAATTATTTTTTATTTTACTGTACTACTTCTTTGCAGGACCTAATGTACGCAGGCACTATAACTTCATTTTAATGTGTTTAAAATTTTATTCAGTTTGCATGGGACGAATACATAATGTAACTTTTCTTATTTATTTTATAGGTTCGTTTTCTGTTAAGAATTAACATAACCACTTTAGCGTTAAATACTATTATAAATAAATTATTGTAATTGTAAAAACGAATTTTTGCACTGGCAATAAAACAGAAAAAATTTGATATTAGGAAGGTGACCAACCGTCCTATTTTGGCGAGGACGGGTTTAGGGTTTCTGCCAAAGTCTTGGGTAAACAAAATGTCCTGGTTTGTCCGGGTTTTTACAATTTTGTCCAGAATTGTCCCGGATAACAAACTCACTAATGATGCTCCTTAGACAGACGTATATTTGTATAATGTATAATCCTATATATAATATAAAGAAGTAAAACTGAAATTGGTAGCTTGTTGATGAATATCAACAAATAATGGGGAGATTTCTGTTGTCACCTCTGTCCCGGATTGTGCTTTTTAAAAGTTGGTCATCTTATATTAGGAAGACTTCTGATTAAATATAATATAAAAATATCTATTATTTTTAAAAATGATAAAATCAGATTTTAAAGATACTATGTACAATAATTATATGAGGATGAGGGATGTTAATAGGCATATTTAAAAAATATAAACAAAACAGCTCAAAGATGGTGAAACTTTTGACATACTTGTAAAATATTTGTTATTATCAAAAAATACCTAGAAAAGACATAGGCTATATCTAATTTATAGTCCGAGAGCCACTGAACCCTGTAAGTAACAGTATTTGCACAAAGCTGTAAATTTGTATATTGACGATTGAAGTAATGAATAAGTAAAAATCATGACCTGGCAAGTCTCCCCCGGTCGCGTCATCAACCTCTGTATTTTTGAAAATGTAAAAAAAATTAAAAGTTAGGTCACAAACCTCAAATTATAATATGTTTAAATTTAGACGTAACAAAACCCAAAAAAAAATTGCCAGGCGATTCTGAAGGTCGCACGCACCTGCCAGGCGATTCTGCAGGACATAAAATAAACATTGTCCTACAAGTTTCCAATTTTTACAGGCTCTTTATTAAACGATTTAACGTAAACATGTTCAAGGCCAGGCGATTCCGACGGTCGCAAGGGCACGCCAGATGCGGAGATAGACAAAACAGGAGTGCGAGAGCAAAAAGACTGGAGATGCTAGGTAGATTATAGGATGCTTGTATGATATTTGATGTATAATTGTATGAATATAATTTCGAATTAAGTAAACAAAATATTTTTATCATAAAAAAGCACTTTTTTTCAACTAAAAATTATTGTCAATATTATACAGGGTGTCCGAAAAGTCTTAGTATGGGCAAATGTCTTTGCTATTAATAAAGATACAGCTACCAAATTTTAGGTGTATCTTACTGGTTACTTATCTACTTTTTTATGTAATTTAACTTTTTAAACCCCATTGAGGGGCGACGCACAGTAATATATTCCGGAAATAAAATAATAAAATGTTCTAAATCAAATATCTCTTGATCGGAAAAAGATTTCGGGACGAACCAAACGGCGTTTTGTATTTTCTAAACAGTGAGACCTATACAAAAAGTTGAGTTAACTTTTTTTGCATTTCCCGTAAATACATATATACCACGTTCTTGAATACAGGTACATTATTGCTGTGGAAATATGCCAAAAATGAATGACAAACCTTGTAACACTCTAAAACTTCTCTTCAAAAAAGAAGCATTTTACTACAAACCCGAGGTCCGTTTCTTAATTCGTTTTAAAATGGCAAGCCTTTAAAAAATCTTGTAAAAAAAATTAAAATTTAAATACCTTCATGTTCATGGTGGTCATTTTCAACAAGTTTTAAAGTAATAAGAGAAAGGTACTGAAAATTATATTTTTTTTCACGATTTTTAATTTTTATAGGCTTGCCATTTTAAAACGAATTTTATTAAGATACGGACCTCGGGTTGGCGTTAAAACTTTTAAAATAAGGTTTCACACGGTATAGGGTTGCATTTAAAATTTTTGACCTCAACTCCCTAGAGTCACCCCTGTTGAAAAAGTTAAACTACATAAAAAAGTAGATTTATTAACCAATAAGATACACCTAAAATTTGGTGTCTCTAACATTATCAATAGCGAAGATATTTGTCCAGACTAAGACTTTTCGGACATAATTTTTAGTTGAAATTTTTTTTATATAAATTTAAAAAAATTACTTAATTTGAAATTTTATTCCTAACACCCACCTTATACATTTACCTACCTAGTATCTTCAATGTTTTTGCTCTCGCACTCCCGTTTTATTTTTCTTCGCATCTGGCGAGCCCTTGCGACCGTCGTAATCGCCTGGCCTTGAACTTACGTTAAATCGTTTAATAAAGAACCTGTGAAAATTGGAACCTTGTAGGACAGTGTTTATTTTATGTCCTGCACAGAGCACATTTAGAATCGCCTGACAGGTGCGTACGACCTTCAGAATTGCCTGGCAATTTTTTTTGTATTGTGTTATATCTAAATTCAAACATATTAAAATTTGAAATTTGTGACTTACCTTTTAATTTTTTTACATTTTCAAAAATATAGGGGTTGATGACGCGACCGGGGGAGACTTGCCAGGTAAGATTTACTTATGGTTGCTCTTCAATCGTCAATATACAAATTTCCAGCTTTGTGCAAATACCGTTACTAACAGGGTTCAGTAGCTCTCCGGTTATTACACTGATAGCCTAGGTATATGATTTTTTTTTAATGACAATGAATTCGAAGAGTACACAAAAGATCAGGGGCGGCTACTGCCAGGGGGCGCAGGGTCTCGCACCCCACCCCCCCCCCCCCCCAATTAAATAATAAAATACATATATAAAATATTTATTTCATTAAAGCAACTCATAGCACCAAAAAACTGTTCAAATTATCCTCGTGACGTAAATTACATAGCCAGCGAAGGCACAAATAAATAATGCAGCTCTTTTCCTTCTAAGGTAGTTTGGAGTACCTTGGCAAAAGTCCACGTTATAATCTGAACGGTGGATCAAGCGCGAACCTTACTTCCGCAAGGTCTCTGCTTGAGAACAACCGCGAGATGATGTCACGCAAAAGGACGCGATGCTCGATGACCAATCAGATTGCGAATAAATCTGTGGTTGCTATGACAACGGTCGGCATGGTACACGTGCTTCGGTCTCAAAACTTCTGCAGCCTTTCTGCCTTTGCCGTTAAATAGTTTGTTTTGTTTTCTGTTTTTTCGGTATTTTCACTGTCAATATGAATTTTGTAAAGTATATTTTAGAAAATAGACCTGTTCCATTTGAAGAAAAAGTTGCAATCAAAAAGTTGGGTCGTCCAACACCCGATTTAGAAATAAAATCAACGGTGTTTATGACGTTTTGAAAAAATAATGTGTAAGCTAGCATTCGGCGCTTTTCACTCCTCACCTTTAACCCTCCTCCCCTCCCCCTAACAACTGCGTTGCACCCCATATTCAAAAACCACGAACCGTCACTGCAAAGATCCAAAAAAAAAGAACAGTTTTTCCGTATATGTCAATTTTATTAAGTGACAACAATCAAATCTACAGTGTCCTAGGTAATTTGAAATATTTTTCTATGGCGATGAGGAGTATACATTATGTAAAATTGTAATCGACCATATTAAACAATACAAATAAAACAGCTCAGACAAAATTAAATGGTTGCTCTATGAAAGACGGATAAACTATTTAAGTTAGAAGAAAAGATTTACGTTAAATAAAATTTACTTTGACGTGGGCTACATGAAATGTCTTTATATAACAATTAGACATTTACACATTTACGTTGTATAAAATTGTAATGGACAAATTTAAACAGTACAAACAAAAAAGCCCAAATAAGATAAAAGTGTTGCTCTATCAAATGTCACATCTTTTAAATGACAAGTTGGTTATATAAAATTTATACTGACATGGAGGCTATATGAAATATCTCTATGTAACAGTAAGACTTTTAGGTTATGTAAAATTTGAACCGACAAATTTAAAGAGTACAAACCAAAGAGTACATAAACAAGAAAATTGTTGCTTTATAAAATGTCTGTAAATTGTTGTAAAACCCAAGAAAAGAGATATATGTTATGCAAAACTTACACCGACATAGGCTAACAAGTAGACGTTTACGATACATACAACTGTAATCGACAAATTTAGACAGTACAAACAAAAGAGCCTACACAAGATAAAATTGTCGTTCTATAAAATGTTTGTAAGTTCCCGTGTCAAGAAAAGAGATGTAGTTATGTAAAACTTTCACTGGCATAGCCTTTATAATAAAATATAATGGTGCAGCACTTAGACGTTTACGCTTTATATAATTGTAATTGTAATTGCAAATTTTTTAAGTGACAAGTTGGTTATATAAATTTTGTACTGTCATAGAGGCTATATGAAATATCTCCATGTAACAGTAAGACTTTTACGTTATGTAAAATTATTGGAATCAACAAATTAAAAGAATACAAACCCAAGAGCCCAAGCAAGATAAGTGTTGCTCTATAAAATGTCTGTAAGTTGTTGTAAATGCCAATAAAAGAGATGTATGTTATGCAAAACTTACACCGCCACAGGCTAACAATTAGACGTTTACGCTATAACTCAAAACGATAAATTTAAACAGTACAAACAAAAGAACCCAAACAAGATTGAACAGGTGTTCTTTAAAATGTCTGTACGTTTTCGTGTCAAGAAAAGATACTGACAAAGGCTTTATAAAATATTATTATGTAACAACATATTGCGTAGCTCGATTTTAGTATAAATTTTGAGTACACCAACACTGTTTTGAGTTTTGAAATATTGCAGTGGACTACGATCGTGAGTTTGCTGATCTAAGTGAACAATCTGATTGTAGATCGGAAATGTTATGTTTTGTCGTGCATCAATGGAACTCTAGATGAAAACATAAGTTTTCATCGTTTTCCAAAAAAAAAAGAACAGTAGAAGTTGCGTGGTTTGATGGTGATAAGAAAACGATAGACCTGTGGAAAGCTTGGAAGACTAGGCTTAATATAGGAAAGTTTTCTAACAAATGGGCGACAGTGTGTTTTATTCATTTTAAACAGTATACAAAAGAGCCGATACGTGATAAAATTGTTGCTTTATAAAATGTCTAAATTATTACGTAAAGAACAGAGCTGTAGGTTATATAAAACTAACATTGATCTAGGCTATATGAAATATTTTATTATGACGAGAGGTGTACGGTATATAAAATTGTAATCGACAAATTTAAACAGAACAAACAAAAGAGCCCAAACAACATCAAAATGTTGCTCTACAAAATATCTGTAACAACTTTAAGCGACAACTAGAAATATGGGTTATAAAAATATACAATGACGTAGGCTATCAAAGGAAACGTTTGTGCTATATAAAGGTGTAATCGAAAAATTTTAATAGTACAATCAAGAACCCAAACAAGATCAAAAAGTTGCTCTGTAAAATGTAAATTTCAGTGATAACAAAAAATTTAGGTTATGTAAAATTTACACGGACATCGGCTGTGTTAAATAAAATGGTTGTGCTATGTACACTTACAAAATTATAATTATAAATGTAATCGACAAGTTGAAACAGTACAAACAAGACGAAACATGTAAAATTGTTGCTCTATAAAATATCTGTAAATTTTTATGTCAAAAAAGGAGATGTAGGTCATATAAAACTTACACTGACATAGACCATATGAAATATTATTGTGTATCAATTAGACGTATGGGCTACATAAAATCGAGAAATTTAAACAGTACAAACAAAAGAGCCCAAACAAGATTTAATTGGCGTTCTATAAAATGTCTGTAAGTGTTCGTGTCAAGAAAAAAGATGTAGGTTATTTAAAACTTACACTGACAGAGGATTTATGGAATATTATTATGTAACAACTAGACGCCTACGCTGTATAAAAGTGTTATATAACGTAGCTCGATTTTATTATAAATTTTGAGTACAAAAACATTTTTCTCTGGGTTTTTGCAATATTGCAATGGAGAACGATCGTGAGTTTGCCTACCTAAGTGACCAATCTAACAAGGAGATACCATCGGAAATGTTATGTTTTGTGATGTTTTAATAAAACTCTAGATGAAAACATAAGTTTGTCCAAAAACAGGAACAGGAGAAATTGCGTGGTTCGACGGTGATAACAAAAACACAGGCCTGTGAGAAACTTGGAGAACCAGGCTTAAGATAAAAAAGTTTTCCAACAAATGGGCGACAGTGTGTTCTCTTCATTTTAAACAGTATTAACAAAAGAGCTGATACATGATAAAATTGTTGCTTTATAAAAATGTCTGTAAATTATTGTGTTAAGAACTGGGATGTTTTTTTATATAAAACTTAAACTGATCTTATGAAATATTTTCTCATGATGAAAGGTGTACGCCATATAAAATTGTAATCGACAAATTTAAACAGTACACATAAAAGAGACCAAAAAAGCTCAAAATGTTGCTCTACAAAATGTCTGTAACTTTTTAAAGCGACAATTAGAAATATGGGTTATAAAAATAAACAATGACGTAGGCTATATCAAATGAAACGTTTGTGCCATATATAAAGTTGTAATCGAAAAATTTAAATATAATGAAAATACCAAATAAGTTCAAAATGTTGCCCTATGAAATGTTTGTAAATTTCAGTGACAAAAAAATATAGGTAATATAAAATTTTCATTGATATCGGGTGTGTAAAATCAAATGGTTGTGTTGTGTAAAATTATAATCAACAATTAAAACACTACAAACAAGATAGCCAAAACAAGACAGAACTCCCATTCTACACACTTACACCGACAAAGGCTTAATAAAATAATTATAAGGTAACAACTGGACTCCTTCGCTATATAAAAGTGTAATCAACAAAGTTAAATAGTATAACCAAAAGAGCCGATACATTATAAAATGGTTGCCCTATAAGATGTCTGTGAATTGCTGTGTCAAGAACAGAGATGAACGCTATATAAAACTTACACTGATCTGGATTATATAAAATATTTTCTTATGTTGAGAGGTGAACGCTATATAAAACTGTAGTCGACAAATTTAAGCAGTACAAACAAAAGAGCCCAAACAAGGTAAAAGTGCTGCTCTATAAAATGGCTCTTAATTTGGAGTGACAAGTTGATTATATAAAGTTTATACTGACCTTGAGGCTATATGAAATATCTCCATGTAATAATGTTATGTAAAATTGGAATCGACAAATTTAAGAGGCGAAACAAGGTAAGTGTTGCTCTATAAAATGTCTGTAAATTGTGATAAATGCCAAGGAGAGGAGATGTATGTTATGCAAAACTTACACCGGCATAAGGTAACAATTAGACGTTAACACTTTATATAACTGTAAACGACACATTTAAACATTACAAAAAAAGATCAAATTGGTGTTCTAAATAATATCTGTAAGTTTTCGTGTCAAGAAAAGAGATGTAGGAACTTTATGACATATTATTCTGCAACAACTAGACGCCTACGCTATATAAAAGTGTTATATAGCGTAGCTCGATTTTATATAAACTTTAAATACAAAACACATTTTTCTGGGTTTCTGCAATATTGCAATGGAGTACGATGGTGAGTTTGCTGACCTAATTGAATAATCTGACTGTAGGAGATACCATCGGAAATGTCTGGATGAAAACATACCTAAGTTTCCATAGTTTCCCAAAAAAAGGAACAGTAGAAACTGCGTGGTTCGATGGTGACAAGAAAACGATAGACCTGTGGGAAGCTTGGAAGACCGGGCCTAATAATAAGAAGGTGTTCCCATAAATGGGTGACAGTGTGTTCTCTTCAGTGTGTTCTCTTCATTTTAAACAGTATAAACTAAAGAGCCGATACATGATAAAATTGTTGCTTTATAAAAAGTATGTAAATTATTGTGTCAAGAACAGAGATGTAGGTTATATAAAACTTAAACTGATCTAGGCTATTTCACATATTTTTATGATGAGAGGTGTACGCTATATAAAATTATAACAGGCAAATTTAAACAGCACAAACAAAAGAGCCCAAACAAGATCAAAATGTCTGTAACTTTTCATAGCGACAATTAGAAATACGGGATATAAAAATATGCGATGACGTAGGCTATATCAAATGAAACGCTTGTGCCATATAAAGCTGTAACCGAAAAATTTAAACAGTATAATCAAGAACCCAAACAAGAACAAAATGTTGCTCTGTAAAATATTTGTAAATTTCAGTGATACGAAAAAATATAGGATGTGTAAAAAAAGAATGGTTGTGCTGTGTAAAATTATAATTGACATTTAAACAGCACGAACAAAAAACCCGAAACAATAAAATTGTTGCTCAGGTTCTCAATATCTGTAAATTTTCGTGTTAAGAAGAGAGATGCAGGTTATATAAAACTTACACAGGCATAGGCTATATGAAATATTATTACGTAGCAATTAGACGTTTACTGTATATAAAATCGAGAAATTTAAACAGTACAAACAAAAGAGCCAAAACAAAACAAAATTAGTGCTCTATAAAATGACTGTAAATCTTTCAAGCGACCAAAAGAATATATATCATGCAGGATTTTTTTATTTCATTCGGAGTTTATGGACTAACGAATTTAGCATATAATAAAAAGCAAAAGCAATGTAAATAAATTAAAAAAGAAAGATAAAAAACTTACAAAAATATATAGAGAATAATTTCATTTATTTGTAAAATCATGTTTTTTTTTTATAAATCACCGGAAAATAATGAAAAAGCTGAGAGTTGTACTTGCAACGTAGAAGAGTAATGCAAGATCTAAAATAATTTAAAAATCATTTTTTTAACAAGTTGCTCTTGTAGGTTCATCAAGGCAATTTAATCGGGGTAATCGTACTGTACACGCATTATGTTGTAATAAAGAAATGTAAATGCGTGTTTTTGGTTATTTTTACTTATATTTTAATTTTAAGTAGTGAATTTAATTATTAAAACATATTTTTTCCATTGTCCGAAGCAAGTGAGCTTATGCTTATGATTCAATTTTTCTTTTAATTTTTTTTATTCAATTGCTATTATTTTTATGGTTTTGAAATCATTTATATTTCATTGGACCAGTTCTTTGCATAAAGGAGGTTTAACATGCAAGCACGCCCTTTGCTTTATTTCAACCTTCAGAATTTTTTTGCATAAATAAAATGGATGAAGTAACTTTTATTATTTATTTTATAAGTTTGCCCAGGTTTATTAGGAATTAATATAAATACATCATTCTAGAGCTAAATACCCTTATTAATAATTCTTTTTACTGACCAGCCATGTAACTGAAAAAAAAACAATTTTTACACTGACAATAAAACATATAAAGGTTGTGATAGAGAATAATTAAATATAATATAAAACATTTATTATTACTCTTTTAAAATGGTAAAAAGTTTATATGTAGAATTATTATAAGAGGATGAGAGGTGTATTCCACATAAAACTAGAATCGACATATTTAAACAATATAAACAAAAGAACCCAAAGAATATTAAACTCTTACATTATTTGTAAAATATTTCTTAATATTACAAGAATATTTATTAATAAACAACAGGTAACAATTACATAGGCCATTTTATTTTGTGAATGATGATGAGGGATGAGGGGTGTATGCTATATAAAATTAAAATCAGCAAATTTAAACAATACAAACAAAACAGCCCACAAACAGATAACGATTTTTTCGTAAATGTAAAATATTTGTCAATTTAAAAAAATACAGGCGTGGGCTATATAAATCTTTACTGCTCTAGGCTATATGGAATATTTTGTTATGGTTATGGCGGTAAAAAGTGTACCCGTATATAAAATTATAATCGACAAATTTAAACGGTAAGAACAAAAGAACCTAAACAAGATCAAAATGTTGCTGTATAAAATGTCTGTAAAAAACATGGGTTACATAAAATTTACACTGACAAATGGAATGTTTGCGGTATATAAAATTGTTATCGACAAATTTAAACAGTAAAAACAAAACAGCCTAAAAAAGATTGTAATGTTGCTTTACATGTCTGTACATTTTTAAGCGACAATCAGAAATATGGGATATATAAAATTTACACTGACATACATAGGCTATATCAAATAAAGTGTTTTGCTACATAAAATTGTAATAGACAAATTTAAACAGTACAAACAAAATCAAAATTTTGCTCTATAAAATGTCTCTTATTTTCTTAGGCACAATCAGTAAAATGGGTTATATAAAATTTACATCGACATAGTTAATAAAACTGTTATCGACTAAACAAGATCAAAATGTTGCTCTATAAAATATCTATAATATTTTGAAGGGTCAATGAGAAATATGAGTTATATAAAATTTACACCGCCATATGCTATATCAAACTAAATGTTTGCGCTACATAAAACTGTAATCGACAAATTTAAACAGTACAAACGAAAGAGACCAAAAACAAGATCAAAATGTTGCTCTATAAAATGTCTATATATTTTTAAAAATCTATTGAAAATATGGGTTACATAAAATGTACACCGACATTATGAAATAAAATGGTTGCGCTTATAAATCTGTTATCGACAATGCAAGAATAAAGTTCTAGAGGAAAATGGATCACTGCTGCGAGAAAAGGTAACTCTTCTCGAAGAAAAGTTGAGAAAATGTGAAAAAACTCGACTGTCACAAGAAAAAGCGGGAAACCTGAGAGACCCGGCCATTACGGTACAATCGCATATGCGCGAAACAGCATCGAATGACATTCTCGATACGAATAAGTCGGCCGAAATCCCAAATTCAGAAAATCCACAAAGCGGAAACAAAGATGAAAGTAGTTCCAAAGAACAAAATATGACATCAAGAGGAGTGACAAATGAGTATATTGACAACCTGAGCGTGAGTGACAAAGAACGAGATCAGTGGAAAATGGTATCACATAAGAGGAATAAAAGACCAACCAAAAATAATCGCCCATAGCCCTTAAAAGGCTATAGTGATGATAGCACAACGTTTAAAACCGCTCCCAAAAGGGCCTTTTTGTTTCTCTCCGGGCTAGGACCTGAAGTAACCGGCGAGGAAGTCTTAAAATATCTTACAAGTAAAAACTTGGAAGGCAGTACCTGTGAAAAAATGAGAACAAAAAATGAAAAATATCGCAGTTCCTTCAAACTGGCTGTTCCTCAAGAGTATAAAGAACGATATCTAATGGCTGAGTTATGGCCAAGAGGGGCTGTAATCAACCATTTTCTGAAACCAGGGTGAACTCTCAAAAACCACAGTCTCGTCCAGCAACAATGGAACAGCAAGCGTCATGCGATTTCAGTAAAGCCTTTGATTGTGTTAACCACGAGGTACTCCTGCGAAAGCTTGCAGAGTACCACATCTCGCGAGGTAGTATTGTACTTATCCAATCATATTTAGAGGGAAGATTCCAGACTGTTAGAGTGGGCAATGGAGAATCGGTAGAACATGAAATATCTACAGAAGTGCCCCAGGGCTCAATACTGGGGCCCATACTTTTTTTAATATATATATATATATATATATATATATATATATATATATATATATATATATATATATATATATATATATATATATATATATATATATATATATATATATTGACTCTATTGACTCTACCACAACTAGTAAAAGTTGCTTCATCTGTCCATAAAATCAAGGAGAGGAACTGGCAATTTCCGTTGCACATACCTCTTAACCAATAACAATAATCCCGCCGCCTGTCAAATTCAGTATCTGAAAGGGCCTGGTGTAAAAGTACATGATAGGGATGCAGCTTAAAATCCTTTAAAATTCGGAACACTGTAGTGCAACTTATACCTAAGTCTAAAGAAATGTTTCTGATACTCAAGTGCGGATCCAGTTGCACGTACGCAAGAACGTTTATAATATTGTCTTCATTCCTTACTGAACGTCTCCTGATGGGCACTGGAATGGGACGTACACTACCCGTTGTTCTAAGACGTATTGCCAACCGCCGAAACACATTTCTACTATGGGGTCTTCGCTCAGGATACCTGACAGCATATTCACGTTCCGCAAGAGGAGCATTTTCAAAACACTGAAAATATACGGCAAGCATATCGTAAGCCTCGGCGTTGGTATATGCCATTTTTGAAAGATGCAGCACAAAAGTTGAATAACGATGAACTCAAAATTCACAGAAAATCCAAGATAAAATCTTGAGAGATACTTAAAGATTGATTAAAGTAACATTTCAATTTGTTTGTTTCCCTGACAACCTGCCGATTTTGTTTCATGGCTTACTAGGTAATTTTTTAATAATACGTCAGGTTAGTAAATTAAAGGCAATAGTAATGGAGTAAAAAGTGAAAAAAAAAACACTTAATAAAAAGTTTAAATTTTTTTTTATTTTCCATGGCACGCTTACCCACGGACCTATAAAAACAATTGGTTTTTTCAATTAACATGATATTAATTATTCTTTTGGCTATAACTCCGAAACTAATGAAGATATCGAATCGAATTTTTTACATTTGCTCTTGCAAATTTATTCTACTTTTCGATTATGATATAATAACTATGTCATTCCATTTAAAATTTTGGAGAAAAATTGGAAAAACAAAGAGTTTCTCAAATAACGCCCTCTAGCGAGTGCCGCGAAAATCAATGTAACACAGCCATTATTTTGTTTAAATTAGCAAGCCTTCCTTTCTTAAACGAGACCAAGCTCATCAAATTCGGTGGAGTCAAACCAAAGTTATGGACACTTTTATCAGTAGACTTTCCCCCTCCTCTTCCGCCCTAATTTTACATCTTACAGCAAAAAGTGTTAAACCAAAAAGATGTAGAATTCTAGTAGAATTATCAGTGTAATATTTTTTTGATAGCTTTTATAGGGATAATTTCCAGAAAAATGTCTTTTCTTACATGACCACAGCAATTACGCCCCCTAGCGGCAGAGTTAGGAACTTAAAAATTATTTCCAGCAATTTCTCTTGGCCGCTTTCCTTCTTAGGATTTTTTTTCCAAAGCTCCTGGAGTATCAATTCCTGAGATATGGTACCTCATCACCCTTAATGAAACACCCTGTATATATATATATATATATATATATATATATATATATATATATATATATATATATATATATATATATATATATATATATATATATATATATATATATATATATATATATATATATTAATGACTTGCCACCCGTTGCTCGCAACTCGCAGTATGTGCTTTTTGCTGATGACTGTCTGTCTTTCTCATACAGTGCTGACTCACTTGCGGGTTCGCTGGAGGGCTCCATGGCCGAACAACGGAGGGCTGGGAGATGGTTTAATACCAATAGGCTCCTATTAAACAAAAACAAAACAAATAAAATGGTTTAAAAACCATTTTATTTGTGTAATGTGTTAATTGTGTTAAATGTGTAAACACCGAGGAATCTGGAAGTGGACGAGTCCAGCACTACAGTCATGAAGTTTCTGGGGGTACAGCTGGACCAGGGACTTCAATGGGGTTGCCATACTGAGGCCCTGGCTAAAAAAACTCTCTAAATCATTATATCTTCGGCGTAATCTTAGAAGGTGCGTTTCGTTGGGTGTGCTAAGAACAGCCTATTTTGCCAACTTTCATTCCCATTTTTCATATGGAATTTTGGTGTGGGGCACTACGAGTGTTTGGACTTCAGAGGAAAGCTGTTCGTGTGACAGCTGGGCTGCAGTTCAGAGATGACTGCAGAAACGCTTTTAGAGACTTAAAAATCCTTACGGTTCCGGCGCTGTTTGTTCTGGAGTGTCTTTTGTATGTGAAGGGACACACTGAACAATACAAAACACATAGGGAAACTCATGATCATAATACCAGAAACAGGGGTGACTTGATTCCCGCATATTGGCGGCCGAAGAGGTGCCAGGATGGCCCTGGATACTGGGGAATACATTTTTTTAATGTGTTGCCAGGTCATATCAGGGAGTTACCTTTTAAAACTTTTAAAGATGTAGTTAAGAGGATTTTAATTAGTAAGGTTTTTTACAGCTTTGATGAATATTTAAAATGTAACTTGTAGTCTTGTATTCTAATATTTTGACCACTTCAGTGTAGTATTGCATATTTTAAGTTTAATTATGTAGACTATAAATTTTAAGCTGTGGGTGTAATGTCAGGTGTTTGTAGAAAAATAAGTTGACTGCTTAAATGTATAATAAGTATACTTATTGTTTCCTTTTGACGTGTGTAACTGTACTGTGCATAACATAAATAAATTATTATTATTATTATCGACAAATTTAAACAGTATAAACAAAGAGCCCAAACGAGATCAAAATTTTGCTTTATAAAATGTCTATACATTTTTTAAGCGATAATCAGAAATATATGTTTTATAAACTTTACACCGACCTAGGCTATATCAAATGAAACGTTTACGCTCAGTAAGCTGTTATCGACAAATTTAAACAGTACAAACAAAAAAGCCCAAATAAGATTTAAATGTTGCTCTGTAAAATGTCTATAAAATTCTTAAGCGACAGTTAAAAATAAAGGTCATATAATATTTACACCGACATTGGCTATATCAAATGAAACGTTTACGCTCATAAAGCTGTTATCAACAAATTTAAACAGTTCAAATAAAAAAGCCCAAACAAGATTAAAATGCTGCTCTATAAAATGTCTATAAATTTGTTAAGGGACAATCAGACATTGACACCATGGCTATATGAAATGAAACGTTTACGCTGATAAAGCCATTAGCGACTTTAAGCAGTACAAACAAAAAGTCCAAACAAAATTAAAATGTTGCTCTATAAAATGTCTATAATTTTTATAAGGGACAATAAGAACTATTGGTTATATAAAATTTACACCGACATGGGCTATATCAATCGAAGTGTTTGCACTCATAAAGCTATTATCGACAAATTTAAACAGTACAAACAAAAGAGCCCACATAAGATTAAAATGTTGCTCAATAAAAAATGTCTATACATTTTTTTACGGGCAATAAGAAGTATGGTTATATAAAATTTATACCTACATAGGCTATAATATCAAACGAAACGTTTACGTTCATTAAGTCGTTATCGACAAATTTAAACTACAAATAAAAGAGTCCAAACAAGATTAAAATGTTGCTCTATAAAATGTCTATGAATTTGTTAAGGGACAAGCAGAAATACGGGTTATATAAGATTGACACCGATATACGCTATGTCAAATGAAACGTTTACGAAAATAAAGCTTTTATCAACTTTAAACAGTACAAACAAAAGAGCCCAAACAAGATTAAAATGTTGCTCTATAAAATGTCTATAAATAAGCAATAAGCAATATGGGTTGTATAAAATTTACATCGACATAGACTATGTCAAATTCAATTCATATCAAATGAAATGTTTAGGCTCATAAAGCTGTTATCCACAAATTTGAACAGTACAAACAATAGAGCCCTAACAAGGTTAAAATATAGCTCTGTAAAAAATGTCCATCATTTTTTGAGGGACAATCAGAAATATGGGTTATATAAAGTTTACATCGACATAGGCTATGTATATCAAATAAAACGTTTACGCTCATAAACCTGCTATCGACAAATTTAAACAGTACAAACAATAGAGCCCAAACAAGATTAAAATGTTGCTCTATAAAATGTCTATAATTTTTTAAGGGACAATCAGAAATATGGGTCATATAAAAATACACCGACAGACGCTAAATCAAATGAAACGTTTATGCTCATGAAGCTCTAATCGACAAATTTAAACCGTATAATCAAAATTGCCCAAACAGGATTAAAATGTTGCTTTAAAAAAAGTGTATAATGTTTTAAGAGACAATCAGAAATATGGGTTAAATAAAATTTACACCGACATAGGCTATATTAAACGAAACGTTTCCGCTCATAAAGCTGTTATAGACAGAGTTAAACAGTACAAACAAAATAGCCCAAACAAGATTAAAATGTTTCGCAATAAAATGTATATAAATTTGTTAAGGGACAACAAGAAATATGGGTTATATAAAATTTACGCCGACATAGGCTATATCAAATGAAGTGTTTACGCTCAAAAAGCTGTAATCGGTCAATTTAAACAGCTCAAACAAAAGAGCCAAACAAGATTAAAATGTTGCTCAGTAAAGCGTCAATAAATTTGTTAAGGGACAATCAGAAATATGTGTTATATAAAATTTACACCGACATAGGCTGTATCAAATGAAACGTTTACGCTCATAAAGCTGTTATCGACAAATTTAAAGTACAAACAAAGAAACCCAAACAAGATTAAAATGTTGCTCAATGAAATTTATATAAATTTGTTAAGGGACAATCAGAAATATGGGTTATATAAAATTTACACCGACATAGGCTATACCAAATGATACGTTTACGAAGATTAAGCTGTTATCAACAAATTTAACCAGTACAAACAAAAAAGCCCAAACAAGATTAAAATGTTGCTCTATAAAATGTCAATAAATTATTTAAGGGACATTAAGAGATATGGGTTATATAAAATTAACACCGAGATAGGCTATATCAAATAAAACATTTACAAAGATAACGCTGTTATCGACAAATTTAAACAGTGCAAACAAAAGAGCCCAAACAAGATTAAAATGTTGCTCTAAAAAATGTCTATAAATTTTTTGAGACAATCTGAACTCTGGGTTATATAAAATTTACACCGACATAGGCTATACCAAATGATACGCTTACGAAGATAAAGCTGTTATCAACAAATTAACCAGTACAAACAAAACAGACCAAACAAGATTAAAATGTTTCGCTATAAAATGTCTATAATTTTTTGGGGGACAATCAGGAAAATGGGTTGTATAAAGTTTACACCGACATAGGCAATATCAAATACAACGTTTACTCTCATAAAGCTGCTCTCGACAAATTTAAATAGTACAAACAAAAGAGCTTAAAGAGCCCAAACAAGATTAAAATGTTTCGCTATAAAATGTCTATAAATTTGTTAAGGGACAATAAGAAATATGGGTTATATAAAATTTACACCGACATAGGCTATATCAAATAAAGTGTTTACGCTCAAAAAGCTGTAATCGGTAAATTTAAACAGTTCAAACAAAAGAGCCAAACAAGATTAAAATGTTGCTCAATAAGGCGTCTATAAATTTGTTAAGGGACAATCAGAAATATGGGTTGTGTAAAATTTACACCGACATAGGCTGTATCAAATGAAACGTTTAAGCTCATAAAGCTGTTATCGACAAATTTAAGAAGTACAAACAAAGAAGCCCAAACAAGATTGAAATGTTGCTCAATGAAATTTGTATAAATTTGTTAAGGGACAATCAGAAATATGGGTTATATAAAATTTACACCGACATAGGCTATATCAAATGATACGTTTACGAAGATTAAGCTGTTATCAACAAATTTAACCAGTACAAACAAAAAAGCCCAAACAAGATTAAAATGTTGCTCTATAAAATGTCAATAAATTATTTAATGGACATTAAGAAATATGGGTTATATAAAATTAACACCGACATAGGCTATATCAAATAAAACATTTACAAAGATAAAGCTGTTATCGACAAATTTAAACAGTGCAAACAAAAGGGCCCAAACAAGATTAAAATGTTGCTCTAAAAATTTTTAAGCGACAATCTGAAATCTGGGTTATATAAAATTTACACCGACATAAGCTATATCAAATGATACGCTTACGAAGATAAAGCTGTTATCAACAAATTTAACCAGTACAAACAAAACAGACCAAACAAGATTAAAATGTTTCGCTATAAAATGTCGATAATTTTTTGGGGGACAATCAGAAAAATGGGTTGTATAAAGTTTACACCGACATAGGCAATATCAAATACAACGTTTACTCTCATAAAGCTGCTCTCGACAAATTTAAATAGTACAAACAAAAGAGCTTAAAGAGCCCAAACAAGATTAAAATGTTTCGCTATAAAATGTCTATAAATTTGTTAAGGGACAATAAGAAATATGGGTTATATAAAATTTACACCGACATAGGCTATATCAAATAAAGTGTTTACGCTCAAAAAGCTGTAATCGGTAAATTTAAACAGTTCAAACAAAAGAGCCAAACAAGATTAAAATGTTGCTCAATAAAGCGTCTATAAATTTGTTAAGGGACAATCAGAAATATGGGTTGTGTAAAATTTACACCGACATAGGCTGTATCAAATGAAACGTTTAAGCTCATAAAGCTGTTATCGACAAATTTAAGAAGTACAAACAAAGAAGCCCAAACAAGATTGAAATGTTGCTCAATGAAATTTGTATAAATTTGTTAAGGGACAATCAGAAATATGGGTTATATAAAATTTACACCGACATAGGCTATATCAAATGAGACGTTTACGAAGATTAAGCTGTTATCAACAAATTTAACCAGTACAAACAAAAAAGCCCAAACAAGATTAAAATGTTGCTCTATAAAATGTCAATAAATTATTTAAGGGACATTAAGAAATATGGGTTATATAAAATTAACACCGACATAGGCTATATCAAATAAAACATTTACAAAGATAAAGCTGTTATCGACAAATTTAAACAGTGCAAACAAAAGAGCCCAAACAAGATTAAAATGTTGCTCTAAAAATTTTTAAGCGACAATCTGAAATCTGGGTTATATAAAATTTACACCGACATAAGCTATATCAAATGATACGCTTACGAAGATAAAGCTGTTATCAACAAATTTAACCAGTACAAACAAAACAGACCAAACAAGATTAAAATGTTTCGCTATAAAATGTCGATAATTTTTTGGGGGACAATCAGAAATATGGGTTGTATAAAGTTTACACCGACATAGGCTATATCAAATAAAACGTTTACTCTCATAAAGCTGCTATCGACAAATTTAAATAGTACAAACAAAAGAGCCCAAACAAGATTAAAATGTTACTCTATAAAATGTCTATAAATTTTTTAAGGGGCAATCTGAAATATGGGTTATACAAAATTTACACCGACATAGGCTATATCAAATGATACGTTTACGAAGATAAAGCTATTATCAACAAATTTAACCCGTACAAACATAAAACCCCAAACAAGATTAAAATGTTGCTCTATAAAATGTCAATAAATTATTTGAGGGACATTAAGAAATATGGGTTATATAAAATTAACACCGACATAGGCTATATCAAATAAAACATTAACAAAGATAAAGTTGTTATCGACAAATTTAAACAGAGCCCAAACAAGATTAAAATGTTGCTCTAAAAAATGTCTATAATTTTTTGGGTGACAATCAGAAATATGGGTTGTATAAAGTTTACACCGACATAGGCTATATCAAATACAACGTTTACTCTCATAAAGCTGCTGTCAACAAATTTAAACAGTACAAACAAAAGTGCCCAAACAAGATTAAAATGTTGCTCTATAAAATGTTTATAAATTTTTTAAGAGACAATCTGAAATATGGGTTATATAAGATTTACACCGACATTAGGCTATATCAAATGATACGTTTACGAAGATAAAGCTGCCATCAACAAATTTAACCAGTACAAAAAAAACAGCCCAAACAAGATTAAAATGTTTCTCTATAAAATGTCATAATTTTTTGAGGGACAATCAGAAATATGGGTTATATAAAATTTACACCGACATACGCTATATCAAATGAAATCTTTACGCTCATAAAGCTGTTATCGACTTTAAACAGAACAAATAAAAGAGCCCAAACAAGATTAAAATGTTGCTTTATGAAATGTCTGTAGTTTTTTTAAGTAACAAGAATGGATATGGGTCATATAAAATTAACACTGATTTAAGATGTCTGGATGTAGGAGGTTTTAATATATTAGCTTGTCTTAAGCAGTGGCGCACCCAGGATTGGGGGGGGGGAGGCTGAATGGTGCAATTGGGTGGATTTTTTCAATTAGTAGTGCACTTTTTTAATTTTTGTGTGTCTAGGATTTTGGTCTGAGGGGGGGGGGGTGCTGTAGCCCCCCTGGGTGCACCACTGGTCTTAAGTAGTTTATATTATTAATAAACGAGAATGTACGAATAATGATAAAATGTATACGCTATATAGAATTGGAATCGACAAATTTAAACAGTACAGAAAAAGAGGTTACACAAGATTTCTCTGTGACATGTCTGTAAACTTCTTAGGGAACTTAGGTTGTAATTCAAGTCAAGAAATTTAAATGATACACACAAAAAGAAGAAACAAGGAAAAATGTATGTTGATGAAGATCTAATATTGCTTTTACAGACTGGGCAAGAATAAGCTTTTTGTTGCAGCGACTTTTCTGAACTAAAGTATTAATGATTAATGGTGGAATGATGGTCATCCAACATAATTTCGAAATTCAGGTAATGGTTTTTCTAAAGAAAAGCTCTATTCTTATTATACAATTGAAGTGTTGTAGGTGGAGGTTTAATAACGTTTTTACAGACTAGTCCAAAATTACCTTAAATTTTTTTGGTGCAGTGGCTTTACTGTTGCAAAATATGTAAGTATATCAAGTATATAAAATATTTTTATTATATTACATGGTAATTTGAAAACTGGGAAAATAAAATCAATGACTAAATGACGGTCACTAAAAATCGTTTTGTTTTAAAGGTCCTTTTGTAAAGAAAAACCTTTATTTCCAGTACAGAAATGCTGGAAATTTTCTCAAGGAAAACTTTACGCTTATTGTAGAAGTAAAGCTTTGCAGATGGAGGTCTAATATCGTTTTTACAGACTAGTTCAGAATTACCGTTGTATTTTTTGTTGCTAGGATTTTTCTGATACAGAAATAATTATTCTAATTATAAAAAAATTAGATTTATTATATGTTAATTTGAGAAGACTGGCGTGATAAATTAATGACTATGTAAAGGTCATTAACAATAATTTTGTATTTTTTCAATTTTTTTTGTAACGAAAATAGCACATAAATGATGATAATCTAAGCTGGAGATTTAGGTAATAACTTTTTTAAAGAATAACTCCACGCATATGATACAAGTGAATCTCTGTAGAGGGAGGTCTAATAAACTTTCTCTAGACTAGTCCAGAAATTTTTTTGTTACAGTTGGTGCAAAAATCTTTTATTTTAAAGGTTCTTTTGTAAAAAAAAATCTTTATTTTCAGTATACAAATGATGGTAGCCTTCTGCTTATTGTAAAAGTGAAGATATATAAAGTTGGATGGATATTTATATTAATTATATAAAAATATATTAAATATGTTAATTTGAAAATACTTCCTCGTGTACGTGAGATCTTGCATCGTGCAATAACAAAAAGTTATCGCCGATATAAGGAGCGAAAGGGACAACGTGCTCAGTTAAAATATCATTAACATACCTTCCAAAGGCCAAAATATGTAAGCGCTGTAAAGGAAATTCTTCCCCAAACCATAATGATAATAACGATGTGACCTCACGTAGCGCGCATTGTAACTGAATATTTACACGAGGTAAATATTCAGACTCTGAATTAGCCACCGCACAGTCCAGATCCTAACCCGATCGAGTATTTGTGGGGCATTATTGGCTGACAATTAAGACAGCGTCAGCCTCCTTCAGCAACCTTGCAAGACATAAAAACGATAGTTGTAATTTGGAATGATAGGGGAGGGGCGGGCATAATGACATAGGCGGGCATAATGACTTTTTTCTATTATAATAAATCTAGTAGCAGTATAAGTCCCAATTCGGGTGATAACGTTCAAGAGCCGGCCACACTGCACTGGCTCTAGTAGGGATTCTCTAGACTTCCATCCGACGGATTTATTGTGTTGTTTGTGGTTGCCGAGTGTTGACCTTCAGTGTAAGTAACATTTTGTAATATTATTTAACTGCCTAATATTCATTTTTAATATAGTTTTGAGACATTGCCTTAACCACACAATTGTACACTATAAATTAATAACACATTTTTGGAAGTCAATTGCAACTTAAGTGTTTTTGAACCCAAATTTTAAAAAAATATCACGACGGGCAAAACGACATAGCATAATGGCGGGTAAAATGAATTAGTATGTCATTTTGCCCGCCTGTTTTGTTCAATGTTTTAACGGATTATTTTTTTTAGATGGTTTATTCGTATAAAAGAACGACAAATAGAGGTGCTTGGAATGATGTCGATATGGAGAGAGCCATACAAGCTGTCCGCAATGGTGAAATGGGCTGGTTAAAAGCAAGCAAGTCCTTTAATGTACCTACAGCAACTTTACGTCGTCGAGCTCTTGGGAAAAACAAATTCGCTGTTAATATTGAAAAACGCTTTGGTTCTTTTCAATCTGCATTAAATAGAGACCTTGAAGCTGCAATTGTGGATCATTTGCTGAACTTAGAATCTCGTTTTTTCGGGCTGACGACAACAGATGTGCGACAGCTGGCGTATGAAGTTGCTGAAAAAATGAAGATCAAACACCCTTTTAATAACGAAACTAGGATGGCTGGAAAGGGGTGGCTTCACGGTTTTCGTCAACGTCATCCTCAATTATCATTGCGTTGTCCAGAAGCCACGTCGCTTGCCAGAGCTGAGGCGTTTAATAAACCACAGATAAGTAAATTTTTCACCAAGCTGGAACAAATCATCGACGAGCACAAAATTGAAAACACAATGATTTTTAATATGGATGAATCAGCGCTGACCACAGTACAAGTTCCTCCAAAAGTGTTTGCTAAAAAAGGCAAAAAACAAGTGGGCGCTATCACAAGTGCAGAGAGAGGGGTGCACACGACAGTTGTCGTCTGCATGAGTTCTGGGGGAATGTATGTACCGCCATCCATAATTTTCCCGCGCAAACGGTTCAATCCGGACTTATACGATGGAGCACCCATTGGAACTTTAAAACTTTATAACGAGTCAGGTTACATGACGGCAGATTTGTTCGTAAAGTGGATTAAACACTTTATAGATCACGTGAGGCCCATTGCAGAAAAAAAAGCTTTGTTAATTTTAGACGGCCATTCTAGTCATAAGAGCTACCAGGCGTTAGAACAGGCTAAACAAAATTCAGTCGTTCTTCTGTGCCTTCCTGCACACTGCACCCACCACCTACAACCCTTAGACGTAGGATTTTTTGGTCCCCTTCACAAATATTACAACCAAACCGTTACCCATTGGTTAAAAGGAAATCCCGGCCGTGCAGTCACAATTTATCAGGTATCCAAACTTTTTAACCATGCCTATGAAAGAACAGCTACACTTGAAATTGCAACTAGTGCGTTCCGTGCCACAGGAATATCGCCGTTTAACGCTAACATTTTTCCTGAACATCTATTTTTACCGAGTTTAACCACGGACGTGCCAGAAGCAGTACCTGTCAAAGAAGGAGAACCCCTTAAAGAAAATTTAGAAAATCTGCAAGAGCCTCAAACGAATAATACAGAAATACAAGCACCCACTGTGAAACCTACAGAGCAAGAACAACTAATTTTTACAGAAGAAGTATCTCAGGATCAAGCACCAACCTGCTCTTCAAAAGAGGTCGATATACAAAATATCTTGCAAAAATTGTCACCAGTGCCTCAGAGCAACATAAGAAAAACTGTCAAGCGTAAAACTGGTGGATATCAAGACGTTTTAACCGAAAGTCCGTATCTTCAAGGCATTCGCGAAAAGGAAATCAAGAAGAACCAAGAACAAGAAAGAAAGAACAAAAGAAACGTTGTTAAAAGGAAGCTTGTAGACAATGACTCAAATGAAAATAAAAATGAAAAAAAACAGGAGCAGTTAAGAAAAAGTAAAAGACCTGCTGTAAGGATTGTAATGGCAGACGAGACTAGTGAAGAAGAAGAAGATCCCTACCGTGTTAGTGACAACGAAGATGACTGTCCGTGTCTTTATTGTAACGATTTGTTCAGCAGATCAAAATCCAAAGAAACTTGGCTACAATGTCAACTTTGCCAAAAGTGGGCACATGCAGATTGTGCGGGTGTCCCCACAAAAGCAAAAAAGTTCATTTGTGATCTTTGCAAGGACTAAGTTTTAACATTTTACTTTATTTATCACTGTATTTGTTTTTATCTATGTGTTTAATATGTTTTTTTTTGTGTTTTATTTTTTGTATGCCATTTTGCCCGACCTGGGCGGGCAAAATGATTTTATGTTGCAAAGTACGTTTAACCTGTTCTTAATAAAGTTTATAAAAAAAAAGAATGATTTTGTTTCTGAAGTTGTGGAGTATATGACTGGCCATCGACATATATGAAAATAATTAAATTTAGCTCATTTTTTCATTAAGTTTTCTAGATAAAAAACTTAGTATGTCATTATGCCCGCCCCTCCCCTACTGATCAAACCCAAATAGCAAATTTAATTTCGAGTATTACTCGCCGATGGTGCAGCGGTTATTAGACGTAGAGGCGAAAACACACGCTACTAATGTCGATTTTAATGTTTTATGTAATTTTTGTTGTAATCGTTAATTATTGTTAGTTTAATAATGTTTTTAAAATGTTACTTCTTAAGATATGCTAATAAAAACATGCTGAGTTATAAAAGTCCCTACTAATTTTATTATCAAACATAACTATGTGAACCAAAAAACAAAATGTTAAGAAAATATGAGGCTCTAGTTAGGTTTTAAATGCAATATTTTATGAATGCTAGAATATTCCACAGGGTGTTGCGAATTTTGGGGAAAAAACACGATATGTTTGTTACACCCGGTGGACAATGACTAACTAAATGACGTTCATCAAAAAAAATGTTGTACTTTAAAGGCTATTTGCAACGAAAAACCTATATTCCAATAAAAAAATAATGGCAATCTTCTAGAAAATACTTTACGCTTATTGTACAAGTAAGGTTTTGTAGATGGAGGTCTAATAACGTTTTTACAGACTAGTATAGAATTACCGTCCAGTTATTTGTTGCAGTGGCTTTTCTGATGCAAAAATATTTATATTAATGGTATAAAGTGTTAATCCAAAAATGATGGCGTAATAATCAATGACTATATGACGGCCATCAAAAATAATTTTGTATCTTGAAGGTTATTTTGCAACGAAAAACATATATTTCCAGTACAAAAATGATGGTAGCCTTTTAAAGAAAACTCTAAGCTTATTGTACAATTAAGGCTCTGTAGTTGGAGATTTAATAACGTTTTTACAGACTAGTTCAGAATTACCATCAATTATTTTGTTGCAGTGAATTTTCTGATGCAAAAATATTTATATTAATGATATAAAAAATGTTAACCTGAAAATAATGGCGTAATACTCAATGACTAGATGTCGGTTATCAAAAATAATTTTGTATTTTGAAAGTTATTTTGTAACGAAAAACAAATATTTCCAGTAAAAAAATGATGCTAGTCTTCTAAAAACTCTACGCTTATTGTACAAGTAAAGCTTTGTAGATGGATGTCTAATAACGACTAGTCCAGAATTACGGTCAATTCTTTTGTTGCTGTGACTTTTTTGATGCAGAAATATTTTTATTAATGATTTAAAAAATCTTAATCTGAAAGTAATGGCGTAATAAATAATCAATGACTAGATGACGGTCTTAAAAAATAATTTTGTATTTTGAAGGTTATTTTGTAAAGAAATACATAAGTGATTTAGTACAGCAATAATGGTAAAGAAACCTCTACGCTTATTGTACAAGTAAAGCTTTGGAGATGGAGGTTTAATAACGTTTTTACAGGCTAGTCCAGAATTTCCGTTAATTTATTTGTTGCAGTGGCTTTTGTGATGCAAAAATATTTGTATTAATGGTATAAAAAATATATTTATTATATATGTTAATCTGAAAATAATGGCGCAATAATCAATTACTAGATGGCAGTCATCAAAAATAATTTTGTATTTTCAAGGTTATTTTGGAACGAATAACAATAGTTCCAGTACACAAATAATGGTAGTCTTCTAATCTAAAGAAAACTCTACGCTTATTGCACAAGTTAAGCTTTGTAGATGGAGGTTTAATAACGTTTTTACAAACTAGTCCAGAATTCCCGTCAATTCGTTTGTTGCAATGGGTTTTCTGATGCAAAAATATTTATAATAATAATATAAAAAATATTTTATAATGTTATATGTCAATTTGAAAATAATGGCGTTATAATCAATTACTAGATGACGGACATCAAAAATAATTTTGTATTTTGAAAGCTATTTTGTAACGAAAAACAAATATTTCAGTACAAAAATAGTGGTAGTTTTTTAAAAATAAAACTCTACGGTTATTGTACAAGTAGAAGCTTTGTGATTGGAGGTCTAATAACGTTTTTACAGACTAGGCAAATATTACCGTTTTATTTTTGGTTCCCTGGATATTTCTGGGACAAAAATTCTTATTTTATAACATAAAAAAGTAGATTTTTATTACAATACAATGGACTGAAGAGAATGATGATAGTTGTTATATTGTTGTTATTCCGATAGTTCTACATTAATTTAGGAGGTCTTCAACGCAGATGCATTAAAAGTCAGGACTTGTTTAACACTGTTTATTTATATCTTTTATTCTCAAAGCCTACTTTTTATTACAACAATGCAACCACTACTAAGTTACTCCTAACCTTACAATGACAACTACTACTAATGATACTATTATGCAACCCATAATACAGACGGGTTGCATACCCTCACATCCCCCATTTTATAAGTCTAGCCTCTGAGGAGGTTTACAAAGCTTCCCACTTCCCATGTCACATTCAATGTCAAAATTGTTTTTATTGAAATTTTTAAGAAGTTTCACTACTTCCACTAACCTCACTCAGGTCACTAGTCCAAGTTCAATTTCACTTGATCCCGGTGTAATATTTTCACTTGATCCCGATGTAATATCTCTAACGCTTTCCTCTATACCTTCTTCCCCTTTTCCAGTAGATCGAAATTAATAATGGTTTTCTTGACATTAATTAATATTTTGAAATTATTTTATTTATGTATTTGTGTATTTATATTTTTAGGTATTTATGTATTTATGTATTTATGTATTTACGTATTTATGTATTTATTTATTTATGCATTTACATATTTACGTACTTATGTATTTATGTATTTACGTATTTACATATTTATGTATTTATTTATTTATGCATTTATGTATTTACGCTTTCCTCTATGTTTCTTTCCACAGCCTCTTTGCTACTCTTCACATTCGAGGTTTCTTCCACTTCAGGAATAACAGGAACAGGAACCACCTCCTCTACCACAGGGGCAGAAACCTCCTCCTTCACAACAGGAAATTCCTTTTCTTTAACTTCTTCATCTTCTTTAATTTCCTCTTGCTTTTTCATCGTTTTGTTTTTTTTTACCTCGGATGCTATAAGTTTTCAAATCGAGCTCGCCATAACTTCCAGTTCTCGGCTGTGTTCTCATTACCCTTCAAAAGCAGGGGTCCAACACCACGATGGTCGCCCATTTTTTCCTTTTCTTTTCGGCAATAACTATTTATTCTTGATAAAACTCAGATCACAGACCACTCCTGTGAACTCTAGCTACCGACTGCGCCATGTTATATTGTTGTTATTCCGATAGTTCTACATTAATTTAGGAGGTCTTCAACGAAGATGCATTAAAAGTCAGGACTTGTTTAACACTGTTTATTTATATCTTTTATTCTCAAAGCCTACTTTTTATTACAACAATGCAACCACTACTAAGTTACTCCTAACCTTACAATGACAACTACTACTAATGATACTGTTATGCAACCCATAATACAGACGGGTTGCATACCCTCACAATAGTGTCCTAATAATGATGTGTTTTTTATAATTGTATTTTGAATAGTTCTGTTCCCAAAGAAACAAGTCTAGAGAGATTTTTACTACCTGTTCTGAACTAGAACGAATTGTTGCGTGATACTAATAATACAGTTACACAATATTAATAGCATTTTACCATTCGCCTTAAATAGTCAAGAGCTTTTAAAGCTGATTACAGGCCTTCTTACCGGACATTGTCCCTTGAGATACCATCTTATCAAATTGTGCAAAACAGAAGACGACACAGTTGCCAGGCGGCAGGCTTACCAGATTGGGGTATTTTATCCCAATTTTGGAGAAAAAATCATTCGGAACATTTGGGAACATAAAATATGTGGGGACATTTTTCTAAAAATACAAGTTATCAAAAAAATTAAAAATACAAGAAAACAAAGGATAATACTACAATAGCATTTTCCATAAGGATCACTGGGTTCAAAAAGTTCGTGACCCCACAAAAAATACCCCCCTGTAGATTATTCCGAAGTTTAATAAAGATATACTGTATATGTGCGAAATTTGAGTGAATTATCTTTAAAAACGTGTAAAACAATTAAGAAAAACCAAACTAAAATTTAAATTTCATTAACCTGTATTTCGAAAATGAAGCATTTTAGGACATATGTTAATAGGAACCGGTAACATTTTATCAGTGCAGTTTTGCAACACATTGTATAGCAAAAGAACCTACTTAATGGAAGCCATGACTGTTTCAGAGTTTTGTTATATTCCAACCTAAATATACATATATTAATTTCCCACAAATTTATCCATGCCTATGTAATTCAAAGCAGTGATATCAATAGTTGCAGATATCTGTGATTATTTGATTATACAGGGAAGTAAAGACTGGCAAGAACAAACAAAACAATAAATTCATAGTAATCAATTAGTCAAAACATTGTAGCATTTCTGAGCATTATGTGGGTTTGTAGGTACTAAAATCACAATCCCACTTTATATACAGGGTGTCTGAAGTCTATGTATGGGCAAATATATTTGCTTTTAGTAAAGATGAAGACACCAAATTTTAGGAGTATCTTATTGGTTAATCTGCTTTTTAAAGTAGTGGACTTGCTACATCCTAAATTTCCTGCTCAAGTCATATTTCCCAATGGCGACCAAAATTGGCCACCAAGATCTTGCAATGTGACACCGTGCGACTTCTTTCTATGTGGTGTTCTGAAATCTCGTGTCTATTCCAAGAAACCTGCAACAATTTCCGACTTAAAAAAAGAAATTCGATGCGTTATTGATAAAATTCGGCCAAAATTATGCGAAAATGTTATCGAAAATTTCGTCAAAAAAGCAAGAGCGTGCCAGCAAAGTCGCGGTAGGCATTTGTACAAAAATGTATTTCACACTTAATCGTGATATGTGTAGAGTGTAAAAAAATGTAAAGAAGTAATAAATGTACCAAACCTCAAAAATGATTTAGACTTTATTTGTTACAATTTCGGAAATCATTCAGATATTATTAATCGGTTAGAAACACAAAATGTACCACTTTTAACATCTTTTCATTTGTTTTAAACGACCCTAGATAAGCCTAAAGCTTTTAATGAAATAGGTGTGAAACCAAGATTGTATATATCACGAATATTAGAAAGAAATTCCAACTAAAGTCTATTTTGAAACACTAAAAAATAGTACTGATATGTATTTACACTTTCGTTTCGCTCCAGTGACAAGCTGTGACGTAGAAAGAAGCTTTCCGAGACTTAAGGTGCGTCCAGACATGTAACAAAAGCCCGTCGCGAATGCCGCCGCGCACAATTTTAGTTCGCGACGATGTTCGCGGCAACGTTCCTCGCGAACATCGACGCGTGAAACGATTCGACCATTGGTGTCCACTCCATTACTTTTAAATAATTCAAAGAACTATTCCGAAAAATAAATCACTTCAACATAAAAAAAAATCTTTTGCACCACCACTGACCTTGGCGAAACGTTTGCGGCGGTATTCGCGACGGGCTTTTGGTACATGTATGGACCCGCCTTTAGAGATATACTAAACTATAAAAGAAACTCTTTCACTGAAATAAACTTCGAGAAAATGTTGATTATTTCATGTAATGCAAATAAACTGCAATGTAGATTAAATATATGTTTTTCATTTCACAATAAATACCATATCCTTTACCACTGGTGATTTAGAAAATCATCCAAACTTGTTTCTGGCCTACGTGACATAAAGAAAACAGCATGCTCTGCTGGGCGTGGAGAAATGCAATTAGCTAACCGTGGACTGGCCCAAGTCGCGTGGTCAGGTTTGCTTAGGTTGGGTTTGATCATCAACGTTCACTAATCGTAATTGGCTCGTTGGGATAGGTTCCGATCGATCAGACAGGCTGCCTCCTTTTCTTTTTAACGGGACAGGGTTTTTTCACCAACGTTTCTAATATTATGTTTACTTTTTGCTCTGCTAAAGGTATGTGTTAAAATTAATAAACCCGGGTCCACGCTTATGGTATTTCAAGTCAGCCGTAAAAAATGCCTTTTGCGGTTGGGTTGTCAAAATTCCTAGCCATACTTATCGAGCTGTAATATATTGAATTCGAAACGTTAAAAAGCCAGGGAGAAGTATCCTAAAATTTTGATGACCAGGGAGTCATTGAGTGCCAAAATAGCTAATCTTTAGATGTGATTAACTTTAAAAATAAAACAGATCTCTCTCTCTTTAATCCATAGTAAGAATCAAGAATCATTATTACGCATATTCCACCCTCCTGTATAATTAAAGAGGCAAAAAGACACGGCGTTTGCTTTTAACTTTTTAGGAGGCGCTTTGTATTTCGTAAAGTTACAATTTCAACTTAAAAGTAATAATAGTTACCAGTACTTCATAAAATAAATTTGAAAAGAACGGGAAAGGACCGGAAGGTTTTTAATATACATTTTCTGTATTGCGAGTCTAAAACCAGAATGACAATAAGTTTTCGAAAATGGGAATCTTGGAACAAAAAGATGAAATTAAAAGTAATCCGAAGGCGGTGGCTGGATAGATAATAAAAGCATTGCAGACATCGGCGCTGGCAGAGCTACTCTCAGGGGGTGCATTTCGATAATTACAAATTAAAATACACAAGAAGAGAATAATCGTTCAAAATTATTATTTAAATAATGGAAGCAAAATGGCGTGTTTTATACAGGATTTTATGAAACTTACGTACATATTGAACCGGCAAACCTGGTATGAATTCAGATGGGGAAAAATAGTCATAAATGGAGCTTCGTACTGGTAATAAACACATGGCAATATAAAAAAATCGGTCAAGTGCAAGCTATACTTGCACTTGCACTCCGTCCATCTGTCGTCGCTGTCAACGGCACTAACGCCGTATCACATTGCGTATGCGCGGAGCTGAGTGGTGAAGCGTTTCGACCCAAGGAAATTTCTTTTTTGAGAAATGTGTAAGGTCAAAAGTTGTTCCCTATATCTTGAAAAATATTTTTTGTCGGAGAACGTCTTCTCTAAAACCAATGGTTCAGCAGTTATAAGGAAATAAACAATTAAATTATTTATAACAACTTATCGCGCTAGAATTTTTTAATTCTGGTAATTTTGCCTTTATGTACACCTAATTCTCAATGTTCATGATTTTTTTCAGATTTTTCTAAGCCTTCCTCTTGGTGATGAGGGTGGGGGACAGCAATTTTTAAGCGTTTTTCTCGAAAAATGTTTAAAAAATGCATAAAAAATACATCATATTACTAAATTCGTGCTTTAATAAGCTTTTATTTTACGCCTGTAATGTATTTGCCATTCTATAGATAAGCACGCGGGGGCAGCTGACCATTGCACGGGTAAGTACGTTCCAGGGTTGCCAGACGTACGATAATTATCGTACATGTACGATAATTTTAGGGCACGTACGATAAACGATAACAAATCATTATCGTACGCACTTTGTACGATAATTTTTAAATGTGCGAATACTATTTTTGAAAAGAAAAACAAGATAAAGTCCAAGTACCGGCATCATTGCGCTAGGTCGATAGTTATGTATCACAACCAAACTACCAGGATACGCCACTGGAGAATACCCTAACCAACAGATAAGACTCGAGAAGATGCTGCGTCGCCTTTTTACCGTATTTTATCTTTTCATGCTGGACTTTATCTTTTTATGATAATTATCGAATTTTACCTTACATTATATTATACCAGGTGTTATCTTTTCCTACTGAGTTATATCTACTATGATAATTTCTGATATTTGTTAATTCATGTAATTCCCGTATTTTATCTATTTATGCCAGGATTTATCTTCACTTTTAGGATCATTTTAGTATATAAAGAAAAGTACCATATTGTAAGTGTCTTAGTTTGTTACCAGCTTCTCTTGAATAAAAAACACACATAATTCAAGTCTACGAGTAATTTATTAAGTCCAACAATTACAGTATTTTAACCGCAAAATACATAACTGGCGCAGTCGGTAGGATTGTCCTGTACAGATAAGTGAAACATAGTGCTGTATTGACTATATAGATAGTGGTTTACGAACTCTGGTGATTTTCAAATCTTTAACGGGACTTTCCAAAAAAAAAATCGTGTTCAAGAAGAAACCGTATATTTCTTTTCTTGACACACCGGGCCTTAATTTTTGGAACATTGCCTGCACATCCAAAAGTGGGGTACAGCAAGTCATTCGACGGAGCGGATATCCCTTGTTTGGCTTTAATTAAGTGGCACAGTGTACAACACAAAGAAGAAAGAAGAAATTTCGACGCATGGTAAGAAATAACAATTGTTTCATTTTTGATTATTGTTTGTTTGCATTTCTCTCATTTATAAAATTTCTCTTTTTTATTTTTATCCTATAAGTATAGAATTTATTTTTCCTGCATTTTTGTTTTCTTAATGTTTAATGTTTAGCGGATTAAAAGAAACTGCTAAGAAAAATAAGGAATTTAGGAAAAAGTTTACGGATTTAGCCAACATTAGTTCAGAATCTGAAAGTGAAACTGACACCTTGTCAGAGAAATCCCCTGTTGATAACCCAATTAACGCATTTGATTTTGATCTTGAATCCAATTCTGAAGTAGAAGATATAATAAATAATCTTGCCAATATTAATTTATCACCAAACATGTCAGTAAATAATACCAATTATCAACAGTTAAGACTTTTCTTGGATATTATACCACAATTTGAAAACGACCCTTGCGAGCTGAATAATTTTATCGCAGCATGCGATGATACTTTTAATAATTTTAGAGATGAAAGTGACGCAATTAAAAAACTTATTTTTCGTGGTATTTTAGGGAAACTTAAAGGTAAAGCTTTAACTTTAATATCTAGTCGCACAGAATTAGATACTTGGGATAAAGTAAAAGATGTTTTAAGACTTTCTTTTAGTGATCAAAGATCTTTCACTTGTTTGTTAAACGAGCTTCATAACTTAAAACCAAACCCGAGAGAAACACCTTATAATTTTGGCATTCGCTGCCAATATTTTAGAAGTCTGATTTTCACCTCTATTAATAACGATAATACCCTACAGGCTAATGCAAAAATCGCACAAATTGGCAATATAGAAAAATTACTTTTGGTTTCTTTTATAAAATACCTACCCCATCAAATTCAAACAGGCGTAAGGCTTAAGAACCCTACATGCATAGAAGAAGCGATGAATTATGTAATAGAGGAAGAAAATTTTTTGTCCCTATGTAACGAAACTAAAAGGAATACCAATCAACATATTCCCTTACCAAATTTTAAAGCACCTACGAATCAAGGATACCAACAAACGTATGGAAGACACATACCGCAGACTTTCACACCTGCATTTTCAGGTTTTAAACAAAATTTTACAGGACAACAATCGGGATTTAAACAAAATTTCCCTAGTCAGCCAATAAATATTTCACCAAGGCAATTACCACAAAGAAAATATTTTACGAACCAGCAAGTATTTGGAAATCCTACTAAAACCAACGTTTTCAAACCGACTGGACAGACTTCGAAAGAAGCACCAACTCCAATGTCCATAATAACTAGACAAACTTTGGCTCCAAGAAATATCTCGCAACCCACAGCAGGAAATCAATTTAGACCAACAAATAATTTCCAATATAGATCACCAAATCCAAATGCATTCCAACCACAATCAAGACCCCCCAAATTTCAATTTGAAGAATTGTATAACCTAGAAAATTCTGATGACGACTCACACGAATATTACCAGAACTTCGAAGAGCAATATTTTGAAAACCAGAATTATATCCCAGAACAAACTAATACTGATGAATTAGAGGAACAATATACTGACGCTGCAGAATACACGTCAATGACGTCATACATACCCACAGAAACCCCAGGAGATGAAAATTTTTATCAAGAAGCCTCTGTAATGAATTCTACCTAGTAAATGACACAGAATCACGCAAACTTCCGTTTATTAAAATTTCCTTTTTTGACAAAACCCTAAAATTATTAATTGACTCAGGCAGTCATATTTCATTACTAAATCCCCATGTTGCAAAACAGTATTTTTCTGAATTTATTGTCATAAAACCCAATATAATCAAAACATCTTGTGGTCAACAAGAATCCAAATATGAAGCGCGAATTCCGGCTTTTAAGGAATTTCAAACAAATGAAGTTTTAATTTTTACCCTATTTGATTTTCACCCTTTTTTCGATGGTTTAATAAGTTTTAGAGATCTTAAAAATATGGGTTTCAATTGGAATTTGCAACAGAATTATCTTGAAAGACATAACCTTAAAATTCCGGTTTATCAGTGTTCTCCCTCAGATTATAACTGCTTTAATATCACAGTAAACGAAAATGAAGTCCTAAGGATGAGACTCCCAACAAATGCTAAAGAAGATGGTACATACTATATCCCTTACCAATCAATCAACCCACATTGTTTTATACCTGAAGGAATAAGCACTGTAGAGAATGGACATGCTATAGTTGAAATTTACAATGTTAACATTGAAGATACCTATTTTAACCTTCCAAGACCTTTAAAAGTATTCCCAATAAATGACTATGAAATATACCAAGCAGAAATAGAAACCGATTCTACAACCCCAGATCAAAATCTAATTGAGCATCTTTTAAGACTAGGTCATTTAGAAGAAGAAGAAAAATACAAGATCCTAAAGCTATGCAGACAATTTTCTTCAATATTTCAAAATCAGAATGAGCCCTTGTCATCAACAACTCAGACAACTCATAAAATAGTAACTACAGATGAAGAGCCAATTTATACAAGATCTTATAGACTACCAGAAGTCCACAAAAAGGAAGTAAAGGATCAAATTCAAAAAATGTTAGAAGATGGCATCATAAGAAATAGTACCAGCCCTTGGTCAAGTCCTATATGGATAGTTCCAAAAAAGTTAGATGCCAGTGGAATCCCTAAATGGCGCCTAGTAATCGACTTTCGAAAATTAAATTCCAAAACTATTCAGGATAGATTTCCTATACCTAATATCGACGATTTACTTGATAAACTTGGCAGATGCCAATATTTCACCACATTAGACTTGGCAAGTGGATTTCACCAGATTAAGATGCATAAGGAAAGTATCGAGAAAACAGCATTCTCTTCAGATCATGGGCATTATGAATTTTTAAGGATGCCTTTTGGCCTCAAAAATGCACCATCTACTTTTCAGAGAATGATTAACGAAGTTCTCAAAGATTTTATCAATAAAACTTGCCTAGTTTACATGGATGATGTCATAGTTTTTCAACAACATTGGATGAACACATACTTAATTTAAAGGAGATATTTAAAAAACTTCAAGAGTACAACTTAAAAGTTCAGCCTGATAAATGTGAATTTCTAAAACACGAAACGGAATTCTTAGGCCATATTGTAACCACAGAGGGCATTAAACCTAACCCAAAGAAAATAGACGCTATACTGAAAATGCCATTACCCAAAACACATAAAGAAATCAAAAGCTTTTTGGGAATGGTTGGCTTTTACAGAAAATGTATTAATAATCTTGCAAAAATTACAAAACCGATGACATTATGTTTGAGAAAAGGTAAAAAAGTTGAACATACGGAAGACTTCAAAAATGCATTTGAAACCTGTAAACTGATTCTTTGTAATGAGCCCATTTTGATCCATCCAGATTTTTCAAAAATCTTTACACTCACTACAGACGCAAGTAAATATGCCATTGGAAGCGTTCTAAGTCAGGATGGAAAACCAGTTTGCTATGCAAGTAGAACATTGAATCCAAATGAAATAAATTACTCAGTCACAGAAAAAGAGCTATTAGCGATTGTTTGGTCAATTAAGTACTTTCGACCCTACATATTTGGAAGACACTTCAAAGTAAAGACAGACCATAAACCCTTAAAATGGTTAGAGAGCCTGAAAGAGCCCAATTCTAAATTGGTCAGGTGGAAATTATTGCTATCCGAGTATGACTTTGATACTGATTACATTAAGAGCAAAGATAATAATGTAGCTGACAGTCTATCCAGAAATATTTCACCCATAAACGAAGCAACCAATACAGTAAATCAAAAACAAACAGACAAAGTTGGTTCAATGATGAACGAATCAGGAGATATAGATACAACCATTCGAGAGTTTTTCAAAAGCAATGAGAACTATGTTACCACAATACACTCTGCAGACGAACCTCCACTACTTTCCTACCCCTATTGTGATAAACCGTTAAATCACCATAAACATCAAATGATCGTCAAAATATCTGACGCATCCCCAGTGCCCAGAGTTATAAAAGAAAAAATTTTTGACAATCAAAGGTATTTTATTAATCTCCGTAGAAGAAACATGGAAGAAGATTTAGAAGAGTACATAGCAAACTTAAATAACAAAACCACATATCATCTTCATTTTCCAAATAAAGATGACGAAAAGACTTTTCTTAAACATATTCAAGAAAAAATCGTTAGAGTCCCTTCAAAATTAATGATTTGTTCTTTAAAACTGACTGATGTTACGACACAAAATGATCAACAAGACAAGATGAACTATCACCATGTCTATAAGACTGGACATCGTGGCATAACAACTACTTTAGATTCTCTCAAAAGAAACTATTATTGGCCTACCATGATCAAGGATGTTACGAACTACATAAATAACTGTATCATTTGCCAAAAGTCAAAATACGAGAGAAAACCTAATGAATTTAAATTCCAACCCATCCCAATAGGATTCAAACCTTTTGCTAGAATCCATATCGACACGCTGTCAATAGCAAAAGAAAAATTTGTAACCATAATTGACACATTTTCTAAATTTGCCCAAGTATATCCCATTCCTGGAGTAAATGCAGTTAATGTTCTCGATGGTTTATTGACCTTTATATCACACTACGGTCTGCCAGAAATGATAATTTGCGACAATGGAATTGAGTTCAATAACAATAGCTTTACTGATTTTTGCAAACTACATAAAATTGAGATCCATTATACCACCCCAAAGAATCCAAACTCGAATAGTTACATCGAAAGACTTCATTCCACACTATTAGAGCAGATAAGAATAAAAACTCAAACAAACCCTAAAGAATCTCTTATTAACATTATAAAGTATTCATTGTTACACTACAACAATTCCATTCACTCTTCTACAGATCATACACCATTCGAAATAGTATCCGGTCACTTTAACTCTAAAGACCCATTTGACGTCGAAGAAAAACATATTGTGTCTAAATATGTGCAAGACCACAAAGAAAAAATCAAAGAAAAATATAAAGAAATTACAGAAAAAGTTAAAGAAAAGAAACAACAACAACTAGACAAAATAAATGCTAATCGAAAAGAACCAATTACCTTGTCAGAAAACGATGCAGTTTATCACAAAGAACAACCAAGAGATAAACTAGCTCCTAGATTTACAAAAATAATCCCAGTAGCACAAACAAAAAACAAAGTTAAAACTGATGTCTCAAAATACTCCAAACATAACATAAAGAAACGCAAAAAACACTAATGTTTTCTCTTTTGTTTCAGATGAGACTTTTTCTCATCCTATTATTAACCCTTATAATTATAAGTACTAATGCCTCTATTCAAAAGCTTACTAACCCAATTTTACCTGTTAGTTTAAAATCCACACGCATAATAACAAGCAGACACACTTTTATTACTTATTTAAATATTTCAGAATTCACTAATATAAGAAATCATTTAAAGTCACAATTATCGTTTGCAATATCAAAGAAAAATCTTGGCTCTCATACGATAAACTTAATAAAACAAGCAAATACATTATTATCCTATATTGATACTTCTTTAGAAATTATTTATCCCAAAAGATCAAAACGCGGATTAATAGATCTTGGTGGTAAAGTATCCAAATGGCTTTTTGGAACCTTAGATGCCGAAGATGGCAGAAGAATAGACTTAATTCTTAAGCATCTCGATAAAAGTGATCATCTACTTCAGGAAAAGATTAACGAACAGATTACTTTAGCAAAAGAAATTATGGCAATAACGAATAATAGCATTTCGCAAATAAAATCTAATATGTTAATGATAACCCAAAATATCGATCAATTCTCTGAAGGAATAAACGAAGTAAATACTTTAAACTTGATTATAAATTCTCTTTTAATTTTACAGATTCATTTAAATGAAGTAACTAATGCCATAAGTTTTGCTAATGTCAACAAAATTCATCCTGTATTTTTGCCTTTAAAAAACCTAAATTCTATTATTACAAAAATAAAGGTTTCTTACCCTTCCACTCAATTAGTTAATTTTACAGACCATCATAGCTATTACTCTTTCTTGGGAATTCAATTACTCTTTAAGGACGACCGAATTATTTTTCTGATTCACTTTCCAATTTTAATGCCTCAAAATTTTAAAACATATTTTATTTACCCCATTCCAATTAATAATAAAATAATTCTTCCTTGTAAACCTTACCTTATCCTAAATGAGAGAAGTGTTCTCCATCAATATCAAAATGAACCATGCGAAGAAGTAGAAAACGTCCACTACTGTCTGAATCACCTGCAAACAGAAGACGATTGTGTTGTCAGCATCATAAAGAACAATAAGCCAAACAACTGCACCACTGTCCCAGTTCATTTGGACAAAGCAATAGCCAACCAAGTTACCCCACACAACATCCTCTTCACCACTGGAGCAGACATCGTCCTCACTGAAAGCTGTTCCGTTGAAAAGCATCATGAACTAATCCCTGGCAGTTATATAATCACTATCCCAAGTAATTGTCACTACTTCATTAACCAAGAAGTGTTCTCTGCTGGAAACGATCACATTTCACCTGCTGTAATAATTCAGCTTCCTCAGTTAAACCTTTCACTGCTGCCAGAACGCTCTACTCACATTAAACTTACCAGTTTGGACTTAGAAGAAATCAAACATTTGACCAAAAAGTTAAATACACAACATGAAGTAAATATTTTAGAAGATCCAACACTATTACAGGAAAAATCAATGCCTACATGGATTCATGTCCTCATATACCTTATGGTCGCAATGATTGTTTTCTTGGCGGTAACATGCTACTACAGAACCTGTTACCCTTATCCATACCAACGTAAAAGTAAAAGGAAAACCAAGACAGAAGATTTGGAAATGAAAGAGCAGCCTTAGACAACGTTTTCAACCCTAAGGCTTTATCTCAGACGGGAGGAGTTATGTATCACAACCAAACTACCAGGATACGCCACTGGAGAATACCCTAACCAACAGATAAGACTCGAGAAGATGCTGCGTCGCCTTTTTACCGTATTTTATCTTTTCATGCTGGACTTTATCTTTTTATGATAATTATCGAATTTTACCTTACATTATATTATACCAGGTGTTATCTTTTCCTACTGAGTTATATCTACTATGATAATTTCTGATATTTGTTAATTCATGTAATTCCCGTATTTTATCTATTTATGCCAGGATTTATCTTCACTTTTAGGATCATTTTAGTATATAAAGAAAAGTACCATATTGTAAGTGTCTTAGTTTGTTACCAGCTTCTCTTGAATAAAAAACACACATAATTCAAGTCTACGAGTAATTTATTAAGTCCAACAATTACAGTATTTTAACCGCAAAATACATAACTCGATTACGACACGATTCGGGCGTCGGACGTTATATCGATGCCTTGATGTATGCTACTGCATTCATATTCATAGTCACAGCAGTTTAAGCTTACGTGTTGACTTGTGTTGGTTATAAATCTGTGAATCACCGAGAATGTAAAAAAAAACAATAATAGGGCTAAACGCGAGGAAATGTTAAACTCAGAAGAACTCAATTGTTTAGGAAAGAGTAGCTATTAGATAATAATTATAAGAACTGGCGAAATTTCGTTGAAGGTATATGTATGCCTGCTTTATTTGGCACTAGTTATATTCTGATATTATTTATATTTTAGCAAAGATACGGCAGGATGTAGATTGTAGGTACTGCAATGTTCAATTTAAATCGGAGCTTGTCAATGAAGTTTAGAATAGTAACAACTGTATTGTATTTCGTTGTTATAATTAAGCAGAATCAATTTACATACACTCTCGTGACGTCATCGAATTAATTATAATCAAAAATTCCAAGAAAACTTACATTTTTTGATGTTTATATCCTATGGATTCAGGACTTGTACCGCTTGTACGATAATTTTTCACAAAAAATGACAATTTTGTAGGGCCTGTACGACAAAAACAAAACTAAAACCTAGCTACCCTGGTACGTTCTCCACAGGTCAGTATGGCATGGCTACCGGTGCAATGGTCAGGTGTTTCGCAGCTCCCAGATAGTAGTTCCCGATTATACGGAAATAGTGGACCCTCAAGTGTTTTTATGTTGCAGGGCCACAGATATTCTATTTGTAGTCTCGTTGACAATAAAACTATTATGTTTGGTGTACTCGGTGGTTTTATTTCGTGATTAACACGGTACATCACAACACCCTACATGATGCTCTTAACTTTTTTTTGCATTTCCCAATTTACCACCTGAAATTAACTCCAGAATCAAAATTCAACTGTTTACGTCGAATAGTGTCAGAGAAAATCGCCTGTGAGAGACGGGCACCGGAGTGATTCCATTAGTGTTCCGTTTTGCTCATTTTAGCACAAAACACTAAAAACAGTGAGCTAGGCTGTTGTGTTGCCAGTCTCTCAAAAAACAAGTTTGAATAATATCTTCGTTACCTTTCAACAAAGAAATCCTACTAACTCTTCCAAAGTTCTTAATTTCAAAAAGTTAAAATACTATAACATAAATAAAACCACCCAGAGAACAGTTATTCAAACCAAGAGTAAAATAATAACGCTCAACTAAACACCCAGAAATGTTGCCAACGTATAAATCTTACAATTCACACCACTAAGCGTGTATGATATTTTGCTAATATTGATAGCACCATTAAAGGGCTAAAAACTATTTTCTTTCAGTAATTAATAAACAGAAAGCAAAAATTTATACATTATTCATCTCATCAATACTCATCCATGATACTAACTTCACTTTCACCTAAACAGCTAAGAGCACGTGTTTAGCAGACCAATTAGGTGGAGGCCAGGGGCACAATGGCGATATCTCCTCGCACATTTTGTATTTAACGGAATAACGGTTACACTGATTAACACATATTTTGCCTCTGAGATAACAATAGAAGTATAACAAAGCTTCCTTACCTAATTGTATTTTAGCACTATTAGTAAGTTGGTTCGCATTTTCTTAGAAAATTCTCTGTTTATGGGATAGTCGCCATAAAGTGAATGTGTGCGACTGGAAGCAAAATGACATGTGAAAATATATAATGAAAATAAATGTTTTAAAAAGAAGAATCATTATGTTAAAAAAGACTGGCTGCCACGAACATCTCTTCAACCAGAAACTCAAAACATACAGCGACCTTCTTGGTGAATTAACAAAAAATTCTTATACCTCCTCTTCACATTAAGTAAGGTTCGATGAAAAACTTCCTGAAAGGAATGAATCGCGAAGAAGAAGGATTCCAATACCTCCGAGCATGAAATTAGGTGAGGCTAAAATAAAAGAAGGCATATTTTTTGGCTCTCAAATCAACAAGGTAATAAGTGATGCCAATTTTGAGGATAAATTAAACGTGATCGAAAAAAGGGCGTAGAGATCAATAGTTGCATTCTTTAAGAATTTCTTGGGAAACAAAAGGGCTGATAATTACAAAACATTAGTGGAAGACATGTTGGAGGCATTCAGACTAGCGGGTTGCAAGATGTCATTAAAAGTTCACATAATGCACTCGCATTAAATTTTTTTTTTGCCAAACATGGGTGATGTCAGTGACGAACGTGGAGACCGGTTCTATCAAGATATTTCAGGGATGGAACGCCGTTTTATTTTTTAATGGATTATTAGGGTAAAACACAACGCATGCAGAGCTGGGCAGGGCTTGAGGCCTTGTAACTTGAAAAAGGGCTTCATTTGGGGATTTCAATTTTATGGCTTGAAGCCCTTTTTAAAACGAGAGCTTGTGTCTTAGGGCTTGAATTCTTTTATAAAAGAGCTTTGTAATTGTGAATGAAAAAAAGAGTTTCAATTACTTTTGAGGGGTTTCAAAGCTCTGTGGTGGTCGCTTGAAATATTGAAAGGGCTTTTCAAGCCATCAAAGGGCTTGTAAAAGTCTTTCGAAGCTATACAAGCAAGTGTTGCCAACCGTATGATTTAAATTGAATTACGATTTTTTAACTCTCGGTACGATGTACGATCGCATCAGTGCGATCGTACTTAAAAATACGATCTTTTTAAGTAGGTACATATCACATTAAAATATCTGCAACAATTAAATTGATTAATATAAAACCTAAAATAATCAAAATAATAAATATGCCGAAGAGCAGTACTTGGAATACTTGCATAGATTTATATGCCGTTCAAAATTATTGAATGCAGTCACTTCTATTTATATATAGCGTCTGGGAATTCCCGGTCATCCCCTTGACACAATTGATATTATTTGCTATTTCATGTTTTATTCCTTAGAATCAGGTGTGCTCACGATTTATAGTTAGATTTCACGATTTTGTATCGAATCTCACGATATGAGAACAGGATTTAACGTTTTTTTAAGTATTGCTCAACATGACTGATTTCTACAATTTTAAAATGTCTAAAATATAAATTAAATCAATTAAAAACTGTCGTCAGAATTATCTCAATATTTTGGTCGATTGTACCACCTGTAGTGATTTAAGTTGGATGCCTGTAAATATATAACGATTTTGTATCGAATCTCACGATATGAGTACAGGATTTAACGTTTTTTTAAGTATTACTCAACATGAATGATTTCTACAATTTTAAAATGTCTAAAATATAAATTAAATCAATTAAAAACTGTCGTCAGAATTATCTCAATATTTTGGTCGATTGTAGCACCTGTAGTGATTTAAGTTGGATGCCTGTAAATATATACCGCTGCGACGGCGCAGTCATGAACTCTTGCCGATAACACCCCCCCCCCTTTTTTTTCAAGGGCTGAAGCTTTTTTAAAGGGCTTCAAACTCTTTTGCAGAGCTTCCAGCCCATAAAGGGCTTTAAATCTTTTGAAAAAGGGCTTGTGGCTTTCGGTCCAATTCCTTTTTAAGTGAATTGGGAATTGTAAAGCCCGTCATGTTAAAAAAGGAATTGTGGCTTTGGGCTTTTAAGCTCTTTTTAACTGGGCTTGTGGCTGCAAGCCCTTTTGTCAAGGGCTTTGCCCAGTTCTGAACGCATATAACAACATTTTTTGCGATGTTTTACGCTGTGGGGGCGAGCATGAAGACAATATTTAAACAATTAATTTGTTACTAAATGTTGATTAAATAATTTTCTAAAATTATTTTTAGCACGCAGTCAGAAAGGCAACATAACAATAAAAAAAACGGCGAGAGAACGGCATTCATCCGATGATGAGAACCAGAGATAATGATATTACATTGTGACAGAAACAAACAAACAAAAACAAAAATTTATAAATAACACAAATCGGAAGATAAATTAAAAAAAAATCCCGATACACATGTCGACTCAAATAATGAAAAGATGCTAAAGAAAATTTTTCAGACATCTTAAAAATTGCAAGTTCTTTTTTCGCTGAAATCCGTACGATTTGTAAAAGAATGACATTGCTTTCAAGTTGGCAGCTTTAATAATAACCCGTCCATTAAATTTATTTAGAAAATGTGAGTTCTACATCTAATAACGTAATATTGGCATAGGCAAAATTTGTCCAAGTATCATAGTTGCCCGGCCATCACGTAGACACTAACTAATGGAACACATTTTCATATAATCTAAATTTTTCCGCAAGACGTCGTCTTACCCACCACATTGTTTTGTGCGTCAGTTCTTAGTTACAAATCGCTCTAATGGTTTCGCACGTAATTCGCTTCTGATAATATTTTCCACTGTGTTTTTGTCGCAGCACTTGTCGTCTAGTGCAGCTTTTCTCAACCTTTTTGCCGCGTGACCCAACTAATTTGTTTGTTATTAATTATACTACGGCCCAAATGTTTATACAAAGCCGGTAGAGTAGAATCACAGCTAGTATACCGTATACGGTATAAATGAAATTATATGTAACAATAACTTTTGCATGTGAAAAATAATATTCGGCCATTACTTTTACTTAGAGCATTTCAGACAAATTTCGATTTAGGATGAACATTTTAATTTCATTTCATATTATTTAAATTGAGCTATGGAAAAGATAAGACTAACCATATCACCCCAGCATTTTTCATAAAAGACTGTAGATTCGTTCTAGCAAAACCTCTTGTAATACTTTTTAATCTCTGTTTAAAAACACAAACTTTTCCTATATAGTATATGGAAAACATCGGAAGTTTTTCCAGTATATAAAAAGGGTGATAGATCTTGGTGGTGGAATTAGCGTTTACGTTAAAAATTATTTACAAGTCAAAGTAATAACTGTTCTTGATACTAGACCTTTTGAAACATTTTGGCTTAATATTTTAATTAATAAGAAAAAAGTAGGTTTTGGAATTATTTATAAACCACCAAACATTAGTTTCAATTCATTTTTTATTCTTAACCAGGTAATTCCACAAGTGTCCTTATCGGTTGATAGACTAATCATAACAGGTGATTTTAATGTTGATCTGTACAATAAAAATCAAGATGGTTATCTACTTGAAAATTTATTTGCCACTTTCATTTTGAAACAAATTATTTCAGAGCCTACAAGAAAAAAAAACGTCACCAAAAATAATTAATCATCTTTATATAGATGAAAATATCAATCACAGATTCTGGTATATTGAAAACACAATTAATAAAAAATTCTTCGGTAATTTCTGTAACTGATCATTCAATGGGATTTTGTAAACTTTTATTAGAAAATAAAACTCCTTGTTCACTAAGGTACTACAGAAATTTTAAAAATATTAATTTTGATTTATTTAATGAAGATTAGCTCAAATTGATTGGAATGGAGTTGAAAACATTAATAATTTTGATACTAAAATTAAAATATTTAACAATAATATCCTAAATTTATTTAACAAACATGCACCAATTCAAATAAATAAAAATAAAAAAACCAATTCATGGATTAATTCAAATATAAAAAATTTTGCTAAATTAAAAAAAAAGCTTTCAAAAAATATTGTAAAAATAAATCTGAATTAAATTGGAAAGATTATGTAGAAATAAGAAACTTTCTATATAAATTTATAAAGGAAGAAAAGCAAACATTTATAAAGAATAATTCCAAATAATCCGACACTCATCCACATACATTAAACCTCCTGAAAATTATGAAAATTTGTTACTTTTTTACCTAACAAAATTAAAAAACCTCTTTTCCTCTGCTCATCCTCAACCAGCTGCACGGGAGAACAGTGCTGTGAAAATGAACAAGTTGCAACACAGCCACAATTTGCGCCACAATCAGCGATTGCATTCTATTGCCCATCCCTGTAGGTATTCGTCAAGTAACCCTCCAAGACCGAGAGATGATATAAAGTCTAATATTTATAAAGTAGTTTCCGCAACTCTTGAATACGGTTTTGCCAATAATATTTTGGAAAAAAGGGCGACTTTTTCACGCTAAAAAATAATCGTCCAGGATTGCTGAAAGACAGCCCACTCCAGGACCAAGGTATTGTCAAAAGTGTTGCAATGTGCATAAATTCGTTAAAGGTAACCCGGAAGACAATCAAAGTCGATTTTCACGAAGACATAAAGCACTTCATGCGATTTTAGAAACACATTTTTCTCAATTTTAGAAAACCTATTATTCAAATAAAAAGATGGTAAATTTTGATTTGGAGACCAATTTTTTACAGAATTTATAAAATGATTATTTAGTACTTGTGTACAAGGATATTCATTTACTGATTTAGATTCTTTTAAATTAATATTAGTTAATAAAATTTTTCCATTGAAATGTACTAACCGACACCTTGGATTTTTGCTTTTTTGTTCTAGGTGGTGTTTAGGGGCCATTTTTTTCTCGGGAATTTTAATTTTCATTCAATGATTATTTCGGCAAAATTGTCAAAATTTCCAGCAAAAAAACTTGTCAGTTTGTAAAAATTTTAAAATTCCGGAGAAAAAATGGCCCCCAAACACCACCTAGAAGAAAAAAGCACAGAACAGTTAGTACTAGAACGACTTAAAGAAGAAGTAGAGAGAACAGGGGGTCTATCAATAAATCAGCACGGTTTTTGCAAGGGGAAGTCGACTATTACTGCACTAAAGGCGGTATGCGGAAAGGCAGGTGACGTAAGGCAAGATCCACGGTACAGAAGGAAGCTGTGTGCTTTAATAACGGTGGACGTTGAGAATGCCTTTAACTCGGCACCATGGAACGGGATTCTGGAGGAACTAGGAAGACGAAACATTGCTTCCTACCTATACAATATGATTGACAGCTACTTCGAAAACCGAATGATTTATGTTGGTCAGGGAAAGAAAATAGAGGTCACCGGCGGCGTTCCACAGGGCTCGGTAATTGGTCCTACCCTCTGGAACATTTACTACGACGATGTGCTAAGAATTCCAATGCCTAAAGGGGTTACCCTGATTGCGTACGCAGACGATCTGGCAGTCATGGTTGAGAAAAGGGAAGCCGATCTGCTGGAGACGATAACGAACCATGCCATATTTAATATAACGGAATGGATGCAGACTAAAAGAATGCGACTGGCACCACACAAGACTGCTGTATGCAGGTAGGAAAATAAAGCATATAAACGTTAACGTGAATGGGATAAGGATAGGTAGCCAGGAAGCTGTGAGATATTTAGGAGTCTACCTGGACAGAAACATGAGTATGGGAACACACATCCGCAAGACCGCTGAAAAAGCAAACAAGGCTCTTAATAACGTAAGCCGACGCATGCCAAATCTGGGCGGCCCGAGGGAGGGAAGGAGGATACTGTGCTACATAGTCCAGTCTATCCTTCTGTACTGTGCCACAGTATGGGAAAGAGCGATGGCGAAAGGGGTGTATAAAAGCATATTTACTAAAATACAACGAAGGGCTTGCATCCGGATAATAAGCGCATATAGGACCACTTCGACCAAAGCGTTGCAAGCAGTCTCTCGAATGCCGCCAATAGACATATTGGCAAGACACAGGACAGAGACTGAAACAGGAAATGTTCCAAGGGAAAGGTCATTCGCCGATATGCTGAATAAATGGCAGGAGGACTGGGAGAGGAAAGATGGAAAGGCAACCTGGACCAAGAGATTAATACCAAACATAAGACCGTGGTTTGAAAGGAAGCATGGGGAGGTCGATTTCTACATAACCCAGATACTGACGGGACATGGAGCATTCCAATCCTATCTGAGCCGATTTAAGCTGACAGAGACGGACGTTTGCCTTTACTGTGACGGAATAGACAACGCGGAACACACCTTCTTCCACTGTGTAAGGTGGAATGAGCAACGGCAAAGGACAGAGCAAGTAACGGACGAGATCAATCCAAACAACATGGTAGACAAGATGCTTGCTTCGGAAGAGAGCTGGAGGGAAATATGCAAAATGGCAAAGGACATCTTGAAAATTAAAAAGAGCGAAGAGGGACAGCTAACATAAGAAGAGACAATCCAACCAACATAGGGCGAATCTTCCTGAAGTAATGCCAGCCGGCAGTTCCAGGGAGATAATTCTGCTGCAACGCCTCAGAGAGGGAAGGGTTTAGTCCGTAGGCATGACCCCTTCAGGGCATGAATCGTGACACTCTGCAGGCACATAAGAACACTCGTCTGCAAGTCTTTTGAAGATTCCTAATCCTCTCTTTAATAAAAAAAAAAGAAGAAAAAAGCAAAAATCCAAAGTGTCGGTTAGTACATTTCAATGGAAATCGTGAGCGGCCCTCTACAGCTGGGTGTGCAAAATTAACACATCCTTCCAAATCAGAAAATTCAAGAGGTAATTCATCCACATACATTAAACCTCCTGAAAATTACGATAATTTGTTACATTTTTACCTAACAAAATTTAAAAATCTCTTTTCCTCTGCTCATCCTCAACCAGCTGCACGGGAGAACAGTGCTGTGAAAATGAACAAGTTGCATCACAGCCACAATTTGCTCCACAATCAGCGATTGCATTCTATTGCCCACCCCTGTAGTTATTCCTCAAGAAACCCTCCAAGACCGAGAGATGATATAATATATATATATATATATATATATATATATATATATATATATATATATATATATATATATATATATATATATATATATATATATATATATAAAGTAGTTTCCGCAGCTCTAGAATACGGTTCTGTCAATAATATTTTGGAACAAAAGGGCGACTATTTCACGCTAAAAAATAATCGATCCAGGATTGCTGCAAGACAGCCCACTCCAGGACCAAGGTATTGTCGATGCGTTTCTAAATTTAAAACCAATTACAAATTATGATATTGTTAAAATATTATCAAAAATTAAAACAGAATCATGTGGAACAGATGGTGTTACCTTACGAATGTTAAATCTGTGTATAAATAATAATTTTTTAAAATATAATTAAACATATAATAAATTGTTCTATTCTAAATAATAATTTTTCTAATATCTGGAAAACTAGTTTAGTTATACCGATTCCTAAAATTCACAACGCAGAAAATGTAGATGATTTTAGACCCATTTCTCTACTTTCTATAATATCTAAAATTTTAGAACGTATAGTTTTTGACCAAATAATAGAGTATTTAAAACAATATGATATTTTACCTGACAACCAATCTGGTTTTAGAGAAAATTTTAGTACTTCTACTTTACTCTGTAAACTTAAAGATGGTATTTTAGAAAATTGGGATACAAGTTTTGCTACTAACATAGTCTTTCCGATCTTGCTATTTTTAACGTGTTTTGCACGTTGTTTCTGAGTAGCATTTTTGTTAAGGTTGCTTTCGGTCAGTCGCTAAAAATAGCTTAGTAGTTAAGAATACTGTAGCCACTTCCAAGAAAAGGTAGCAGATGTTACCTATATTAGTATTAGTAACGTAGTTTACACGTTTACAAAAGTAGTTTAGTTTTTCTGTAGTGCCTGAATGCAGTTTACTTTTATTATTAAACTAAGTTTATTATAAAGTGTTATTTATTGTCCCAACAGAACACCAACATGTTATGGCCCCATTCACACAAAAGTCACGTTAAAAGGTGATGGAGTTTTAAGTTGAAATATTTTTTTGTTAATAGGCAAAAATGGCAGGTAGTTTATCGTCTTTTGTAACTCTCGATAAGTTGACTGGCAGAAATAACTACAGTGAGGGGAAAATTGCAATAAAGGCACTCTTGGAGTTGGATGGCCTGAGGAATGTTGTACAGGGTACAGAGAAAGACGATAAGAAAGACAAATAAAAATATTATTTTGTCTGTAGATAAGCTAAACTATTCACAACTCAAAACTGTCCGGACAGCTAAAGAAGTTTGGGAAAATTTGGAGAAGGCTTTTGAAGACTCAGGTTTGACAAGAAAAGTTGACCTGTTGAAATTGTTAGTGACAACAAAGTTAGAAGAATGTAGTTCTATAGAAGAGTACTGTGACATGATAATTTCCACAGCACATAAGTTAAACGAAATGAACTTTAAGGTAGGAGATGAGTGGGTAGGCACTCTTTTATTGGCCGGGCTGCCAGATGAATACTAGCCTATGATATTCGAGGACGCACTTCAGTGCGTTGTGCAGTTAAGACTATAAATGAACATGCTACAAATAGGGAAAGAATAAGACTTTCAAAACGAAGCATCAGTAATGCAAGCATTCGACGCAACCCATGTGGTTAAGCTATTAGGCGTGGTATCCCAGGAGCAACCAACATTAGTAATGATGGAATTGATGGCCCGAGGGGATCTTAAAACTTACTTGTGGTCACACCGGCCGGAAAACAACCATGGAAAACCATCACCAACACTCAAATAAACTCTACAAATGACCGTAGAAATCGTCGACGGAATGGCCTGTATAGAGGCTAAAAAGTTTTCTCATAGAGTCTTAGCAGCGCTGAATTGCATGGTTTCCGAAGATTTGACAGTAAAAATGGACGCAACCTTCAGATCCCAATGGAATAATTATTGTATCAGTGAGAATTTTATACAAACGAGGAGGCAGCGAAACTAGCAGTACCTACTTAGGTATCCATTTATATTAATTTTAGTCTCAATATATTGGCGAATGCATTTTCTTGAAAGATTTCAAGAATTTTAGCAAAGACAACAGTCAACCTAACCATGATGTACAAATGTACACCATTTCAAAGCTTGAATCAGAAGTATACATTATCATATCGGATGAGTTAAATGTTGACCAATCCAAGGTTTTAAAACTAAACAGAGCCTTATATGGTTTAAAGGAATGTCCTAAGTGCTGGAGCAACAGATTTAATGAAATAATGCCAGACTTAGACTTCAAGAGATCAAAATATATTTTTTGTCTTTATTCTAAAGATGTGTGGCTTATCCTATATGTGGATGATCTGATAATTATAGGAGATAAAGACAAAGTACAAGAAGTTGTATATAAACTTAAAGAGAAACTAAATGCCCAATATTTGGGTGAAATTAAGAGATTTATAGGAATGGAAATAACAAGGACCCCAAGTACCAAGATAACTAAAAAAGGGTATATAAATAAAATTATCCAAGAATTCAATATGACAGATTGTAAAGGAGTTTTACCCCAATGGTGACCGGATTTTAAATCGAAAAATTGAATGAAAATCTAAATGTTCCGTATAGAAAGTTGATTTGATCTTTAATGTGCATATTGCATGCATTTCAAGACCAGACATATTGTATGCAGTGTCATATTTAAGCCGATATTTCGATAAACCGAATCCAGTGTTGTAGACTGCGGCAAAAAGAGTGTTGCGATACCTCAAGAATACAAATGAAACTGGACTACGGTATAGCAAAACTATCGACAACGGTAAAAAAAAATTAGTAGGGTATTCAGACGCTGATTGGGCTGGCGATATGAGTGACAGGAAAAGTACAAGTGTAGTTTTGTATGCTGGTAATCCAGTAAGCTGGATTTCCAAAAGGCAGTCATGTGTAGTGTTAGCTACAGCGGGGGCTGACTATGTAGCGGCGGCAGCTTCAGCGCAACACCTAGTGCATCTAAAAGGTCTAATTTCAGAATTTCATAAATGTAAAGTTAAAGATTTACACGTAAGTGCGATATCTATGACAAAAAGTTTTGAAACTTCAAAAAGCGGAAACACATTGATATTAAGAGACATTTTAACAAGATTTGATTTTTAAAAAAGTTTTAGACATAGATTGTTTTTTATCTAAGACATCCCACGTAGACTTCAAGCCTAAGTACTAATGTATCAAGGGCGTCTAAAGAGAAGGGAAATGCAGTCTATTTACACGAGATTTAAAGGATTGGAAGTTGGGATGAAAATGGGGAACATCTGCAGGCAATTTGTTCCATAATCTAGAGACCCTTGGTATGAATGAGCGAGATAAGTGGTCTGTTCTAGGCTTTTGTAGCTGGACAGTAAAAGGATGCATACGTAATGCGCCTGTTGTTGTTCTGTTGGGAACAGTCAACGGGGAATAATATCGACTAGTTCTTCAGAGCAAAATCCGTGGAAGTACCGGCAGAATAGGTATAAATCCCCTGATGAGCGAGATAACGGAATTTTCTTGTGAGGACTGGGTCACTGATGAGTCCAATGACTCTATTTTGGATATAATCAAGGATGTTAAGTGTGGAAGGTGATGCCGGTCCCCTGTGATGACATTTTTCTTTTTCCCTTGTTTTTTTTTCGCTCACAGCACCGACAGCTGTTCGTCTGGTGAGCGTCGTGGGTTAAACAGAATTAAGGATGGACAAACAAAGATTGAATAAGCACTGTTCGTATTTATATATGTTTATTTTATAGTATATCCATTTTTGCGTGCAACACATTTTTGGTTTGTTTATTAAAGATCTTATATATTTTTAATTAAGATGGACGAGAATATTAAGTCTATGAGATATCTATTAATGGATATGAATGAAGTTAAGACAAAAAATGTCGAATTTAATAACACTGGATGTTTATAACTCTGTCTCTCTAATGTCTAATTACAAAGGTAAAAAAGTAGTGTTTATTAATAATCAAATTCTGGCCTTATTGTATCCGTGGTACATCCTTGAAGACATCTTAGACGAAATGATGAAGAATATAGTTAAGCGAGATCCAACTGGGTATTAAAACAATGATAGATCCGTGGAATGTGAGTAGGAAATATCAATCCAAAACCATAAAAATAACTATTGAGGTTCGTTACTATCGTCTCGAGTTGGAAACCCAACCTTGGAGTCTAAAATGTCCAAAAGAAATTCTACACTTAGCAACAACTCCTCTGTAACTCTTCACAATAAGAAATTTAGCAAAGAAGAATTCACTCACCTTATAAAAAAAGGGTTCCATAACAAAAAAAAATGAAGGGATGATTCCCAAGCATACCCATCCGGCGTACCAGGATAATCTGGAAGTATTCCAGAGCTGCTTAAAACTGGTTACCAACTACCCATGGCCATCATGAACACCTGCTACATAGAAGAAGTTCACCAAAAATCGTCCATCTGGACTTGGGGAAACTAAAATTCCATTTTCTTTAGCACAGCCTAACAAACTTCGTGCTAACTTGGTGATCACATCAGAATGACCGTTAAAAAAACTCAACACTCATACGCCTCAACAACTTTCCTCGCATCTGATTGGTCGATCATTCGCGGCAAAGTTGGACTACCATAGTTTTAATGAAATAACAGCAAGAAATATGGCAACCTTGCATCTAGGCGTCAAACAAACGGATAAAGTATATCGGGTTGCAGCATTAAGAGACCGGTAGCGATGGTGGCCGCCAACTTCGCTAAGTGGAGACGGTTTGGAAAAGGTGTTGTTTTTGAGCGCCACGTGATTAGATCTCGCACCATGCTCGGAATTGGGATATTCAATAGAACGAGGTCATGAAATGCAATCAGGATAATTATCACTGTTCTTAGTCCAATTAAATTTTATTAAACCTCTTGAAATTTTGAATATATAATAATTGGGCAACCAAAAATGTATATTCTAGTCAAAAGAGCGCAAGACGAGCCTCTCTCTCGTGTGTGTAATATACTACCCAACAAAATTAAATTTAACTCGCTTCAAGTAAATTTTAATGCTACACATAGAGAGTGTGTAAGTTAGAAGTGGTGGCGAAGTACTTTCTGGCTCGAAAGAGAGAACCAACCTTTTAACTGCTAATGTGGCTATTGAAGTAATGTGTTTGTGTCAGCTGAGATCATATTCGAAAGCGATGCTAACAAGATCGAACGTTTCATTGTTCTGTAGGGCTTGGCCATTCATGTGGATGGGGTGTTCCCGAATTTTTTGCGTGACAGAGAGCAAGACAGGGTTTTGGAGGCCATGAACTGAACAAGGTTCTTGGCACCCTAGTTTAGGATTAATTGAAGATTTTGGAATAGGGATAAGTGCACAGATCTGTCTTGACTTGTACGATTTGGGAAAGTAAAAATCCTCGAGTAATTGAAGTAAAACCTTTACGTCCTCCTGAAGTAACCGTGTGATGTGCATTGTGGGCTGGAGGTGTTATAGGGCCATCTTTTCATGAAAATGACGATGGTGAAACAGTAAACCCTAATGGCGAATGCTATTGCAATATGTTAACAAACTTTTATGGCCCCAATTAGATAATATGCACCTTAACAATATGTTCCTTCAACAGGATTGCCCCACGTGTCACCAGGTGGGGGAAACTATGGATTTGTTACAGAGCCGTATATCTCGGTATCCCCTTTACAAGTATTTATTGTAAGAATGTCGATAGCTTTATCTAATAATTCGCTAATGCAAGCACTATCAATGGAATATATTTTTTTTTAAATCCTTGATCACAACCAAGACTACCTACTTAAGTTCTTGTTCAAACACTGATTTGTTTGGAGTGGTTTTCCCAATGTTCCGTGATAAATGTTAATTAATATTCAATTAAATAATTAATATTCTATATTATGACTCAATATTTTTCTGTAGTTTTTCTTCTTTTCTCTCCTATTTGAAAAGCCTGGGGTGCAAGTGCACCTCTTTGCACTACTTCGCGGCGTCCATGATTGGATAAGCTGACCAGTCAAGTTATGAACACTTATCATTTAAAGTAACACTGAGTGGGAGAAAAGTAGTTTAAACTACTTAATTCTTATTATAAAACACCCCTTAAAAGTTTTCACCGATTGTGCAACCTCTAATAAAAGTATTGCGGAGCTTCTTTCACATACCGGAATTTTAACTTTAAAGTAATGATGCTTAGGTCGGCAAAATCATGAATTTTATAGAATAACTGGAAAGAATATGACGCAAAACGAACAAACCGAAAGAGTCTTAATATGATTTTTTCATATCGGGAAAGTAAAAAGGTATAAAAATATCCGAAAACAATTTCTATCAATAGAAAGAAAATTAAGTTTTAGAAAGCGATTTATTAATTTAAGTAATGAGAAAAGCTTTTAGAAATATAGTAACCTCTAAAAAAGATATTTTTAGCATTGCTAAAATACGGGAATACAAGTTTTTCGTGAAAGGTGTGCTATTTCATGGAAAGGTACTAATATTATTTAAAAAAAGCAGAAATTGCAAATGCAGTTTAAGTAAAACGAGATTAATGGAGAAGAGAGCACGATGCAACAAAAATGAAGTAAATAATTTTAAATTTCTAAGTTCCACTATCACAGAAAGTGCACAGAAAAAAAAGAAAAGATTGGATCAATAGTTCCATGAATGTTAACGCCCACATGGTTGATTGAATTAAAAAACTGTTAGAAGAAAATTTATTTCGATATTAGGACGAAATTCAAAATTTGTTAAATTTTATTTGTTCATCTAACAGATATGCTCTTGATTAAATATCTCTTTTTGCTTAAACTAACCGCCTTGGAGTATAATACCATAAGGTAATACTTCATTGGACTGTTTTGTCTGTCAAGTCAATTAACAAAAGTTAACATTTTCTGATGTTTTATTTAATTCCCAAAAACCATTGCTTGTATTTAATATTCACAAACTGTTAAATTAAAGTTTTTTTCTATGATTTCAACAGTTTATTTTTTTCGGTGTGGTAACCTGGATTTGGACATAACAGCAGAGTTCAAGTGGAATGGAAGATTTGGATGGAAGCCTCTGGTGTGCTGTCTGATTGTAGGATCAGTGCCAGGAAAAGAAAAGTAGATTATAAAACAGCAGTCAGACCTGCAATAATGTATGGAGCGGAAACATGGCCAATAACAGCAGTGCACAAAAGTTAAAATGTGACAAAAACTAGAATAAGTTGTACAGGGTGCCCCAATAAATACTTCGGGATTTAACTTTGGCGCCATTTTTTAACAACTTAACCTAGAAATTTAGTATTTTGCATGTGCCATCTAGAGACTCGGTAATTTCCTTATGGATCGTTTTACGCCAGAAGAAAGTGTTAAAACTGTTTAAACCTACTACGAAAATTCCCGTTCTTGAGTGAGACATGTAGCATTTGCAATGCTACATTGTTTGCTAAATTAAAAATGGAATACATTTTGACAAAATGGTGAAGGTTATTTAAAAAAAATTGATATGACCACTCTTAGGCAAACAGAAAATTTCTCGTAAAACCTTATTTTAATTAAGTTATGTAACAAGCATTCATGTTTTCAAGGATACTATATGTTATGCATTTTGGCATTAGTTTTTATTCTATACAGTTCAACCCACAGTATACAGTATTGTGCGTGTCCAGATGTTTTTAATTTTATTTCTACACTTGAGTTACTCACCCTACAAGATAAAACAACATACAGTATTATATTCATTCTTTACTTTAGCATTTCTTAAGAATGTTACATACAAGATCTGTATATTTGTGACGGAAACATGTTTTTTAGGATCGTTTTTTTTTTTTGGTTTTTTTTACACTTTAAATCGTAAATTATTAAAAATTGTTTTTTTTTGTATTCTCTGATTTTTCAAATTTAATAAAATCTTGAAATGCCAAAAATTAATCTAAACAAGACAAAAACATCTAAATTAATGAAATTAGGTAAAACAAGAAATTATTTTTTAAGAAAAGAGCCTTTTTTCAGTCTCTCTGTTTGTCGCATTTTCTCGATTAAAGTCAGTTGATTCGTTACCGTACAGATTTTTAGCAATAGTTTGTCACAGTAAACTTTCTTATTGAAGCGAGTTTGTAACAGCATTAAGCACATTTGACAATTTGAGCCCATACAAATGATTTGATTGGTCTTATGGTTCGCAGAGTGGGTAAACTACACAAATACGACTCTCTTCAATTAAAATACAAACAGGTTATTATAAATTCTACATGCTGCAGATAGACTTTACAGAGATTTTTGTGACGTAGAAACAAAAATGCATTCAGAAATATACAAAAATTAAGTTTAATTTCATTTTTTTAATAGTTTATTTTTTGGGTAGCTAATAGTTTAGCTAAGGGTGTAGGAATTTAATCCGCCATATAATGACAGTTCAGTTTATTATGTGTTATTCTATTACAAATTTTATTATGGTCACATGGTATTTATTAATCGCTAATACCATGTATCCATAACCAAATAAATTTGACGAAAAACACATAGTACCTACTTATGTGTCACTGCCATTAACTTAGTAAATTTTTACTTTTAACAGTAATAAAAAAGTATATATATATATTAATATTTCAAACTTTAATGATCCTGCCGATCTTCTCTGTTGCTTGTTTTCTCCAAATGTTGTTTTTGTGGAGGCATCTTCGATAAGTTCTTTTATGGTAAAGCTTCTTTTTTTAAAGGGCGATAGTCTTCTGGTACATAGCTAATAATTCGCTCTTGCGCGGGTAAAGAGGTACAAGTCTTAAATACATGTTTTGAGAAAATCAATATTATAAATTTAAACCGCTTTTTTCTATCTTATTTATAGGTTAATAAAATAAAGATAGATATAGTTTTTGCAAGAAATAGTTTTATTTACTCTAATATTTCAATACACATGAAATAAAATATACAAAATAGTAATATTAACAAAAAAAAAGTGAGTTGTACCCATCTGCACAATTTATTTAGCACATGTCTCCGTTTACTCAAAATCCTGATCATACCATTCTTCTATGTCTGGTAGTATTTCATCGAGATCCTTCTGAGTAGGCAGATTTTTGTAAAAGTTATGGTATACTTCGTCAATGTAAGGAAGCAATTCTAATAAATTCTTTTTCTTCTCCTCAGTGATTGGATTAGGAAAGGGGCATTTTGGAATATTTTCAGAATTCAGTAACGATTTATTCCTACTGCGTTTTGAAAAATCCACTTCATGAAATGGTGCAGTTTCACTTAAAGAAGTTTTATATAAAAATTTCCCGGAAACTTTTTGGTATCTTAGCCATTTAACATCTTTCCAAACAAAGCGGTTTCCTTCTTCATCGGTCTTGCGTATTTGAAATATTGTTTTGAGAAGGGCTGCAAAATCATAGAAATGGTCACGCTTCATCTCATGAACTTTAAAGGCATTATTTGGTTTTCCACATAACCTAACTAACTGAAACCATTCACGGGGATGCTCGATTGGAGTCTCATATTTTTTCTTCTTTTTTTCAATTACTGAGTGGTCAGAGTCACATTCCATATGAGTGTGACCCGGAATTAGAAATTTATGGTCTATACACTCCAAATGAGATACTTCCATAAGGCTTAGGAACATTACAACTATGTGGGAGTTTTTATTCTGTCCCCCACAGGTGTCAGAATAAAGCACGACATGTTTTATTTGAGCAGGCAAAGACATAAGTTCTCTATAAACACAAGAAGCAATTTGGTTGGCTCCTCTTCCTGAAATAGTCTCGTACCACATAAAGCAAATTGCCTGGTTGTTACTACATTCGTGCATTGTAAGATGACAACTCCAAAGTTGTCTTTTGTAAAAAGCAATAGACGTAGTCAAATCCGGGGTAGGGAGGCATTGTTGTAGGTCAAAAACATAAACACGTTTTGTCCCATCGTTTTTCGCAGTTACTTTATCTTGGCGTTTAGCATCGTAAGCTGCCTCAGCTTCCTTTAAATGAGAGTCTAGTTCGTTTTTGAGATTTGTCGCAACTTCAGTACTTTTTTCATTGCGAATAAGAACCTGCAGTTTGTCGCAGGTTGAACATGTATCTTTTTGATATTTCTTTATTTTAATACCCATCTCATGAAAAATTTTTTCATGTACTTTACGACTGACTAGCGCATTTGGAGCAACCCAAATTTTATATTCCTCATAAAGTCTACTTAGGGTGTAAAATGAGGGTAAAAACCTTTTTTCTGTCGTGTTCCTACAATAATGACTTTCGTAGTTTGGAATAGAAGCTATGTGATTTTTTACTAACTGAATACTGTTATGCTCATGTTTGTTGGGGGGTTCCTTATAACCTCTCTGATCCTTCTGACTTAAACCTGTTAAGCTAGTTTTAGTTATAACAGTAGTAATAAATTTATTGGTTATGTCAAACACTTTTTGAAAGCAACCTTTACATACTTGAATCAAATCCCCATTAACCTTTAAATAATAAGTATAAGCATAGTCGCTTCTCTTCTTTCTTTCAGTGGTTATACTTGTTCTCTTTCTGTGTTTTGTGATAAGACTTGCAGTATACGCTACTCTTTCATTAAAATTACCAAGAGACCAGTAATTAAGAAACAAAGTTTGCTGAGTTTCTTGGTCTACCTTCGCTGCACATCCTTTGCGGCATCTATCTAAAGGTTTTCTTTCTTTTTCTTTTATTAACTTTCCTTTACTAGTAATATATTCTTTACCCGAATTTCGGTTAAGCTTTCTTATCTTTCTTTTCTCTCTTGTTTCCCCCTTAGTTGGTTTTCTGCCTCTTTTACGACTTCTAACGTTCGCTTCAGCAATTACTGTATTTTTCTTCCTAGTAAGTAGTTTGTCTTTTAGTTCACTTAAATTTATATCACTGTCTGACGACTCAAATTCTGGAACGTAATCTCGGTCTGCAACACTGTCGTCAGAATCAAAAACGGTTGTCTCATTTTCATCAACTTTAATTTCGGAAACATTTGTTTCTGATACATCTGGCAGGATCATTTCATCTAAAATGTAAAACATAGTTAGTCGAAACCCTAATATTTTAAATAAAAACAGAAATACCTTTTTCCGTATTAACACCTGACATCACTGATTTGGGATAATACGTAGGTACTATTTCTTCCGTATTTTCAAAATTTCCATTACCACTGATAGACGGTAAACTAAGTGATTCAACAACTGTCAATGACGTATCAAGCAAGTTAGGTCCATCTAAAATTTAAGAGCGAGTTATGTATCAATGTCGTAATGAAGGGGTTTAGCGCCTGCGGCGTGAATATAATAGCCCGAGGCCAGTGACGTAATTTCCTAAGGGCGTAGGGGGCGATCGCCAGGGGTGGCCGGTACCAGAGGGGCGGCCGGAGGACCGTCCCTCTGGGTTTTGATGGGCACGCCCGATAGTCTCCGGCGGCTGTCCCCTTATCGTATCGGGACTGCCGATCATATTCGCCCGGGGCGCAAAATTTAGAAATACGTCCCTGCCCGAGGGCTTAGCAGAGGGACATCACATGCTAAGGTAGCCAAACACTGTGGTGCATACTACTTTAAAAAAGGCCGTTTAAATGTTTTATGTAAGGCCTCGTTTATAAAATTAATAATCAAAAAAATCTAAGTTTCTAAATAAAAAACTTACTATATTCTATATTAATAGTTGATATTACTGGTTCTGGATTATAAGCAGCTGGTGTCTTATTTGTGTTGACAACATTTTTGCCTGTTAAAACTTGTTGAGAATGTGCTAAAAATATATACATTGTATTATAAAAAACCTGCTATATAATGAGCCCATATTTTACATTAATTACATTAATACGTTTTAACAGTAAAACAGAAAGTTAGCACTTTTGGATAGACATTAAAAAACTAAGATAGGAATGTGAAAACGCTTTGTCTCGAATGCACAATTTAAACGCTGCAGCCAGGCAAAGTGTAGAAAATGTACTTTTTCAAATGTCAATATCTCAGAAACAATTGAATTTGAACATTATGGTGTGGTATATAAAATAAATTTAGAATTTCTAGTACAATCCAAAAATGCAATAATGTTATTATATAGGGTGTCCCATTTAAGAAAATAAAACTTTGTCGTGTATCTTAATTTTTGGTTACTCTGTATATTTCACAAATAATTTTAACATATGCACCTGATTGTCCCGTACAATTATTATATTTAATATTTTTTGGTATCTCAAACCACAACGGTTTATTTTACTTCCCCATAATATTGGGCCACCGTGTATAATACAAATTGTAATAATGTAAAAACTTTAATTATTTGAAATATTAACAACTGTGTTTTTAACATACCGGTCTGTGAATGCTGCAGATTTCCTTTCCTTTCTGGCTTACACAGAGACACTAAATATTTTGCTCTATTCGATGCCATAACCTCAATTTTTGCAGCACTATTATTTATGGACAACCCTGCACTAAATAGTTTTATTTTTACTATGATGTGTTCATAAAACTGGATATTAACTACTTTAAACTTATGTTATACAATTAGGAAGCCAGCGATATCGTAAATACCGACACAACAAGCTATTTACCACGTGCGGGATAAATCGCTAGTTGAAGACAATTAAATGGTTAACCCTTGCGTAAAGAGGTATAAGTCGAATTGTTGCTCTTTACACTAAACGCTAAATTTTGTGTAAAGGAGTCTAACTCTACATATACCTGTATACACTTAAAACCATATTTAAACTCCTTTTACCCAAAACTATATTACTAACTTCGGGGACACATCGAGTTATATCCCATTACACAATTAAAGCTCTTTATATATTTGACCAAAAAACATATTTATCCCATTTTACCCAATTTTGGACTTATACCCCTTTACCCGCGCACGAGCGAATTCATGCTTTAAATTACGATCATATTCACTTTCGTCAAAATGTCTAGAACCGATTCTATCATTTTTCACATTAAACTTATCTTCTCGTTTGCATAAAGCGTCCAAACACTTTGTATTTCTTTGTCTTTAGGGAAGCTAAAAACTTTAATATCGGCCATAAAGCCCTTGCATTGACTGTCCGTATCAACCATACACAGCACACCTCATTTTTACTTTTAAACTCTTAAAAGTGATATATGTATAACACCAAAAAATAACTTGAAAACACTACGCGATCTTAAAAAAGACGGGTTTCGTTTACAGAACATGGCGGAATTACTCACAGCGTGATGTACATGGCCATGCCTACCTGCGCGGTGTCATATCTTCTTTTATTTGTATCATGCATTTTCTCGATTATCAAATTTGTTTTTCCAATATATAAAGACAATATCTATAAACTTACCGTTACTATGGGAACGGCATTAACAACAACGGCTTTGATTATGACAGCTATTGAAAACCAGGAAAAGTCTTTACGACATGCTACAGCTTCTAGCAAAACCATCAAAGAAGCTATAATCCACGTCAGTCCCACAATATATGGCAAGATTCTTTCCCTTGTCATCTTTCGATTGAAGGGCTGAAATTTTTTGACTACGCAGTAACGGTCCACTGCCAAACACATCATAGAGAGGGTGGCACATGATACAGGCAGTCCCTGAAAATAACAGGAATTTTAAATTTGTCATTTTATAGTGTTATGGAATTCACTGCATATATTGGAATGGGTGACTCAGGGGGTAGTCTACAGACTTACCCAATAATTTTTTTTCTTAAATCGAACATTTTTAAAATTTTCAAAATCACCCTAAAACCTGTCCATGTTCGCCGCACCTGGCTGACATGTGTTCGTTTGACGGAAAATTGCGGGCGAAAAAACTAAAAACAATTGAATTTGTTGTAACGTTGCCAGACATATCATAAATATTTAAGAATAATTTATTTTCTGTTGTTAACTGTAATTTAAGACAAAGGTAAAACAAATTTAAACCTTTTCCTAAGAACAAAACAAAAACAAAATAGTAAAAAGACCACTGCGAAATCAATCCTTTTTGTCAGTAGACTTAGTTTTGACTAATATTTATGCCACCCTATAATTATTAATGAGATAAGCATTATTTCTACAAGCTTCAACTTTCTGCTAAGAAAAAGTTAAAAATCAAGACATAAAACCTAATTGAGCACAATTACACATTATTTTAAAAGTATAACCAAAATTCGTTCATTATGGCATTTGTCAAAAAAAAAAACATTATTCTATTTCACGCAGTACGTTCAGAAAGCTGTTATTCGTCTTTCTGTTAAGAAAATTATCGTTTTTTTTTTAAAAGATCCCCTAAATGAGTTTTTCTAGAGTGGAGCATCTCGACTCTTTCGCTTTCTTGCACCCGCAGACGTTACCATAATAAGTAAATATTATTAGTGTTAAATTTAATTTACACACACACACACTTGAAGCTTAGTATATCGATTTGACTATTGAAAATCGATTATCTAACTTCTTTGTTTTGAAACGTATGAATGAAAGTCTACTTGTCAGGGGTACATATAAATATGCAAAAATTGAGAATAAATTCTCTAACCACCTGAAAATTCCTTATACAATAAGGATTTCAACAAATAATGGTAAAACAGCTATTCTCCGGGCTATATGCCCCTCCGAGCGCTGAATTACATACCAAAATTTGCCGTATTTTCTTCTAACACAGTTAGATAATAAAATACTTGTTTTGAATGCAAGAAACTACCAGGAAGAAGGAAGCTTTTTCTTTAGTTAGGATGTCGTCACCTGCAGACCGGTTTCGAACTCGTTGGTTCTCATCAGTACAGGATAGACGAACATACCTGCCCTCCGAAAAACAAGTATTTTATTATCTAACTGTGTTAGAAGAAAATACGGCAAATTTTGGTATGTAATTCAGCGCTCGGAGGGGCATATAGCCCGGAGAATAGCTGTTTTACCATTATTTGTTGAAATCCTTATTGTATAAGGAATTTTCAGGTGGTTAGAGAATTTATTCTCAATTTTTGCATATTTATATGTACCCCTGACAAGTAGACTTTCATTCATACGTTTGAAAAATTTTACCTTACGGTAAACTCTACTCTGAATGCTCGAAACTGCTAATGGATGGCGCTGCCTGTGTCTCACTGCTTATGCAGTACGACATTTGTAGCTTTAAGCGATTACTTTTTCGGAGGGCAGGTATGTTCGTCTATCCTGTACTGATGAGAACCAACGAGTTCGAAACCGGTCTGCAGGTGACGACATCCTAACTAAAGAAAAAGCTTCCTTCTTCCTGGTAGTTTCTTGCATTCAAAACAAGTATTTTATTATCTAACTGTGTTAGAAGAAAATACGGCAAATTTTGGTATGTAATTCAGCGCTCGGAGGGGCATATAGCCCGGAGAATAGCTGTTTTACCATTATTTGTTGAAATCCTTATTGTATAAGGAATTTTCAGGTGGTTAGAGAATTTATTCTCAATTTTTGCATATTCTTTGTTTTGATTCAAAAAGGTATACCTTATTGAAGTCGCTAGGAGTAACCATTTTCGGGATCCCATTTAAAATTTTATATGTAATTGTACATAGTGCAACAGCAGACTCCTCAGGTCAGTACAATGCGACTTTGTTAAACTTGCCCAATCCAAGAGTTGATAGTAACCAAGATACACGGTGCCAGAGTTTTGATTTGGTTTTCGACTTTTTCGGATAATTTCTGAATAGATCCAGATAACGGATCAAAATTAGGGATAAATACGACTATTTGTTGCATTGGAAATTTCAAATACGATTACCTCGAAAATGGTTATTCCCAGCGACCCCAACAAACACCTTTTTTACTTGAAAAAGTAGGAGAATCGATTTTTTCTATAGTAAAATCGATACAATCAGCCGCAAAGAAGTTCCGCCATTTCAAAGAAGTGCGATGTGCCGCAGGTGGCGCTCTCTACTGGTGAGATGGAAACTATGGAATCGTAAAATTTTTAATATCTTAAAATATATCGGAAATACAAGCGGATAACAAAATTCGGTTTAAATGAATATGATGACCAATTTGCCAACGTCGCAAAATCGTTGGCGTTATTAAAAGGTTATGTTTTAACTTCTTCGCAGTTTTCATAGGCTGTGATTCCCATTTGTGTGTGAATTGTGTTTACTTATGATAATTAAGGATATTTCTATTATAAAAGGTAAGTTTTTATAAATATAGAGTAAATAGTATGCTAGATGTAATAAGCAAATATCGAGGCAAGTATCTTCAAATTTAAAATAAAAGACAACTACAGAGGATTTTAAAGGTATAACAGCATTTGTCAAAAAAAAACACATTATTCTGTTTCACGTAGCACATTCAGAAAGTTGTTAGTCGTCCTTTTGTTAAGAAAAGTATCGTAACTTACCGATTTTTTTGAAAAGGTCCACTAAATGAGTTTTTCTAAAGTTGAGATGCACCCGCACACGTTACCATAATACCTAAATATTATTAGTTTTCAGTTTTCAACCCTATTAGGATAATTTAAGAAATATTTCCATCAAAGCATAAACTAGATAAAACTGAGCAAAAATATTAGTTAACAACGGATCGACAAAGACCATTTTCTAGGTAGTGAAAAGAAATTACATTATTATTTAAAACTAACTTCCAAAGAAAAAATATTGATAACATTCACTGTATGACTTTTACGCTGTTGTTGAAGGTTAAGTGGACTGGACTGTAAACATTTAAATATGGCGCACGGCGCTTGATGAGATGACATTCAGAATGCTTCTTTTTCCATCTCTCTTTGTCACTTCGTCACTCCATGTCTTAGTGTTTTGAGGAAGTAGCTGGCGCTGTTTTGGCGCAAAAATTTAAAATATAACGACTGTTTGTATTGTTGCCTTTGTAGTAGAGTACTTTGAAATAAACAAAAATCAGACATTTTATAAATCGGCGGATACGCCAGAATATTCATTTTTTTGGGTTGCCTATCTTTTGTTACATAGATTTTACTAGAAAAGTAACATAAACATTAGTTTTCGTTTTAGTAGGGCGGATAGTGATGATAAAAAAGCGTAGAATATTTGTGTTTAACTTTTGTCAATTTTGATTATTAGTTGAGTGCTGTTTTTCATCAACTGTGTTGTTATCATTGAAATAGAATTTTTCATCTCAGTGGTTGTTTGGGTGCTAAACATTTGAACCTAAAATATTTTCAAAAGAAGTGTACTTTAAACAGATTTTACTACAAACCAGAGCCTCGTTGTGCGTCGTTGGAAGCTCGTGGTAGTAAAAAACTTTGTCATTTTTCACGCTTTTCGTTTTTAAAGTTATGTTGTAGAATTTTTGAATTTTTTTTTGTCGGAAATGAGTGTAAATACAATGATGCATTTGAAAAAACTTTTCTTTGTATCAAAAAATAAACGTATTTTTATGTTACCTGGTACTAACATAGACTGTGAAAGACTGGCGAAATTTAAAATGATTGGACAGATGAGAAAAGTCTGACTTTCAACACTGGAAGAGGTTATGAACGTAAAGTTTATAATTAATTTAAGTTGTGGAGAATTTCGCTTATAAATTAAGGACGATATAAATAAACCTGTTAATAAAAGCCTAATCTTTTGTTAATATAATTAAAAATAGGCAAATAAAAAAACGTACAGGCTTAAGTGTTAGGATTTTTTTGTTTGAAGCGAATTTTGAACTAAAATTTTTGTGTAGGTACTATTTTTCATCCAAAAATTTCTGGTCGGCCTAGTTGAACAAAGTCTTACTCTTGGTTTGGACAGCTGTTCTCTGAATTTTTTGTGTTGTAGTATTTTAACTTTTTGAAATTGAATGTTTTAAAAGAGTTAGTATGATTTCTTACTTTAAAGATAACAAAAATATTTTTTCAAACCTGTTACACAGGAATATTCTAGAGAGACTTGGCAACGTCACACTGACTACTAACTTCAAAACAAAAGTTTTTTCTTCTGTAATTGACATTTCTCGCTGTTTTTTATATGGTCATGTATTTATGACCAGTGGTGCGCAGTTACTAAAAACAATTTTGTGAGGGCCGATATCTACCTCTTTTTTTATCGTGAAGCGCCATTTATGAATATTTGTATTCAATCTGAATTCATGCCAGGATTTCCCGGTTTCAATATATGCAGTGAATTCCATAACACCCTGTATATTCAACCAAAAAAACAGGCAATATCAGATATCCCTTAACTTGTATTTAGCATATTTTGAATTAATATCAGTTTAAACAAGCTCCTGATGGTGCTTATATAGTTAGCGAAACGCGTTTTTATTTATATAGTCTAAAATTTATTTTGTATTAGCTTCATATGTGAGCGATTCATGTATTTTTAGCCTAACATAAAAGGAAAAGTCGGAATGAAACGAAGCTATTATTATTTTTGAATAAAGTCTCCCTTTATTTCTACACAATTTTCACAACGGCTAATTAAAGCTTGTAGGCCACTGTAAAATAACTCTTTATCTTTGGGGTCAAAATGGTCGTTAACATCCTGTTTAGTTTTATCATCGGTGTTAAATTTTTACCCCCTAATTCTAGTAGATAGGCAAGCGGGGTTTCAAAACATCCGATTTGAAACCCCGCTTGACTATCTACTAATTCTAATTTTAATTTAAAAATTAAAAATAGTCAGAGGGAGTCAGGTCCGGGCTGTAAGGGGGATGATCGATTTATGTAAAGCCACTCCAAGGAAATTGGAAGGGGTACTGGAAGGTCATTGCCTAAAAATGAATTTAACTCCGTATATGTGTAGGGGGGTATCATTTGAGGCACCAGTTTACCTTGAAAAGCAGAATGCAGGCAAGGTGCGGACTTCAGAAGTTTGTGTATTCACTGTAATTATATGTACATAATTATAATTACATCTTATATATAAATGTAATGTCTTACAATACAAAGACAAATATTACAAAAAGATTTACTGTATAGTACACATATGATAAAATACAAAATACAAGAAGCGCCACCATACAGATAATTCCCAGAAGTTTTAAAGAGGTCCAGACCTAAAAGGGACTTAATGTTGTGAAAAGTGCACTTAGTAAGTTCACTAGTTTCTCTATATATGGCATAAAAAAGTTTGCCAAGTCATTATCTATTGAACCTAAAAGTTATTCGCAAATCATGAAACGCTTTCTTGTATAGTGTAATGCATATTGTGAACAGATAATATGTCATTACTATCGTTAAAACAAATGTGTGGTGCCGTATTTTAGATAACCAACTGATAGGCCCATTTTTCTTCCGAGGGGTCGGATATTTACCTTCTATTTATAGGAGTCAACTGTTTGACTTTGTTAATAGCCTTCCACTTAACATTAGGAATAATTAATGGTATCAACATGATGGTGCGCCATGCCATAGTTCCCAAGTTCTTCAGAAAATGTTCCAGGGGTGTCGAATAGGAAGATTTTCAGGAAATTATTGGCCGGCGAAGTCGCCGGATCTAAACTCACTCGATTACTTCTTTTGGGGATTTTTAAATGAAAAAGTGTTCCCTAAGTTAACAATAAAATCTATCGAAAAGGAAAGTGGCTATATCGAAGTTTAAATTTTTAAAATTTATTCTTTCCTAATAAGTAATTAACACATTATTTGTTTTGTATTAAAACTCTTAATTTTTTTTTGTAGGTGCCTGTAATTTCATTTATAAAGAGAAAATATGATTCCAAATAATTTTCTAAAATAACTTTTATTTGTATCTTGCCGAACAAAGGTGCGTTTCCTATGGAGCGGCTGACGCACGCGGCTGCCGCACAGCGTCTGACGCAAACGGCTGACGCCAGTATACCCATTTCCTATGAAGTTAGTCGCGAGTGATATGTTGTCCAACAAGTACCATTTTCTAAGTTAAAAATGTGCGAAAACAAAAAATTATTATTATTGGATTTGCTATTAGAAGAAATTGAGGACGAAGAAATTTTACAGACAAGCATGTGCAAAGAAAATGAACAAGTTCATCCATTATTTAAAACCAGAAGTGACGAAGGGTCTTTTCAAACTTTAATAAAGAGACATTTATTGAAAGATGAAGAGAAATTTAGGCAATAAAACTTTCGACATCGTACAGGCACTACTATTCACAACCGGCGGCTGATGCTTGACTGCCTCGCTGGGGGTAGGGCCGCGGCGTCTGCAGCCGCCACCGTTTGACGCTCGAAAAGAAACGGATAAATTAAATTGTCACATGAGCAGTACTAGGCGTCGGACGCTGTGCGGCAGCCGCGTGCGTCAGCCGCCCCATAGGAAACGCACCTTTTATTCTTGGGTACATTTTACGATTTTGTCGCTACCCTGTATACTATGGGTCTTTTAGATTTTGTCCATAGGGATTATTAGTTTATTATTATTCAGAAGTTTTCTACACCAAAGCCATTTTTTCAATTTTCAGTAAAAAATTTTCCCATATAGCAAGAACTCCATAGAAAATAGAAGTACTACAAAAACTTGGGGGATAAGGTATGAACTCATAACCCTTTTAACAAAATGACGTAATAACCAATTTTACTTAAGTTATAAAGGGTTAAGAGCAAGTCTCGTTAAGATTTTACACCCCCGTGATATCGCATACAATTTTATGTTACGGAATTCTGACATAAAATTTTAAGGTTTCCATCTTGGCTTACAATTAGCTAGCGCGTTTATTGAAGGGAGATTTAGAACTAATGAACTTTTGTATCTATAAAGTAATAATGTTGCTGTTTTCAAGAGTTTTTATTGAACAGGCACTTAATTTTTTAACGCATGTACAATTCAGGGTGAATTTTTTAACTGGAATAAACTCGGTAAAAAACAGTCGATCCATTCCTTGAAAAAATCCAAGAACACGGTACCACAGTACCTTTTTTTAATTCAAGAGTTTTTTTTGCATTTCCGTAAATTTATCCAAGTGTCACCAAATCATTTTTGCCTCACCCCCGGGTCACCCTTCCTGCTTAATAAGCGGAGTCCGGTAGCGACGACGCGCGTCGCTCGACGGGCGTCGGCATATCGGGCCGGTGGCGGGGCGTAAGGGGTCGACTTGGGAGGTGAGATCAGCGGTAAACGGGAGTCTACTTCTCGAGCAAAGCGAGACCGCTGCGAAGCCAGAGCACGTCCCAAAACCACTTTCCTCGCCTCGGCGGTGAATTAGGAGTTAAGAGGTAGGACTCTTTTGGGTACTTATAAATTGTATAAAATATAAATATCCATTTTATCTTAAATAAATGCTGCAGTAATTAATGATGAAACCAGTGTTTTAACAAAGATCCCGTGACACAGGGATGGAAATTAACCCAACTTTTTTTTTTTTAAATGCAAATGCATCTATTGTGATAGCTCGCGGAAAAGGGTATAAAAAAGGAACATAACCCACTATTTACTTTTGAATTTCTGTTACTTGATAAGCGAGAAAAAATGAAAAGTGATTTTTAAGTAATTTTTTTTTGTAAATACTGCTGGAAATGTTCACTATTTTTTTGTGGCAGAACCCTAGCCCAAAGTAAAATTTATTTGTAATATTATGTACAATTTCTGGAGTTGTTTGTCGGATTTCGTGTGTTATTCGTTGCCCAAGTTCCTCTAAATTTTCTGGTTCTGCCATGGAAACTTTACTTCTACGGTGGCTCCAAAGAAAATAATCAAGGGGGTTAAGATTTATCGATCTTGCCGGCCACTCAATTGTACCTCTTCTCCCTATCCACCGGTTAGGAAAAACTTTATTCAAATATTGTCGAGCATTTTGCACGTAATGTGGCGGTGCACCATCCTGCTGATGAGGGAATAAAGCAGTACAAGCTGGAATAAGATCCTCTCGCAAAAAATTGAGATATAACGGCCCATTTAGATCATCTTCAAAAAATATTGGCACAATGACTCGGTTATCCTGCCCAAACATTAAGCTTCTATGGACGTTGAGTGAGTTTCTCGCATCTGGTGAGAATTTTCATCGGACCAGTATCGACAGTTTTGTTTATTCACATAATCATTTAATACAAAAGTACACTCATCCGAAAAAAGATCCCAGTCCAAAACTACTGAATGCTAATCCAGTGAATTCATCATAATTTCACAAAATTGAAGTCGACGATCTGGGTCATCTTCCAGACGCCCACGGTACGTTAGGACTTAGGATTTAAGTCTACGTGGGAAATTTCAGATAAAAAAAATTAACTCTTGCACCATTAGCATTTTAGATGAGCGCATCTTACATAAATTTATCAACCTTAATGCAGATGATTGGCTTACGTTGTTATTTCTTGTCAGTTTTTTTTTATATTCTGACAGCCCACGAAGACCGAAGTCTAAGTACTATGTTCCGTGGATGTTCTGGGGGAAATCCGACTAACACATCCATAGCTGGAAACATCCGTAGGGACTTCACCAGCTCTTTAAGAGGATGTGTGGGGTAGTACCACCTCGGTAGAGGAAGAAATCCTCTGCCACCTTCGGTTGCCTAAGATTTGTAAAAAGCCAAAAGTATTACCTATATAATGTTTACATTGTACAGGAGCTTTTGGATGATGATTATGATAGAAGACTACAGTTCTGTGAAGGAATGATGGCAATATGTGACGAAAATAACGTATTTCCACAAAACATTTTTTCTGATGAGGATATATTTTATTTAAAGTTAGTGGTTAATAGACATAATTATCGATTATGGTCTTAGCAAAATCCACACCGAATATGTGAAGCACATACATAACGTCCTGTGACAGTAAATGTGAGGACTGACATAATTAATAATAGAGCTGAAGGACCATATGTTTTTTGACGAAAATCTTATAGCTGACATTTTGCTCACATTTGAGTTAAAACCCGTGTTAGCAGTTATTTTTTCTAACGAAGTTGATTCAGGTATTCCACACGAAAAAATATGTTTTCAACAAGATAGCCCACCACCCCCGTTTGGTGTTAATGTTCGGAGGTATTTAGATGAAATTTCTCCAAACCGCTGGATAGGTCGACGAGGTGCAGTTGAATGGCCACAAAGATCTTCGGGCCTTACGCTGTTAGACTATTTTCACTAGGAATATTTGAAAGAGCGAGTGTACCAGAATAGACCACAAAGCAATGGCGTCCTAAAATACAGCATTCGAATCAATAAGTTAGAGCCCCAAACTATTCGTAATTCAGTAGATATTTTTTACCACCGACTTGGTGCATGATATTCAGGTGGTGGTCATTTTCAACATTATGTAACGTTAGGTCACCTCAGGTGAGTACTCAGAGTACTTAGTGCTAAGTAACATAATTTTGAGTAAAACAAGTCGTTGTTTATTTTTACTATAACATTACTCCGAGTATTAGTCATACAAAACCTAGAAATCAAAAACGTAACACATAGTTTATTGATACCATTAAGTTCAGTTTTTAACGAGCTTCTCAACGAACCCCCATTTGACATAGGTTCCCATTTGAAAAAAATAAAGTTGGGGTGGTTGGAGGTTAGAGGGTTAAAGGGATGCAGTTAAAAATATTACAAAAAATCGGTAAACAGTTCAATTAATTAACGTGTTTTAGTGTTTTACACAAATATGAAGCATTAAAGAAATATGAATTGTATGCGGGACATCTGAACCACTCTGTATATAAATAATAGATTTATCCCAAAACAGATTTGGATAGTTTTTTTGGACCCGGTTTGTTATTCGCTATTTCTGCCAGACTTTATAAATCGCTGTGCTAGAACAATACTAGGATAACTTAAAAAATATCGATTTTAACGATTATCTTTTTGTTGGTGAAATAGTAGGACATTTTAAGATGTCCTAGTTTCTTCCCAGGTTTAAAGATGTTTTTTTAAAGATATCTTGATTTTTAAGTTATCCTAGTGTTACACTGTGAAACATATCTCAGTATTTCACTACAAATAAGATTATTTATTTTATCAATGACTGCTTTTTTAAGTTATGTTTCTACTGCACCAAGTTATTATTTAATAATCAATAAAGAGTGGAAATTCGTTAAAGATGTCTCTGTATTGAACCAAATATTGGTTAAATCTTGTCGATCTGCATTAGTTTGTTGCAGTGGCGGCTGGTGAAATTTCAAAGTTGTATCTCTGTTCCTACTTACAGGACCCGAACCAAATTTACGGGTTTTAGTAGTGAGCCCACTGGGAATGTTTTGGTAAAGAAGAAAAACATTTTGTGATTTGCGAAAAAAAGTTAAATTTTTGGTGTGCCCCTCCTAGGAAAAAAATGAAAGCGTCTAGGAATTTCATTTATTCTTTTTTCTAAACAAATTTTACATCATTCTGTCGACAGTTTTTAAATTTTGAGAGAAAAAAAGGTGTTAGTAGAAAGTTATAGTCATTTGAATTTTTTCTTAAATTTTATTTTAGGCTTAAAAAAATTCAAATGACTATAACTTTCTACTAACACCTTTTTTTCTCTCAAAATTTAAAAACTGTTGACAGAATGATGTAAAATTTGTTTAGAAAAAAGAATAAATAAAATACCTGGACGTTTTCATTTTTTTCCTAGGAGGGGCACACCAAAAATTTAACTTTTTTTCGCAAATTACAAAATGATTTTTTTCTTTACCAAAACATTCCCAGTGGGCTCACTATTAAAACCCTTAAATTTGGTTCGGGTCCTGTAAGTAGGAACAGAGATATACAACTTCGAAATTTCACCAGCCGCCACTGGTTTGTTGGCGACTGTTATAGACTCGGGATGTCCGTATGAGTTATTAATAATAGTTTTCGAGTAATTACGAAATCAGTGTCCAGTCGAACGAAAAAATTCTTCAAGAAGCCGCAAGATGTGGTGTTTCACCAGAAGGTGAACCGTATACACGGTGCTTGAATGAATGAGAGTTGAGCGGGCCATTGTATACTCCACAACAAGTAGAAATGGATATTAAATTAGCAAAAAACAACAGGAAAGCCTTACTTGGTAAATAATATGAAATATAAAGATATTTTAGATTGGAGAAGTTTTAGCAATAATTTTGTAAATTTTATCAAAAATACTGATGGTGAGAAAATATTTTGGAGCAATATAAAAGACTCCTTTAATATAGATACTTTTAAAAAAACAAGGTTACTCAAAAAAATAACAAGGTTGACAGTCCTACTAGAGCGTATATTGATAGACCCAAAATTACTTTTAGAGAAAAGAGGACCTTTTCAGCTTGCTTAAACACATCCCAACAAAAAATCATGATTTTTTAAAAAATTTAGAAGAATTTAAAAAGGGGCAAAAAGTAGAGAATAAAGAGAGTGAGTAAATTTTTCCAATGAGGTAAAGGTCCTCTTTACTCATGGTTGTTTTGTGTTGTATTTATTTCCAGTTTTTTTTATTTGTTTTAAAAAATAATAATAGTCTCGTTTATTGTTAGCTTTGAATTTATTCTCACTGATTTTATTTGTTTATGTTTAATCTAAATCTAAAAATTAATATTATTTTTTACTATGACCTTAGGAAGACAACTTTTAAAATAGTAAAAAAAAGACAATAAACAGAATTTACACCAAAAACCATAAACAGAATTTACACCAAAAACCATGCAATACTAGGTTACCTTAAAAACTAATAAATAGAGTTAAGTTTGCGAATTTCCAAAAAAATATAGAACAATACAGAGACATGTTTACCAAAAATAGGTATAACTTTGATAAAACAAATCATGAGGTATTTCAATACTAAGATAACTTAAAGAAAAAACCAGGACAACTTCTAAAAATGTGTTTTTTCCTAGAACAATACCAGGAAATCTTAAAAAATAATTATTTTAATAAAAAGTTGATACTCAAAAACAAAAATAATATTTACCGTAGATTTCGATGTACAAATAACAACCTAACTACGAAAAATAACATTAATAATTAAAGCAATAAAAAATATATCTACAATTCAAACATAACAAGTCAATTTTCTCGAAATGATGTTTTCTAAGATGCCCTAGTATTGTTCTAGCACAGCCAAATGTGGATTTTAACCAAGTTTTTTTAAAATGTTTGATTTACTGAGTAAGAGCAGCATACCTACTTACATCCCTTTCTGTTTAAAAAACACGGGTATCATTTTAATTTTATTAATTATTATGTAGATGATATTCAGCTTCCATTATTTTTAACCGACTTCACAAGAGGATGTTATCAATTCGACCAGTATGTGTCATGTTTTTATGTATGTTCACACCTAAAGCTTGAACGGATTACCCGATTTAGATATTTTCATTGTTTTGTAGATGAGTTCTCCCCAATGGTCCTATCTTAAGTTTTTTTTTTCAGAAGGGAGTGGAAACCTAAAAAAACTGCGAAAAACTAAAAAAAAAACTCTTGTAGGGGAAACCCAACCGTTCATTTAATTTCTATAACTCTATTTTTATTTCCAAATAAATATTAATAACCAAGCAGGTATAAAATCCCCTTTAATTAAACGAGCTCAAACTTGTCTTTGTAAATTTAACTTGCATAAAAATACGCAGTCATCGGTAAAACAAAGACTATTTCAGCTAAAATATCGAAAGAAAATCTTTCCTTTAATTTAGTTCTTCTAAAGCTCCGGCACGTTGTCGGCGACCGTCAAAGGCTTAGTTTCCTTTGAAGATTTTTTATTTCTTAGTTTTATTACTGTAACGTTCTAAAAATATATTACTAGCAAATGCAAAAAAAGTCAGCAAAGATGGCTACCAACTTCAAACCCTCTGTCTCTTCACTTCGTGGTAAGAAAGTATCGGTTCAACCCTTTCACCAATACGATAACATCTGCCTAAATATGATTCGTCAACGTCATCGCGAAGACGACTATTGCTGGTCGGGCGGAGCGCAAAAAAGTGGTCCTTATCACTTCGACTTGTTTCCCGTCGGGAAGACATTATCACTCCAACAACTACCACAGAGACAGACTGTTGCGCCCCTTGGCGCAACAGAATCGCGAAGGTCTAGTAGACCGAATGTAAATCAGTTCGGGAAAAATTCTCCCTTTTTCTTTAAGGCATAGTCCTGTAAATGTAAATCAGTGCGGGAAACACTCCCATTTATCTTAGGCATAGTCCTACCCTTTATTTTATAAAACAAGGAAAGTCATAATAAATATACGACAATGGAAGCACCAATTTCAATCATTTTTTCTCCGTTGTGTTTAGCATGGTAGTCCGATGGCCCTGCTGGTATTTGACTTTAATAATAATAAAGGGATGGGGGGCGAGAGGGGTAAAACCGGAGCGGCTTAGAATTTTTACAAAAATGTTGACTAATATCTCATTTTCGGGGTTAATAACGGCATAGAATCTAGTTTTGTCTAGATGATGTTAAAAAAATTACTGGGTAGGGGATGACAAGAAGAGACTGGGAAATTGTCCAAAAATGTTAACTAATGTGTCATGTTCGGCGTTATTGAGGCCAGAAAATCTAATTTTGTCCAACAGATGTTAAAAAAATTAACGGGAGGGAGGAAGCTGATAAATGAGTGACTAGGAATTTCGTTAATAATGTTAACTAACATGTGAATTTCGGGGCTAGCGAGGTCATAATATTAAATTACAGGGGAGAGGGATAGAGAGAATAAATGGAGCGGTTGAGAATTTCTCCAAAAATGTTATATATATATATATATATATATATATATATATATATATATATATATATATATATATATATATATATATATATATATATATATATATATATACAGGGTTCGGCAAAATGTATTACCCATTTTATTTCATTAATAACACAAAAACGATCCGGTTATTTTGAATGAAAATAGTTTTAAATGGAAAAGTAGGCTTTGGAAATTTTGTTAGAATTGTTGGCAGTTGTCAAAATGGAGCGTTGGTCTACACAACATCGCCTCTTTTGTATTGAGAAATTGATTCAATTTAATTCAGTAATCGCTTGCAAAGGTGTTTTCGACGTCATTTTAATGTCCGTCGCTATCCTCAGCCTAAGACTATTTTGGCTTCGCGCAATAAATGGAGACAACTGGGATCTATTGTAGACAAAAAGTCAAGTGGAAGACCAAGAACTGCCGGCAGTGAACGTAACGAAGAAAGGGTAAGAAATACCGTTATTGCTAGTCGGAAAAAAACCGATGTTAAACATGCTTCCGTCTTTGGTTTGAGTGATCGAAGCACGAGAAGAATGTTAAAACGCATGAATTTTGATCCATATAAGATCGCAATAGCTCAGGAAATAAATGATTAAGATAAGATTAATAGACTTGAATTTTGTCGTCTGATTCATGATAATCACCAAGGTATCGAAAGTAACCTTTTCATCAGTGACCAGGCACATTTTTATCTCAATGGCGATGTAAATAAGCAAAATTGCCGTTATTTGGCTCAAGAGAATCCTCGGGCAATTCATCAGCGACACATCAACATTGCCCTAAAGTAACTGTATGGTGTGCCATTTCATCGTCTAGAATAATTGGGCCTTATTTTTTTGAAGAGAATGGTAATACGGTAACCATTACCGCTGCGCGCTATGTTCAAATGCTGCAGACATTCTTTTTACCTCAAATTAAAGAAGAAATACTCGTAGGACACTACTGGTTTCAGCAAGTCATACGGCGATAATAAGCATGGATATTTTAAGAGAATCCTTTCCAAACAGACTCATTTCAACAAATGGTACGATTCCATGGCTAGCAAGATCCCCAGATCTTTCAGCTCCGGATTATTTTCTTTGGGGCTATTTAAAGCTTAAAGTGTTTGTGAATAAACTCAGAAATTTAAGAGATTTGAAATTAAACATTAGAAATGAAATCAATGCTATCCCACGTCACGTTTTTCAAATCGTTATGCAAAAATTTGCTAATCAATTAGAAGAATGCATTGAGAACCATGGCGATCATTTACGAACCACTATATTTGAATCATAAAAAACTCCCATCTTTCTAGTTTAAAAATATGTATTAATTCGTTTTATTATTCAAGTTAATAAATTTTTATAACCTGTTTAAATTGGGTAGTTCATTTTGCCGAACCCTGTATATACACTCCCCCCCAAAAGTATCGCATCACCATGATGTCGTCAAGAAAAATAAATATAATTATTATTATAGATATTATCAGATATTTTTATGCATCTTTATTAGTAAACCGAATAAAAAACATAAAATAAACGCAAAACAATGGTTTAATTCTATACAATTCATAATTCAGTGTAATTCGAAAATGACAATATGAAATAAAAAAATACTCTAACACTAAAATAAAACTTTCTACTAACGTGTGTTGCCTCCTCTGGCTCTTCTCACATCCTGGCAACGTCGTGGCATGCTTCCAATCAATCTGTCCAAATAATCTTGGTCCAGATTCTCCCATTCTGCAGTTAATAACCGCTGAAGGTATTGAAGGTTAGCGGCAAACACATTTCCAGATCTCGCCCTTCTGTAAAGGAAGTCCCAGACATGCTCTATCGGGTTTAAATCTGGACTGCACGCTGGCCAGCCCAGAACTGGGATATTTACCTCCTGAAGGTACTCAGTTACTATCCTGGCTATGTGGGGGCGTGCATTATCATGCACTAGGAGAAAGTCATAACCGATAAATGGAGCATAAGGCACAACATGTTGTTCCAAAATGTCTTTAAGGTATCTGTCGGCAGTTAGGGAACCTCCTTCTTGCGGCACTAATTCCATGTGACCCCTTAAAGATATTCCTCCCCAAAGCATAATAGACCCTCCCCCGAAATTGGTCTTATATTGCATTGTGAATAGCGCTCACCATCTTGTCTATAAACAGGTATTCGTCGATCTGATGCATATAAACAAAATCTCGACTCGTCTGTGAAGAGCACGTTACCCCAGTCATGGATATTCCAATTGACTTGTTCTCTCGCAAATGCTAACCGAGCTACACGGTGTTCCCTGGTGAGGCGAGGAGCATTAACAGCCACTCTAGCTCTAATTCCAGACTGTCTTAAGATGCGTCTCACGATTTCTGAAGATACCTGTACATTTCGAGTCGCAGCTAACTCATGCTGAAGTTGAGTAGAAGTCACGTGTCTTCGACGCAGAGCCTGAAGAGTTAAAAATCGAATGTCTGCAGGCGTAGTTACTGAGGGCCGACCTGGCACTGCTCGTCTCTCATCTCATAACCTTCTGTCTCCTGGTACCTAACAACCACTCGAGTTACGGTCGACCGATTAACGCCAACTAAATTTGCGACATATCTCTGTCTCCGCCCATCTTCAATAAGAGAAATTATTCTGATTACTTGGTCCCTTGTTAAGTTTGAGTTTATGTTTGCACGAACCTCCATATTCAATATTATTGACGGAATTCACAATTAAAATGAAATAAAGTGCTCTTAAACGAAGCAAAACACGGACTGATAAATCACAAAATAACAACAAAAATGTTTTTCATCGTTTTTTGTCGAACTGTAAACTGGAATTTTTTATTTCTTTATTCCTATCTTTTGTAGGAATGTTAGGCTTAAAGAGCAAAATTTCAATAAATCCAATTTAACGAAAATATTAGCAGTTTTATTGGTGATGGAATACTTTTTTGGGGGAGTGTATATTGTATATGTCTGTAATCCATATTTGCGGTGTAAGTTTATTTTAACTGAAAGCTTTGCCTCGGGTGTGTTTTCATTTATTATTTCTACTATAGCCAAAAATAAACACACGTATACAAACAAGTAAATTTTATTAAATTTTCCATCGGTTTTTCTTTCCGTAACAGTAACAACAAACTGGCATTTACAATATACTAAAAAAATTTACTCTCCGTTGGAAAAATTAAGGTATGTTTTTACTCAATAATGGCCAAGTTGAGGCAAGATAATGCCTTTAAAACTGTTTATTCTTCTCCCTTGATGATGCTAACATGGTCAGAGAAACGCGCGTCAAGTGCAGAAAATCAAGTTTGGGTAGGGTAAAACTGTATAAACAGTAATTTTGTTTCTAATTCCAAGCAAACATGATAACCCGGAAATACAAGGAAAGTACTACAAATTCTAACAATAATAAGGACATTTTGATTTGCTAAGACTCGATAATCAAAAATTAATTCATATACTGAACAATGATATGCTGCATTTCCCAAAGGAACTTCCAATTTGGCAAATAATATGCTGCCTCAACAATGCTTGTAATTAGAAAATAAAAGTCCCGTTGTATATATGTTAGTAGGACCTATGTTACCTTACCGTGGGAAAATTTTAAAGGACCTCCCACGATGCCGCCTTTGATAGATGCCGCCTTTGATTAAAATGCCCGCCTTTGATAAAAAAGCCGCCTTTGATTAAAATGCCCGCCTTTGATAAAAAAGCCGCCTTTGATAGATGCCGCCTTTGATAATGGCGCCTGGACCCCCCCCCCCCAAGATGCCGCCTTTGACAAATGCCGCATGGACCCCCAGGTGTTTATTGCCGACGCGTGCCGTCAGGTATGATTAATTGATTACTTCCGGGTAATTGTGATTAGTCGCGGGTGGTCCCTCCACGTGGACGAATATTTTTTTATTAAGGTGTTAATTGCTGTCTCCGACAAAAAGGGCACGTGCCCCATAAACCATTTGAATGGGTTGGTTGGTATGGCAAAAGGGATTGTGTAAAGATTTATGACCTGGCATACATAAGCAGCCACCTGAGCGGTAGTTAAACAGGTGTTAAAAAGGTCTTGAGTGGTTCAACTGGAAATTTATGAGTCGGTATTAGTGTCGGTTGCTACTTTAGACATAATTAGTTTTTATTATATAGAATAATATATGAAGCGTGTCTGTGTGTGTGTGGCTGATTATCGTAGGACGACTGTTATTAAGGCGTTTTAATTAATTAAGAGATAAACAGGTGCCTGCCCAAATAATCTTAAAAAATATTGATGTACCCATTAAGACCTTATTTTAGTGTATAAAAGTAGATACGCTGAGCTAGAAAGATCTTCAGGTTAATTGATTTTACAACGTTGGGTTGCTGACGCGTAGTGGTTTCGTCCCCGTTGGGTAGCTCACGCGATGTACTTCCGTCCCGTTCAGATTGAATTACGTATTATTTTTCACCCCTATCTTGGTAAAAAGTACGGGGCATTTTATAGTACTTCTAGATAGCTGTGAAAATTTCTTAAAATTTCTTCGGACATGCCAAGTAGATGTTATTTGACTGAAATATTTAAATTTTTTAATGGTACAGTACTATGGTATTTTAGTTGAATACTATCTATCAAATCATATTAGTATTTAAGATAAACTTAAGATAAATTTAATATTTTGTTATTTTTGCTGATATTTATAAGATATTTTTGTTTTATGTGAAATTTTATATCAACTTACGTTTCTTATGCAGAATTTATGTAAACTTTATGAAGACTTAGGAAACACTTAGGACGACTTTATGTTAACTTTACGTAAAATCTTATCGACTTCAGATAATTTAGAACTTTCCTTGTCATTTTTATTTAAATACAACAAAATAAAAAATAGACGAAGTTTTAATATTATTTTATTAAAAAAAATATATTTGTGTGTGTGTACAATTTTAAACCTTAACTCATACATAAGTTAATACTACATTAAACTGAAAAACAGCGTGGGATTAAGGTAGAGCTTAATAGCAAAACATTTGAAGCCTATCACATTAGCAAAAAGGTAAGAAAAAAGAGCGCTACTTACATATTTGTTCTAAAATCCGAATCTACTTTTTAACACAACAGATGTCTTTTTACCATTACAACACATTAAATGAATCAGTTTATAACGTTAAGCCATTGTAATAAAACCTGATACAGTAATTTAAGAGATTAATATCAAAATAATTAAATGTTTTGAAACATTTGTCGCATACTTTAAACATATCTATATATTTTTTTAGTAGCGCCTAAAATTGATAATATAAATTTTAAAAATTATTAGTTTATTAAAAAATACCCTGTTAGAGACATCAAGATGCTAACATTTTACAGTGTCCTTACATATTAAAAGCACCACAAAATGTATTTAAATGTTCTAATTGTTTTTTGTAGTTTTTCACCTTTTTCTTAGATGAGACCAGTCTTTCTTGCAGTAACTGAATTCGTAGACTGTGTTTTTCCATTTCTTTCTCTTCGTCTTTTAAATTCGTCAATAACTGACAACGAATTTTAAAAACACTCATCACTTCATCCCTTTGGCTGATAGGAAAATCTTCCAGCCAGGCACATTTGGAGGTACTGCCTTTGTTTTCCTCATAGGCCATTTCTTCTTCTTCTTCCTGACTATCCCACTGCATTTGATCAGAGTTTGGATTATTGTTCTTCAAAATGTTTTGAGAAACTGTTCTTTTTAATTTTTTTCTCAATATTTGTTTGTAAAATGGTATCGAAACTTGTAGACTGGCGATATTCTTTATTTTTTTTATTTTCCCATAAAAATTGTTTTCACTTTTAAGCATGCTCGACGGCTGTGTAAGTAGGTTTCGCAGCAGCGATTCCTGCGGCCTTTGAACGGGGTCCATTTCTTTGACTACAATGTTCTGAATTATGTTAATTTTAGAGGCCTCTTCTTCTTCTTTTTTCAAGCCTTCTCGATTTTGCTCTAGGTCATCTAATAAATTTGAGCAAGTCAGGTCGAGTAAGGCATCCATTCCATCATGCAAATTTAGTTCTTCTTCAGACCAGCTATTGTTAAGTATGTTTTGGGTAAAAAACGGCAAATTCTCACCTGGTAGGTTATTTGGGGCTATATTTCCCCCTGAAATAACATCTATTTCGGAACTACAATACACACCACTCACTAAGCTCATTTTGAAAATAAATGTTCTAAAACTTTTTATTAACAACTTTAACTACAAACTACAGACTGCATAGCGATACTCAAAACCCTTTTCTTATAAATTTGAACAAATCAAGTCAAGTTAAGCATCCATTCCATCATACAAATTTAGTTTTTCTTCACCCTTCATTGTTAAACGTGTTTTTGGTAAAAAATAGCAAGTTCTCATCTGGTAGGAGATTTGGAGTTATATTTTCCACTGAAATAACATCCGTAACGGCTATTTCGGAATTACACTTCACTAAGCTCATTTTAAAAATTAATGTTCTTAAACCATTTTTTAGTAGCAGCTCTAGCTACAAAACTACAGAGTGGACAGCGAACATTTCCCCTGCAACATGTGGTGTGTTGACAGCCTGCTCAGGTTCAGCTTAATCCACCCTGTAAATTACAGTCATATACGGCCCATCGTCGACGACGTCCTCATAATTAATTATTACCTGGAAACAATAACACAATTAAATTTTTGATATTTTTTTATACACGCACACATACCATCACACACACACACACATGCGCACAAGATCGAATATAATATATTATATTATTATAAGAATATTTTTGTCGTTTTCAAAAGAAACCTAGTATTTGAAAATAAAAACCCAGTAGGAAGTTTCGAGTATAATTACATTTTCGCTAGCAAAGCAAATTTTCGGTCGTACACCGACCGTATTAATTGTCATATACATTTTTTAATTAACCTTATCACGGTAATCATTTCCTTTTTGCCTGCAAATAAGAAAAAATAAAAATTCTTACCATTTCCCCTGCAACTTGCATGGCCGGCTGCTCGGGCTCAACGTAAGCCGCCCTGTAAATTTCAGGCATATACGGGCCGTTGCCGACAATGTCCTCATGATTAATCATTACCTGAAAACAATAATAGAATTAAAATTTTTATATATTTTATACACACACCATCACACATGCACACAAGATCGTTTAAAATCATGTACTCAGAGAGAGAATATTTTTGTCGTTTTCAAAAGAAACTTAGTATTTGAAAATAAAAGGCCAGTAGGAAGTTTCGGGTATAATTACATTTTCGCTAGCAAAGCAAATTTTCGGTCGTACACCGACCGTATTAATTGTCATATACATTTTTAATTAACCTTATCACGGTAATCATTTCCTTTTTGCTTGCAAATATGAAAAAGTAAAAAATTCTTACGTTTTCCCCTGCAAAATGCGGTGTGTTGGCCTCTTGCTCGGGTTCAACGTAATCTGCCAACACAGCCTCACCCCCGTCAAATTCATCATCACCATCATCATCATCATCACTTATCTCTATCTAAAAAATAATACCGACAATAAGTTTAAATACCGCCTTGTGAAATTGTGCTAGTTTCATAATAATTCAATACTAAACGGGCATATAGTGCCACATAAAATATCTGTAGGTTTATGTTAAGCAGCAATAATATTAATGTTATATATTCTTATTAAAAATCTTTTTGGAAAAACCTAAAAATAACGGGTCACAACTACTGTCATTACGTAAAATACCCATCACAGTAAATTTTTCTTTTCTTTTTTATTGTTTTTAAAATACCAGTGTATTTATTGGTACCCGGTCGACACTTTAAAATTAAAAACTAACCTATTTTTTTTTTTTTTTTGTTTTTTTTTTTTTTGGAATTTTACAGGTATGATTAAAAACTACAATTAATTAAATACATATTAAATAAATACTTACTATTTGAGCGTGTACTTCGGCTATCAATCTTATCGGTGGCCTCTGTAGTATATGTTGGTTTCCAACTACTACATTATGGACACCGACAAGTTCGTTTCGTAGCCATTCCGCCACACCATTTCGTGTGTATGGCGTGAGGCAATTACTACAGGCGGGATAACGCCGCAGTCTTCCCGCCAAATAGTCCATGCACGCTCTGCATATACAGAACCCACAGTTGCAAGAAAATATATAAAGTAGTCCTACTCTACATAAAACGCATTGAACAAAGGATTCCCTGAAACAATAAAACTTCTCATAAGTTAAAATATATATACAACAGCGTGGGTTTTCTTAGAACTTAATTTTGTACTACCCAGCTTTATTACCTTGCCTGAATAGCATAACATTTTGAAGCTAAGCTAAGCATATCAACAAGAGGTAAGAAAACGAGCGATCCTTACGTATTTATTCTAAAACCACGTTTTTAACCGGTTATTTATTGTTATTAAAAATAAAGGTCAAAACTAAGAGCTTCCGGTCGGTTATGTTTAATAAAATGTTAAACACAAAAGAAGTTTTGCGTAAAACAATTAGTAGACATAATCTTAACGAGGCTGCCAGAATCGTGAACTGAGCTCTTAAGCGCACCCCATTTTCGGTTTTTTTTTTGTGGGTAAAAACGAAATTTTAAAGCAAAAACCAGTAAAACAAAATATTCGGTAAATTCTTTTTATTACATCAAATAAATAATATATTTTTGTGAGCGGAGAATACATATTTTATTCAATTCTTGTTGCTTTTTTGTATCCGTAAGGTACAGAGCTTCCATCTGTTAAAAATTTTCTTTTTGTAGAATTTGGTCTATACAGTTTAACTTCGGTTCGTGTGGTTACTTCATGTTCCTTTGTTCTTCGAATATTCTTCGATATAATTGGTATTGGCGCCGACTCTTTAAGAACCATATCCTTAATGGTGTTGAAATTAACAAGCTGCGATGCTGCATAGTTTAGGGAAATACCCTTAACTTTACAAATGACTTCCTCTTTTTGCTTTTTAGTGGAATATACACTAAAAGAGTAATTTTTTGGACCGCCAGAGACAAAGGATGTGATGTAGGAATTAGATCCGTAACATTCTAATTCATCAGTCATATCTCCAATAAACTTGCCTGTTGGTAAATCAAGTTCGTCACCTCTTGAGAGATATATTACAGAGTCTGTATCGTAATACAAAACTCTATTACCAAGAGGTTCAAGATATGAATATAGCTTAAGACGGGCCTGTGCTGTGACGTAAGCGGCAATCGCCACATTCACAGTAGGAAGAGGATCAAAAGTTTCTTCTGTGTATTCATAATTTACTACCAACGTCTTGTCGTTAATAGCAAGGACAGCGTTTACATAAATAGCTGGATTACTAAACATAGCAAAGAATTCCGAAGGTTGGTTTACAATTTTAGTCTTTGGTTGATTTTCTCGTTGACCAAATTTTCCCCAGAAGCTGTTTAAAACTAATTTAGCCTGAGATCTTAAACCGGGGTTTCCGACGATATTATTGTATTCTAATTTAACATCCTCCCTTTCAAAAAATTCTTCAACATATTTTGCCTTTTGTTCTTCTGTTTGACATTCAGCAGGCCACCCACTTGCTTCTTGTTTAATTTTAATAAATTTATCCATCATGGCTGTGAATAAACCCTCCTGTCCAGAATGTTTGTTAAACCTCTGAACTTTATATTTCCAGACTTCATAAACTTCCAAAATTTTGTAACCCTTTTCTACCGACTTCACTACTTCATCAATAACCCATGTACCATTAAGAGCACGGTCTTCATCATCACTGTGGCCACATTCATTGTTATTATCCATACTTTCACCACACGTGCGACAAAGTACAAACATTAATTTGTCGTTCAGTTTTTGAGGAAGCACAGGATGAAAAAGATCCTTCGGCGGTAGTATTTTACACTTTATCAAACCATCGGTTTTTAATAAATCCAAAGTCTTACACTCTTCTCCAATAATTATTTCAGGATGACCAATAGGAAACTTTCCATATTTGCATACAAAAGGATAGAGGGAGCAAACGTCAGCGTACTTTATTTGTTCTCCGTCTTTAGCTTCATAATATTTCCAAGTGTTACCCGTTCTTCCACCGTAAAAACCATCTCGAGGATTTAGAGGAGTGGAAGTTAGCAAAGGATGACTCCTGGTGTAATATTGGATTTTAGGATTTTCTTGCATTTCATTTTTAAAGTCGCATTCCCATTTCTCAATTACTTCAAAATCGAAACTTCTAAGTTTTTCAATTTTTGCTTGAGTGGCTTCATAACGTAAATTTAAAGTACTTGTGGGGTCATCATGAAGAGGGGCGTTTCTTTCAAACTTGTAACACCTAGGACATCCATGAAAATAACAACCATGGAATTCAAAAATTTCATTTGTTGCTTCGCAAAATCCGTCAACTTTAATCCCATATAAAACCATTTCTGGACCTTTACCAGCATGCAAAATGTTTATTTGTTTCTGTTTTTCAATCCAAAGTAGCCATTTAATACCAATTTTGCTTTGATTGTCCCTCCACCTATAGCCATTTTTAGGTATGATCCCGATAGTGCCTGGTTTTAGGAAATTCCTTCTAAATACTTTGTTACAGGCTGATGCGATAGTGGAGGCCTCCATGAAAGGACAGACATTCGTAGTGGACATGAGCTGCTCCCTAAATTTTAAACAAGCCTGAGTAAGAATTTCAACATCTGAAACACAGTAGTCAACCAGATCCCTCTGCATTTCAAATTGGTCGTTTTTATGTTCTTCGTACCACTGAATAAACGTTTTTCGGTCATTCTCTTTCATTGTATCAGGACTGTAATATCCTATTGGAGGTAAAGTTCCAACGTAATTTTCATTGGTCTTGATATTAAAGAGGTGTGGGAAATAGCCTTTTTTAAATTTATCTCCTAAACCAAAAGCTTCTGGTAATTTGCTAAGTGCCATAGGGAAGTAGTTTAGGCTGTCAATAAACCTGACATTTCCCATCTGCAGCAGGATTATTTTTGAGCCTCTCATTATTAGTTCAGGAGTTAAATCAGTTTCTGTCAATATATGATTCAATATAAATTGGTGATCAAAAGCTTGACCGTTATGGGCAATGACCACTAATTCTTTGAATTTCTTTCTGATTGTCAAAAGATGATTAACAAATGTCTTAATTACATCTTCCTTTATTATTTTTGTTCGAAAACCACATTTTTGACAAAAATATAAATTTATCTCGTTAATACACATATCACAACATTGTTTAGAAACACAAAGGTTAGGCTGGTGGAGAAGAGAACCATTTTCTAAAACTTCTTCTTGTCGGGTTTCCAAATCATAAAAAATAAATAACAGATCCTTTGTTTTAGGTTTTCCAGTATCTTTCTGTATGTAACACAAATGATTTTCAGGGACATGGGTTTTGCAATTTTTACAAAAGATCTCCCCACACATATGTTTCCTCATACCCTTTACTGTCTTGAAGCAGCCTGCACAAGTTTTAACTTCTTTACAAACCGTGCTTTTTTCCCATGATCCATCTTTCAAGTGATTCTCGTAGCATATTTGTCCTCGGAAATATCGAAGACAATAATCACACTTTATCTTAATTTGATCATATGCACACTTTGGAGATTGTTGACATCCAGGACATATTCTTCCACATCTATGATTGTTTTTGTTACTAAATGGGACATGACATTCCTGACAATAATAACTACACGCAAAGGCAGCAGTCAACGAGGTAATTACATTAAAATGTCCTTCGTAAAGTAATAAATTAAGCCGTTTGTTGCTCTCGCTGTATCCTTCAAAAATTACTTCTCGTCCTTTTGAGCCATAACTGTAGACTACTATTTTATATTCTTTTAAAAACCCCTGGAATTTTTGCAATTCAGGAATGCCTGCTCCCTCTTGACCTATATCAACGTTGGCATCACTCATCAGCTGAAGAGCTTGTGTTTTCTGTACCTTTCCAATATCTGCTCTTATTTTACTAAATTGCAGATCTTTGTTAATATTAGCCATGGCAACAACCAAGGCACGAGGCAAACATAAATTGTCTTTATTATTAACAGTTATAATTCCTTTTCTCATTCTACATTCCTCTTCAAAACTGTTGTATTTGCTTCCTCTCCCTTGGCCAGTTGGCAAACGAACACTTGTTACACTAAGACAGAATGAATCGGTGTTTAGACCAGTTGAGTTAGATTGATAAACGTTGCTGATGACATCCCACACATCCTCATAATTTATTTCGTCTGCAGGTCTAAAGCGGATCCAGCCTTCACCACGAGCAAAGTCTTTGCTACAGAAGCTGAAACCCACATGATCTGATGGTTCCAGATTCTCTGTTGCTTTCGTAATGACTTGATTGATGGCTTCTTTTATCCATCCAACAGGCTCAGCACCTTCAGGCACAGGCTTCAGCTTAAATTCAAGATTGCGCCCCGTAATACCATATTTGCGTACCTTCTTAAGAGCATCTTTAATAATGATAAACTTTTCCATTTTTTTTGCTAGCACGTCTTAACTCTTTGACAAACCAAATAGAAATGATCGGGCGTGTGTTCTGTACTTCTATTAATAACCTCGATGAACAAAGCGCAGCTGATTGAAATTAAGAATAGAAGTATGATCAGGAAATTATAATAAGTATTTTAATAAGAATTGGGTTGTTCAACCAATCAAATTTGAGTTCTTACTTACCAACCTATTTCGACAAAATTCTGAAAATAAAAACTTTACATTTATGTCAATGTCTTAAATAGGCCTTAAAGATATTTTATTAATTTATATTAACTAGATGACAGCAAGAACAAAAAATCAAAATTAAAATATTTTCGCTATTATTTTCATTATGTTATTAAATGTAATTTTTACTCATCACACGGATGTAATAACAAATTCTGAAACCAAAAATCTTTATGTCAACACTTTAATAGTATTTTTTATTAATTTATGCTCACCGTATGGTAGTAATAAAACGATATGAAAACTCTTAACACTAAAGCCAAGATTATAATCAGAATTTTAACCAAAAAAAGTAAGCATATCTTAGTTAAAAATACATGCATTAATTTGTAGGTATTGTTTCTTATGATATGTGGTGTATCCCTTTTTTTTTTGTTTAATCGACCCTATTTTATTTGTGATATTCCATGTTCTAATTCATTATCAGAATTTTTGTACATTATAAAGATAGGAGCTTCGTTTTTCTCATAAGTAGAACGGCTTACATATGAAGACCACAGGGTATAAACAATCTAAGTCCAAAAATTTTAAAAATTTATATTTTTCACCGTTTTGATACCTTTAAATCCATTAAAATCAGCGATAAAAATTTGATATACTTTGGAATAACTATCTAAGTCCGCTCGCATTCAGTAAAGAACAATCCACTCGCGCGCTAAAATGTTTGGAATTCGTTTAGCATCTTAGTTATCAATTAGTCGTCCTAAGGGAATCATTGTTCGTTGTTTGTTTTTATTGTTATTTATTTTTAAAACCTATGTATAAAAAACTTCTTCATTTCCAACAAGGCCAATAAAAGAGCTAAAAATAAGTCATCAACATCCTCGAACTTTAGAAACGAGAGAAAGTTACAATGGCGCTTTGTCAACATTTGGTTTTCGAGCTAAAAAGTCCTGTCATAGGAAAGCTGAACACTTGATAAAATTTACACTGACCTATTCCCAATTTAAAGTATGACCAGTTGCACGAACTTAAGAAGTTTGTGGATAAAACTTCATAACCCTACTATATACTTATTTGCCTTGTGCTTCTAACAATGCCCATGTGTATAATATAGATATGGCAAGCGATATCAGTCAAACTATATCATTCTTAGTAACTATAAAGCGATTTCTTTTTAACACGAGTAAATACCGTTAACAATGTCCATAATGCCTATGTATTTAATGCAAACATAGTAAGCGATAACGATAACGATAAAAATTCAAAGCCTTTTAGTAATGCCGAATTTTGTTACAACCGCGTTAATAACCTACTTACTGCGTATTGGATCGTTTTTCGGTACATCGGAGAGGAGATTTTTACATTTTTTCTAACATTGTTTATTTTTAAATCTAATATTGGATAAATATTGCCTATGCTTATGACTTCCAATAAAAAAAATATTGCAAGTCATATTTCTTCTTGCCTCCCATGTAAGTCTTGAAACGTTCAAGTTCGTATAGTATAAAAATGTGACTTAGAGGTTATATATACAGTCAGGAGGCATAAAAAGCGATTTTTTCAAGAATTTTTCCTGAGAAGACTTCTAAATTTATTAATTTGAAAATTTGTACACATATTATGGTAACTTTTTAACTGTATTTTTAGGATTTTTGTATTTGTAAAAATAATAATTTTGAAAGCTGCTATAGCTGATCTCCAACGGATTTCATTAAAGTATTGTATAGTCTTCTAATTAGTCGAGGGAATAAGCAAAATTTTTTGACAAAAATGGCGGCTTCTCAGAAAAAATCGATATTTGGGCAAAATTTTTGGCCTTAAATTGTTTATATAAAAAATATTTATTGGTGAGAAAAAACCTTCGATTAATTACTAAAAATATACTTAAGAAGCTTGTGTTAAATTTGAGACTGATAGGTTCAGCCGTTTCCAGCGAAATCGTCGTCACCGACTTTTAAAAATACAGTTTTGAGAAAAACGTGTTTAAAGTTTCAAAAGCACGTTACATAGTGTACAATCGCTCTGACACGTCTTTACAATATGCTAGTAACTTCGAAAATAATCTCGGATTGCCTTGAAATTTTCTGTGTGTGTGTACTGGAATATATGTACGTTACGAAAATGAACCTAAAAAATCGATTTTTTTTTTTTTTTTTTTTTTTTGAAAATTCTAACTGTATATAACCCCTTAGATCACTCTTCCCCTGTGGTCTTCATATATTAGCTGTAACGTAGTAAATGAAATAAACATTTAAGATACTACATATAGTGTGTCCATGGATGGAGTCGGAAAAAAAATGTATTAACGATTTGCGAAAAAGTCATTCTTTTGAGATTATCATGTAAAAAGTTTAGATTAAATATACAGAAAAAATTAGAAAAAACATGAAAATGCTTTAAGAGAGAAGTAGCATTATTTATTATTTTATACGAAATTTTTATAAAACAAAGCTGTTTATAACCTAAAATACAATGAAGATACTGGAAATGTACGGGATAAGGGGCCATGCTCTAAAATGACTAAAATCCCATCTCAATGAAAGAACGCAGATAGTAAGGCTTCACTAAGGAAGGAGAGTTTTGTAAATCACAATAACGAGTATGGATTTGCTCAAGGTAGCATTCTGGGGCCCATTTTTTTTTTTGTTCGTAATATTCATTAATGACTTGTATTCTGAAACAGATCAACCCTTTCGGACAATAATTAATTATGCAGATGACACAAACTTAATAACTGGCAGTAAAACCATGCTTCAGCTATTAACAGTCAGTGATAACTTTTTACCAAGGTAAGAAAATGGTTTACGGAAAATAAATTAATTCTTAATTCAGATAAAACAAACATGGTGCTTTTCAAGCCAGAAAAGATCCAAATTAGAAAATATTATACACATAGAAACCGTAGACAGTATGTTAAATATCGCTGAAAATACAAAGTTTCTCTGTGTTTACATTAAGAAAAATTTAGACTGATCTCTTCATATTAGCAATTAAAAAAGGTTAATCTCAATCTGCTACGGAGTGCGGGTTGTTGGTTGGTGGATATATAAACGATAAACCTTAAAAATACTATATTTTGCAAACTTTGAGGCTGTTCTTAAATACGGAATAATATTTTGGGGTAGGCATACCCATATACAGAATATTTTTGTTTCACAAAAGGACTCTAAGGGTTATTAAGAAAAGCTAGTTTACTCAATCCTGTCGAAATGTCTTTAAGGCAGCAGGTATTATGACTGTGTATGCCTTATACATTTATGAATGTCTAATGTTTTTACGTAGAAACCAATATTTGTTTAACTCGCACAATATCAATCGGTTAATAAGTGCAGACCATTTAAGCTATCCCATACCGTCGCCTTCATATCGTCGAAACAAGTCCAGAATGGATGTTAAACTGTTTTAATAATTTACCACCATGCATTAAACGTATTGATATTCAAAGCTTGTTCAAAATGAAAATTAAAAATTGTTAATTGAGCTGGAACCCTATTATCTAGATGATTATTTAAATGTGTAGTGGATTGGTATGATAGTTATATGACACCTCTGATTTTTCTAATTGGCTATTTGACGTCATTTCATTTTGTTATTGTAACAAATTTGAAATAAAGAGTATTATTATTATTATTAAAACAAAGACTAAACACAAAATTTGACATACAAATTTTTAAGATGTAAATTTGGAATAATAATGGCGGTTTTATGTAATTACATTGGATTTCACAAAAAAAAATCAAGATAGTTGATTTAATTAACGTCAATGTTACGTCATAAAACAGAGACTAAATACAAAATTTTACATACAAATTTTAAGATTTAAATGTGGAATAATAATAGCTGTTTTATTTAATTACACTGGATTTCACAAAAAAATAAAAGGTAGTTGATTTAATTAACGTGAATGTTACGCCAGCATCTTATTTAGCCTGTCAGTATTCTGATTTTGTGGCGATATTTTCAAAAATATCCTCCCAAGAAGCTATGTAGAATAATTAGATTTAACTCTATGCACCAAGTTAATTACAATAATATAAGCTGATCAAGTTACACGTAAAGTTGTGGGAGAGTCTGCATTTATACGTAATATACGGTGAAATCCGCCTTAAAGGACGTGTATACTTTAAAATAGGTAAAATTGAGGCGCGTTTTACAAAAACAGCATAATATGTACAAAATAAACAATCTGAATCGAGGTATAATAATAATTTATAAATTCTTGGTTATTTAATTGTGTGTAATATGTAGATACTGATGTATTTTGGAAAGAAAGATATGTATGTACGCGCACGTTCTACATAAAGAAAAAAATAATTGACCAGTTTTTGCAAAGAAAAGAAGCGTTGTTTTAAAATTATTTAAACGAAGATCTGCTATCTAGGAAATTTGGCAGATAAAATAATATAAAAATTACTTTTTTTTGATTTTTCATAAGTGCTGTTATTGCTTATCAATAATATAACGCAAATTTCCATTTATAACAAGTATAAAAATTTATCTAGGCGGTTTTAAGAAGTCTAAACTATTATAAATTTCAAATTGAACACGGTAATTTATGGACTGTGTTACTTACATATTAGCTGAAAGTAGTAAATAAAATAAACTTTTAAGACACTACACTTTTACCAACACACACACACACTAGTATTTTAGATTAAAACACTAGTTCGAAGTCTTGCAACTAATAAGAATTTTACTGTTGAATTAATTTCTTATATAGGTCCCCCAAACAATTAAAGTCTAAAAATTTTGGAGGGGGTTTATTACTTTTTAAAAAATAGTTAATTCAGAGAAATGACATTCTCATAAAGAACCGTTTTAAAAAGGGCTATAGAATTATTTCGAAGAAGCATAACTATTATTTCAGACATGACGTAATAAAACAAAATCTTTATCAAACTATATCTCAGCCTGCTTTTTCCATGTGCTTAATAAAAATAGGATAATAAAATATCCTATTTAAAAGGTGTCCCGTAGTATCCGCCGATTAATTTTAAAAACTATTCTTTTTATGTAAATAACAAGAAATAATTTCCCTACACAAAGAAAGTTATTCACAAACGTGTTTAAGTTTTCAAATGCAAAATATTTTACCATATATATATATATTTCCTAGACGGGGTAAATAAAGTGAAATAAAAAAAAGGTTTTTATGTGAATTATTTATGAACTTAATTCTTTTCAGTTTTAGAAAGGAAACAATAAAAGTTCCCTGTGGTTTAATAATATTCTCCCTTTTAAAAGCAGTTCTTATTAAACAGAGGGAATTTTTAAATGTAATAAATTCGTTTTGTAACCCGTCAACCTGTTACTTTTAAAACTAACATTTTTTATGTAGATATACGAAATAAATTTCATACAAAGAATGAATATTTAAAACTTAAACGTAATCCAGGAAATAATAAAAACCAACCCTACTGAGAACAGCGTTAATACTTTAACTTGAATTCAGCCTAAAAAGGTATAATAAATCTGTGGGTTTTTTTTTGTATAATGCGGATAAATTTCAAGAAATTCTCTGAGAAGGCAGGATATTGGTTATTTATTGGCGGTTTGTAGTGACAGTTGAATTCGTTTTGTAAGCCATCAAGCTGTTAATTTTAAAAACCAACATTTTTTATGTAGATATACGAAATAAATTTCATACAAAGAATGAATATTTAAAACTTAAACGCAATCCAGGAAATAATAAAAACCACCATACTGAGAACAGCTTTAATACTTTAGCTTGCATTCAGCCTAAAAAGGTATAATAAATCTGTGGGGTTTTTGTATAATGCGGACAAATTTCAAAAAAAATCTCTGACAAGTATGAGAAAGCAGGATATTGGTTATTTATTGGCGGTTAGTAGTGACAGTTTGAATTCGTTTTGTAAGCCATCAAGCTGTTAATTTTAAAAACCAACATTTTTATGTAGATATACGAAATAAATTTCATACAAAGAATGAATATTTAAAACTTAAATGCAATCCAGGAAATAATAAAACCACCATACTGAGAACAGCTTTAATACTTTAACTTGCATTCAGCCTAAAAAGGTATAATAAATCTGTGGGTTTTTTGTATAATGCGGATAAATTTCAAAAAAAAAATCTCTGACAAGTATGAGAAAGCAGGATATTGGTTATTTATTGGCAGTTAGTAGTGACAGCTGAAAAATTAGGGTTAAAAAGTTTCCATGGATTGGCCAGTTTTTAAGTTAATCTAAAATAACAGAATTAATAAAAATATGAGTGGAGTATTTTCCCACGTCTCCGAGTATATAAGAAAAGGGGTTTTTTGAGTATCGTTCAGTCTGTAGTTTGTGGTTAAAGCCGTTAATAAAAAAGTTTTAGAACATTTATTTTCAAAATGAGCTTAGTGAGTGGTGTGTATTGTAGTTCCGAAATAGATGTTATTTCAGGGGGAAATATAGCCCCAAATAACCTACCAGGTGAGAATTTGCCGTTTTTTACCCAAAACATACTTAACAATAGCTGGTCTGAAGAAGAACTAAATTTGCATGATGGAATGGATGCCTTACTCGACCTGACTTGCTCAAATTTATTAGATGACCTAGAGCAAAGTCGAGAAGGCTTGAAAAAAGAAGAAGAAGAGGCCTCTAAAATTAACATAATTCAGAACATTGTAGTCAAAGAAATGGACCCCGTTCAAAGGCCGCAGGAATCGCTGCTGCGAAACCTACTTACACAGCCGTCGAGCATGCTTAAAAGTGAAAACAATTTTTATGGGAAAATAAAAAAAAATAAAGAATATCGCCAGTCTACAAGTTTCGATACCATTTTACAAACAAATATTGAGAAAAAAATTAAAAGAACAGTTTCTCAAAACATTTTGAAGAACAATAATCCAAACTCTGATCAAATGCAGTGGGATAGTCAGGAAGAAGAAGAAGAAATGGCCTATGAGGAAAACAAAGGCAGTACCTCCAAATGTGCCTGGCTGGAAGATTTTCCTATCAGCCAAAGGGATGAAGTGATGAGTGTTTTTAAAATTCGTTGTCAGTTATTGACGAATTTAAAAGACGAAGAGAAAGAAATGGAAAAACACAGTCTACGAATTCAGTTACTGCAAGAAAAACTGGTCTCATCTAAGAAAAAGGTGAAAAACTACAAAAAACAATTAGAACATTTAAATACATTTTGTGGTGCTTTTAATATGTAAGGACACTGTAAAATGTTAGCATCTTGATGTCTCTAACAGGGTATTTTTTAATAAACTAATAATTTTTAAAATTTATATTATCAATTTTAGGCGCTACTAAAAAAATATATAGATATGTTTAAAGTATGCGACAAATGTTTCAAAACATTTAATTATTTTGATATTAATCTCTTAAATTACTGTATCAGGTTTTATTACAATGGCTTAACGTTATAAACTGATTCATTTAATGTGTGTAATGGTAAAAAGACATCTGTTGTGTTAAAAAGTAGATTCGGATTTTAGAACAAATATGTAAGTAGCGCTCTTTTTTCTTACCTTTTTGCTAATGTGATAGGCTTCAAATGTTTTGCTATTAAGCTCTACCTTAATCCCACGCTGTTTTTCAGTTTAATGTAGTATTAACTTATGTATGAGTTAAGGTTTAAAATTGTACACACACACAAATATATTTTTTTAATAAAATAATATTAAAACCTCGTCTATTTTTTATTTTGTTGTATTTAAATAAAAATGACAAGAAAAGTTCTAAATTATCTGAAGTCGATAAGATTTTACGTAAAGTTAACATAAAGTCGTCCTAAGTGTTTCCTAAGTCTTCATAAAGTTTACATAAATTCTGCATAAGAAACGTAAGTTGATATAAAATTTCACATAAAACAAAAATATCTTATAAATATCAGCAAAAATAACAAAATATTAAATTTATCTTAAGTTTATCTTAAATACTAATATGATTTGATAGATAGTATTCAACTAAAATACCATAGTACTGTACCATTAAAAAATTTAAATATTTCAGTCAAATAACATCTACTTGGCATGTCCGAAGAAATTTTAAGAAAGTTTCACAGCTATCTAGAAGTACTATAAAATGCCCCGTACTTTTTACCAAGATAGGGGTGAAAAATAATACGTAATTCAATCTGAACGGGACGGAAGTACATCGCGTGAGCTACCCAACGGGGACGAAACCACTACGCGTCAGCAACCCAACGTTGTAAAATCAATTCACCTGAAGATCTTTCTAGCTCAGCGTATCTACTTTTATACACTAAAATAAGGTCTTAATGGGTACATCAATATTTTTTAAGATTATTTGGGCAGGCACCTGTTTATCTCTTAATTAATTAAAACGCCTTAATAACAGTCGTCCTACGATAATCAGCCACACACACACAGACACGCTTCATATATTATTCTATATAATAAAAACTAATTATGTCTAAAGTAGCAACCGACACTAATACCGACTCATAAATTTCCAGTTGAACCACTCAAGACCTTTTTAACACCTGTTTAACTACCGCTCAGGTGGCTGCTTATGTATGCCAGGTCATAAATCTTTACACAATCCCTTTTGCCATACCAACCAACCCATTAAAATGGTTTATCGGGCACGTGCCCTTTTTGTCGGAGACAGCAATTAACACCTTAATAAAAAAATATTCGTCCACGTGGAGGGACCACCCGCGACTAATCACAATTACCCGGAAGTAATCAATTAATCATACCTGACGGCACGCGTCGGCAATAAACACCTGGGGGTCCAGGCGGCATTTGTCAAAGGCGGCATCTTGGGGGGTCCAGGCGCCATTATCAAAGGCGGCATCTATCAAAGGCGGCTTTTTTATCAAAGGCGGGCATTTTAATCAAAGGCGGCTTTTTTATCAAAGGCGGGCATTTTAATCAAAGGCGGCATCTATCAAAGGCGGCATTTTATCAAAGGCGGCATCGTGGGAGGTCCTTTAAAATTTTCCCATGGTAAGGTAACATAGGTCCTACTTATGTTACCGGCAAAGTCCGTTTCTTCGTCATACTTAAGTTTGCCTAGGTAAACCGCACATGGCGGGAACGTTTTAGGCAAAGTCCGAAATTGTTCTCCATTTCGGAGTTTGCCTATAATGTAATCCGGCAAACTTAGGTTTGCCAAACAGGTTTTAGGAAAAGTCCGAAATATGTTCTCACATTTGTGTTGTATCATGATAACTGGTATACTAGTGATGGCAAGCCTGTAAATAATATGATTCAATCGTATTTCAGTACCTAAGTTAAAAATACCGTCATATACTTATTAAACTTTTTTATTGAAAAAAAACATATTCTTAAAAGTAATAAACACTGTGTATTGCATTAGGTAATACACACATATAACACATATAACATTTATAACGTGGTTGGGAATAATGCATTATTTATTGGCACATGAAGACGAATGGTGGCATTTTGAATTACAAAGAATCTTCTCTTTCTTGCATTTACAGAAATTTGTGACACATTTTTTAGTACAGTTACATTTTAAGAATCCCTGTCCTCCAAATATAGAATTCCTATTACTAATCTCTCGAAGCGATAATTCTTTATCGGGAATATCGTCGATTTTTAAAAATTCGTTCTTATTCACTAGTATACCAGTTATCATGATACCACACAAATGTGAGAACATATTTCGGACTTTTCCTAAAACCTGTTTGGCAAACCTAAGTTTGCCGGATTACATTATAGGCAAACTCCGAAATGGAGAACAATTTCGGACTTTGCCTAAAACGTTCCCGCCATGTGCGGTTTACCTAGGCAAACTTAAGTATGACGAAGAAACGGACTTTGCCGGTAACATATACACATCAGTTTACACGCTCATATGTGTAATAACAAAAAGTCTGTTTTATTTTTTTAAAGTTTAATATATATTTTGCTGTTGAAATGTGTCACGCTCTAAAGGACATGTATTGGAACATGATCAGAGTTGTGCAAAATGTAATCTAATTAATAACTACCAATTACAATTAGAGATGGAACATTCTCGAGAATTTATTTTTGGGAAATATTCTCCGAGAAAATGAGATTTCATCGGAAATTTTGGAGAATTTATTTTATAGGTTGGAAAATTTTGTGTTTTGACTGCACAAATTGAAAGAACATATTTTTTTACCAAAACTAGTTTTTACAATAATTTTATCTGAAAAAATAAAGAGATGTAGAGATGGAACACTCTCGAGAATTTATTTTTGGCAAATATACTTCTACAAAAATGAGCATTTATCGGAAATTTTGGAGAATTTATTTCATATGTTGAAGAATTTTACGTTTTGTTTGACTGCATAAATTGAAAGAACATATTTTTTTACCAAAGGTAGTTTTTACAATAATTTTATCTGCAAAAATATAGAGATAGCACTGCACAATACCTAATTTAGAAAATATTTAAATTGTAAATTAACGTTTTACGCATCTTAGTCAAAATAAAGACACATTAAATTTGCATTTCTATTATTTCCGAGTACCTAAAATATATAAAACACAACTTAGAAACGCATTGTATAAAATAACATGTCTAAACAAGTTGTTTAAAAGAACACAGAAAATAAATTAAGATAAATATGCTCCAAGCTCCATCTATGATACAATAGTGGAATTAAAATAAATTTCCTTAAATTTCCATAAAATCTCGGCGAATATGAATTTTCCGGAGAACTTTCTCGTTCTTGGAAATATTCCCGGTAATTTTCCAGGAATTTATATTTTTTTGTAAAATAATAAATTCTCGAGAATTTATGCTGGGAAATATTCTCGGTAATTTACCGTTCTCCAGAAATTTTCACTTGAGAACATTCTCATGGCACATCTCTAATTACAACTAACCAAAAATTTGGTGAATTAAGAGGGAGATGGGGATTTAAACACATTTTTTATATTTACCCCCTCTCTCTATTTTGAGGGGGTGGAAGTTTGGAATTTTAAATGGGATGATGTACTTTTGTTTATAAAATTCGAATTTACGTAAAAAACTACGTATGTGTACAATTTTTTTTTGATTTGCTATTTCGGTTACGGAATTATGGTTAACCAAATTTTAATTGAATTTAAGAAATATAAATATTTTGTTCTAATAAATCACGTTCGCTTATTTCAGAATTATTATTCGTTTCCATGGAAATGCTTCATTTTTACTTAAATCAATGAAGAATTTCGACGTTTTAACGACAATTTCTCAGCTTATTGCCCAATTAAACATGGAAGTGAATTTTGAGATGCAAACTGTTATGTTGTAATTTTGGGGGAGCGCAGAAAAACTACAGAGAAGCTACACTAGTATGGGCGAAGGGGTTTTGTAATAACCCGAAATCTCACATGGCATTTAAAAGGGTGGAAACCCGAAGTTGTACTACAGACAGTCTGAAGAAGAAACCATGAGTTCGGAAGCGAACTTAAACGGACAATAATCAGTTGGCGTTTTAGAAGCGGTAGCTATTGATCCGCATGTAGGTAATAGAACAAGAGTCTAGGGGATGGGTACCATTTTTATCCCGGGCTTGCGCATGCGCAGAGGAAAGAACAATAGTGGATTTTTTTCGCACCGATCCCTCTTCGCCTGCGAGGAAAGGGCCCCTAACCAGGTGCTAACCCTGTTCCGACCTTAGGGTGCCCTCCGATCCACCGTTCGCTAGATTTTCTGGACAACAAACAAAATATAATTTTTAGGTTAAGGTACCTAGACACGATAAATTTTTTGCTCGGGAAAGACAAAACAAAATTTTTATCGAGGAAGGAGTGCTAACCCGTTTCCAATACACCTTTTAGAGCCGATTTCCTAATTTTTTATAATATTTTGACAAAAATTTAAAAAAATATGCAGCCGAACACGGATTCGAACCAACACATCTCGGTCAATAAGCGGATTCTTTACCACTGCATAGGAAATCGGTAAACTTATTAACAAGTGCATCATTTATTATATTTTTGAGGTTATTACGCATGCGGAAGCCCGGGATAAAAATTGTACCCATCCCCTAGACTCTTTAGGTAATAGATTGCTTGCTAGAGATGCTGGAATGAGTCAAGAATCAGTTGTGACCATATTGCACTTGTACAATTTTCATCCATACCACATTTCACTCGACCAAGAGCTATATAGGCAATACTTTAAAAATCTCGTTACATTTTGCAATTGGGTCACAAGTCAAGTACAAGAAAATAACAGGTTCCTAATGTTATTTTTTCTGGCGAAGCTACTTTCATAATTGTGGGCATGTAGGATTTTAAGTTATCCCGTATCAGTAGAAATTTAAGTTTTTTTTTCGTTCGGTTGTTTTCTTTAGGTAAATAGGCACAATGTGCACTACTGCAAAGTCCGAAATTGTTCTCTATTTCGGAGTTGGCCTAGAATGTAATCCGGCAAACTTAGGTTTGCCAAACACGTTTTAGTAAAAGTCCGAAATACATTCTTACCTTTGTGTTGTATCATGATAATTGGTATACTAGTGATGTTAACCTGTAAACAATATGATTTCATCGTATTTCATTAAGTTAAATATACCTATATAATACACTTTTAATATTTTTTTAAATGACAATAACAAACCTGAGCAAACTCGACCCAGTTAGACGAATAGACAGACACTTAAAGCAGGGCGCGAATTGAATCGACTCGGCTCGGTAAGTTTCGTTCGTAATGCCGACAGTCAGAGCGCATTGATTCGGCTATCGGTTCTTCAAAACTGCTGCAACTATTGTGATGTATGGACGTAGTATCGTATCAGACGTTTTTTTCGCTAATTCCTCCTATATAAGCATTCTCCTTCCGCATATTGTCGTGATTCTTCGGGTCGTACAAAAAAAAAACATAAAAACGAACGTTTTCTATCAAAACTTCGATTTATCACTTCCGCTTGCGTATCAATACGAGAAGTAGTCGCAGGCAGTCGGACCTTTCGACAATTTTTGCTGCGATTCCGATTTGGTCGTCCCGAGCTGGCGAAACCGATTCAATGCGCTCCTCTTCATATAATTGCATGTATACCAAACCTTTTCACTGGGCCGTGCCGTGCCGAGCCGAGTCGGTTCAATGCGCGCCCTGCTTAAGGCTGCATTTGCCGACCACACCCATTTATTGTCAACCTAATTTTATTTTAGTACAACGTTTTGCTTTATTTTTCTTTTGCATGAATATTGTCACAATATTAACCGTAGATTCATATTCTATAGGTATTTTTAATGTATTAATAAAAGTCTCAAGATATTTTATGATTTATTTTAGGAAAATAATATATAAAAAGAATATTGCGATCCTAGTGTCACAAAAAAAGTCACCATAGATCTTTTAAGATATTAATCTTCTGAATGAAATCATTATACACGTTGAAACTTTAAATAATTAACTAAAAAGTGCTTGCAGCATATTAGTCTATATTTAATATACTTATAATCTTATTGTTAAAAATTTTAAAAAACCATGTCAAAATGAAATTAAGTGGGCCACCATGGACACGATCGGAAAATGCCATCTTAAACAATTAACGCAGTGCGTGTGTACCCGCGACGTATTTCAAACAGGCTATAACTAGTTACGACTAGAAAATGATCAGCGACGTAACGGTCACAAATTTATTATTTCGGACTGTTCCTAAAACGTGTTTGGCAAACCTAAGTTTGCCGGGTTACATTTTAGGCAATCTCCGAAATAGAGAACAATTTCGGACTTTGCCCAAAACGTACCGGAAATGTGCGGTTTACCTAGGCAAACTTAAGTATGCCGATGAAACGGACTATACCGGTAACATATATAAGACGTTACATTAGTACTTGGGCTTGCTGCATTTGTGGGTGCACTTTTCCTGTTTTGGAGATCATTAAATCTATCAAGGCTTAAAACGGTATAAAATTTAAACTTGCATTATTTAATAATCCAAGTTAATTACTGAACACTTACTCTTGAGATGGTATATAAATTTATTTGATAATTAAGTTTTAAGCAATCTATTACAATGCAATTAGGTTACAGTGTAATGTAATTACAAAATAATTAATTACTTGTGAACTTAAATAATATTTATATCAACGACATTGCTATGCATAAGTAATAATCATTACAATGTAATTAAATATAAAATTAGATAGAGGTAGCTGATCTCCTTAGCTTTGTCAGACATAACTGGAACAAGTCTCTCGAATTTCATGGCGAATCTCAGATTGTTGCTCTTTATATTTCCAAGGCCTTTGACCTAGTATGGCATGTCGCACTCCTCAACAAACTACCTTCTTACGGTCTTCCTACAAAACTATGTACCTGGATCGGTAGCTTCCTCTCTAATCGGCGCATATCTGTTGTGGTTGACGGTCACTCATCTAACTTCCATCCTATCAATGCTGGCGTCCCCCAAAGTACAGTCCTGGCACCAACCCTATTTCTTCTGCACATTAATGACCTGTTGTCTTCAACTACCAATCCCATCCACAGTTATGCTGACGATAGTACTCTTCACTCCAATATTCATTTTTCCAGTTTTGAATCAAGAGTTGGATAATAGACGCAGATCTATGCACCTATCTCTTTCCCAAGATCTTCATTTAATTTTAGACTGGCGTGCCAAGAACCTTGTTCAGTTCAACGCCTCCAACACCCAGTTTTGCTCCCTGTCACGCAAAAAATCTGGCAACGCTTACCCCATCCACATGAATGGCCAAGCCTTACAAATCAATGAAACATTTGATCTTGTTGGCGTCGCTTTCGAACATGATCTCAGCTGGCACAAATACATTACTTCAGTAGTCACATCGGCATCTAAAAGCTTGGTTTTCTCTTTCGAGTCAGAAAATTCTTCTCCCCTTCCAACTTATACACTCTCTATGTTTCCCAAATAAGACCTAACCTAGAGTACTGCTCCCACATCTGGGGAGCGGCATCACCTTCGACACTTAACATCCTTGATTCTATCCAAAAAATAGCCATTGGACTCATCAATGACCCAGTTCTCACAAGAAAACTGCTTTCTCTCGCTCATCGCCGCGCTGTTGGGGATTTATCCCTTTTCTACCGCTACTTCCACGGATTTTGCTCTGAAGAACTAGCCGGTATTATTCCCCCCTTGACTGTTCCTAAGAGAACAACAAGAGGCGCGTTACGTGTGCATCCCTTTACTGTCCGGCTATAAAAGCCTAGAACAGACCACTTCTCTCGCTCATTCATACCTAGGGTCTTCAGATTATGGAACAAATTGCCCGCAGGTGTTTTCCCTTCCCGTCCCAACCTCCAGTCCTTCAAATCCCGTGTCAATGGGCTACATTTCCCTTCTCTTCAGACGCCCACGGTACGTTAGTACTTAGGCTTGAAGTCTACGTGGGATGTCTTAGATAAAAAAAAGATAACGTTGTAATTTAACTAAAATGTAATTATATTAATAATTAATCAATATTTTAATTAGTTTAAGCCCAACATTGAAACCAATCCAATTACTTTAAAACTAGAAAGTAACTATTCCTAGTCCCAAAAACATAATAACTGTACATCTAACAGATAAAAAAATATAAAACCACACCCCAAAAATACAGTAGGTAGGAAAAAGATAGCCCATTTTTTTTTAAATCGAGTTATTGACATATTCTTGCTCACCATAAAATATGCAGGGATGAGGTCGCAAAGCCAAGTGCTATTTATGTTTTTACGTTAACCGTTGCGATCCATAAACAGACTTTACACCATCATTTGCACATACTTCCGGGCCTTTTATTGAAAGCAATCCCGCCCCAATACCAAAATGGATTTTTTAAATGTTTTTTTCGCCAGGGCATTTTGTTTCCCCTAAATTAACATGACAGTGGAGGCTTTTTGTAACATATGCCCGTAACAGGATAATCAGAATTTTAAATATACCCATTTGAAAGATATAAAGGATTATATTATTACATATAGACATAAACACAAATTGTTTAAAATTCCACTTTATTTAAACAAAAAATATATTCGTTTACAATATATTCGACATGTTTGGCCAACACGGTGGCTTCTTCGGGAATGAAACAGATTTGGTACCAAGTGACAAGAGGTAGGTAAATAATTAGGGTTTGGGGATTTTACAGCAATAAACCTTAGGTGTTTTTAAAATAGATTTAACAAAGGAGAAGATCTTAGGTCTAATTGGCAATTTAACAGATGTTCAGAATTTTTAAGTTTATTTATTTCTAGAGATTCCAGCAAATCTAATTTACAACCTTTATTTTCTACATGAAGAATTTTGAAATTAGTATCAAAACTATGATTATTTTCTATTAGATGATTAGCATAATTTGAATCGGTTTTTTTTATTTAAAAAGCTTGAATGGTGTTCTTTGTTTCTTTTTGAGAAACTTCTTCCCGATTGGCCTATATAGGTTTTGGGACAATCTGCGCATGAAAGTTGGTAGACGCCTGATTTGTTGTTTTTGTCTGTTTTTGTTTTATTGTTTTTTAGAAACTTTCCGGTTGAACAGTTTGTTTTGAATGCAACATTGGTGTGTAGGTTTTTGAGGAAACCTGCGATGTTTTTACTTGCCTGGCCAAAATATGTGATTAAGCAAAATTTTTTTGGTTCTTTAACTATAGAAACCATATTGATTGCTTTTTTATATAATTTTTTATTTAAAATGTTACTTATTGTGTCTGTTGTGTAACCATTATTGATGGCGATTTGTTTAATTATATTTAGTTCTTTAAAATAATTTACTGTGTTTAAAGGAACTGTTAATAATCTGTGGATCATACTATGAAATGCCGCCAGTTTGTGTTGTATAGGATGACATGATGTGTTGTGTATAGTTGTGTCAGTGTGTGTTGGTTTATGAAAAATTGAGAAGTTGTGTTTTCCATTATCCCGTAAAATTGTTAGGTCGAGAAAATTTATAGAATTGTCTCTTTCTTTTTCTACGGTAAATTTTATATTTGGGTGTAAGTTGTTTATAAAATTAATAAATTGTGTTGTCTGTCAGAACCAATAAAACAAGCTAAAACATCGTCGACATATCTATACCAATAAATAAACTTTTTAAATAGGGGGTGTTCTTTTATAATATTTTCTAAGGAGTCCATAAATATTTCTGCTAGTAAGGGGCTAAGGGGATTACCCATTATTAGCCCTTCGTTACTGGAGTAAATGGTTCCATTAAATTCGAAGTAAATTTAATGGAACCATTTACTCCAGTAACGAAGGGCTAATAATGGGTAATCCCCTTAGCCCCTTACTAGCAGAAATATTTATGGACTCCTTAGAAAATATTATAAATATTTAAAAAGTTTATTTATTGGTATAGATATGTCGACGATGTTTTAGCTTGTTTTATTGGTTCTGACAGACAACTAACACAATTTATTAATTTTATAAACAACTTACACCCAAATATAAAATTTACCGTAGAAAAAGAAAGAGACAATTCTATAAATTTTCTCGACCTAACAATTTTACGGGATAATGGAAAACACAACTTCTCAATTTTTCATAAACCAACACACACTGACACAACTATACACAACACATCATGTCATCCTATACAACACAAACTGGCGGCATTTCATAGTATGATCTACAGATTATTAACAGTTCCTTTAAACAAAGTAAATTATTTTAAAGAACTAAATATAATTAAACAAATCGCCATCAATAATGGTTACACAACAGACAAAATAAGTAACATTTTAAATAAAAAATTATATAAAAAAGCAATCAATATGGTGTTTCCTATAGTTAAAGAACCAAAAATTTTTTGCTTAATCACATATTTTGGCCAGGCAAGTAAAAACATCGCAGGTTTCCTCAAAAACCTACACACCAATGTTGCATTCAAAATAAACTGTTCAACCGGAAAGTTTCTAAAAAACAATAAAACAAAAACAGACAAAAACAACAAATCAGGCATCTACCAACTTTCATGCGCAGATTGTCCCAAAACCTATATAGGCCAATCGGGAAGAAGTTTCTCAAAAAGAATCAAAGAACACCATTCAAGCTTTTTAAATAAAAAAACCGATTCAAATTATTCTAATCATGTAATAGAAAATAATCATAGTTTTGATACTAATTTCAAAATTCTTCATGTAGAAAATAAAGGTTGTAAATTAGATTTGCTGGAATCTCTAGAAATAAATAACCTTAAAAATTCTGAACATCTGTTAAATTGCCAATTAGACCTAAGATCTTCTCCTTTGTTAAATCTATTTTAAAAATACCTAAGGTTTATTGCTGTAAAATCCCCAAACCCTAATTATTTACCTACCTCTTGTCACTTGGTACCAAATCTGTTTCATTCCCGAAGAAGCCACCGTGTTGGCGAAACGTGTCGAATATATTGTAAACGAATATATTTTTTGTTTAAATAAAGTGGAATTTTAAACAATTTGTGTTTATGTCTATATGTAGTGATATGGAGTTCCACCAAGTAAAGGCAGAATCAATTCAATTGATTATATTATTCTTTAAAAAATTTATGTAATTTAATTTAATCTTATTTTAATTATTTCTATGAATCAAATTTGGGTTGGAAATAATTTGCTTTCACTAGAGCTATATTTAAAAGACAGCGGTAGAAGTTAATAGTATTATGGTGGACAGAAAGCACTTATGGCCCCTCTATACGTTGGCTGAAGTTATGCGAGTAAAGACAAGAGCCAAAGCAACGCCAACAGATTTGCGTTGGCCACCGACGATTACTCCCTTCTACAAGTTGGCTCAAGTTATGTGAGTGAAAAGAGCCAAATCAACGCCAAAATGTAGAGGTTTCTTTTGTCTAACCTTGCCGTTACTTGCGCTGACCACTCGCCCCTTATCGATGATTAAGCTCCTCCACACGTTGGCCAGGATTATCCGAGTAAAGACAAGAGCTTAATCAGAGCCAGCATTCTTTTGTCTAACCTTTCAGTAACTTGCGCTGCCCACCACCCCTTGTCGACGATCAAGCTCATCCACCAGTTGGCAGAGGTTATCCAAGCAAAGACAAGAGTCAAATCAACGCCAACATGTAGAGGATTAATCGACAAAAGTCCAACCTTGCCATTTGCGCTGGTCACTACCTCCTAGCCGACGATCACGCTCTTCTAAAAATTGGCTCAGGTTATCTGAGTAACAACAGCCAAATCAACGGCATCACGTAGAGGTTTCTTTTGTCTAACCTTGTCGTCACTCGCGGTGACCACTCGGCCCTTGTCGATGATCAAACTCCTTCACACGTTGGCCGAGGTTATGCGAGTAAAAGACAAGAGCCAAATCAACGCCAACATATAGAAGCTTCTATTGTCTAACCTTGCCGTTACTTGCGTTGGCCACTTGTCCCTTGCAGGCGATCACGCTCTTCTTCAAGTTGGCCCCGGTTATGTGAGTGACAAGAGCCTAATCAACGCAAACACGTGGAGGTTCCTTCTGTCTAACCTTGCAGTCACTTGCGCTGACCACTCGCCCCCTTGCCGACGATTAAGCTCCTCCACATGTTGGCCGATGTTATTAGCTAAAAGAGGTATTAAAATATTTGCACAAACTTTGAAAGTAAGCACTTAGCTACCCTCAAACTGTCAATTATTAGCGATTAGCCAATGTATGTGAACAATCAAATATTTTACTTCACTATGGGAATATTGTAAAGTATGGGTAATTTCATTTCCGTTTGAAATTGGAAGCTGTGAAATATTATTTCAGTTAAAATAACTACAAAATCAAAAACGTGTGCATGTAAAAAGCAGTAGTTCCCCTGGAGACTCACTTTAGGGACAAACATGTTTCAAAAACTTTCTACGTACGTATTTTACAACCACATCAGTTTATTTGAATGTCACGAAAACATATGGACCCCAATATTGTGAATGCCATAATGCGGCGTAAACAACTTGATCGTCCCATCATTTGAGAAGATTTATAAGCTCCGCTGCAATTCTCTAAAAATATGTTCCGGTTGTTGCTGGTACATTTATATGGTAATTGAAATGCATAATTTAGCACCCAGATCTCGATGTTTCTTCAGCAAAGTTAAAATTTAATTTGTTGTTAAGCCCATAAAACCTAAAATGAAGGTAACTCGTATGAGAGCACATGTGCAGTACTATATAGTTCCCACCTACTTTTTGAGAACGGCTGTTGCCAGGCTGTTATGGGGCATACTGTTTTTTTTTATCTGAGGCAGCCCACGTCCAAGTACTAACGTACCGTGGGCGTCTGAAGAGAAGGGGAATATAATCTATTGACATGTCATTTAAAGAATTTGAGTTGAAAGGGAAAAGAAAACATCTGCAGGCAATTTTTCCTTAATCTGTGTACCCTAGGTATAAATGAGCAAGAGAAGTGGGATGTTGCAGATTAATCAACCATACAACACAATGCAGTTACTGTAGGTTAATATCTGCAATTCTAAATACCACAGGCTGAAGCATTTGACTCAGGATTAATAAAATATACCAGTATCCCATTATTATTATTTCTATTGCATAGTTACGAAATTTAAACTGAGAGTGGCAACGTTGCTTTTTCGCAAAAGCAAGTACCGTCGTCCCGTTCATTTATGGCTAAAAGATTTGTCAAGGTGAGTGTTTTGTATGTAATGTTCCTGGCAGGCCGATATGTACCTGTATTGAAATTTTATGTAATTTTTGGCTTTTCCTAAAATTACCAACATCCATAAACTTTGAGTAGAGGAGCGTCAGTCACAAGTATATGGAAAATTACAGGTTTGCTCGGTGGAATACAGATGGCTGGGAAAGTCAAAACGGTAGCTACCAGAGCCGTAGTTATAGCAGCCTCGCTATCTTTTTTCTTTGGCCTATATACGCATAATACATGAAAAAAACAAAAGCCTAGTTGTGAATAGAGCTCCAAAAACTTCATACCCAACCACGAACGTCGAGCGGAGAGGAGCGCTGGCAACGTTGTGCAGGCAGTATTTTGCAATTGGTTCGACGGTTAACAAACGGGATCGGGAGTCGATTGATGTAATGCAGGTACAGTACGCCGCGATATTTATTGTGAGGACAACGTTGGGGTGTGAGTATGAGTAAAGTACAAGTGCGTAAAAACAATTTTATTTTTTCATTTTTGGACCTAAAAGCTGTGGTGTTTGGTGTGACATAAGGAGTTATTATGTTGGAAAAGAACTCACTGCGAAGGCCATGTTAATAGTGCAACGCATAAATTTAAAATAGCGACTGCAAAACCTATATTGAGTTTGTAGTGGATTTAATATTTATGACGTGTGCTTGTAATATACCATTTTATACTCTCGCGAAACTACCGTTTCGTACGCTTTTTGGGAAAAATATAATACCGATTGGACATTGTCGTCTGGCCAAACGTTACGCAATTATTTACCAAGTGTGCGCGAAAGAATAGAGAATAAAATTCGGCGTTGTAGTTCGACCATTAGATCCACATAAACCTTCAGTTCCCTATTTACTAGCGAGTAAAAGACTTCACAACACTGGTTAAGTCATAAAAGATTTGGTATTAAACACCCTACAAAAATGTGAAATTTGAGCAAACCAAATGCTAATGTTTGTTACTGATGGGGGATCATCTATGCTTCGTGCGGGCCGTTTACTGAAACAAGTTTGCCCTCATGTACTGCATGTTACCTGTATCTTACATGCATTAAATCTTGTAGCAGAAACCATTCGCTCCTGTTACCCAGGAGTGGATGCACTTATAGGGCATACAAATCCATATTTCTAAAATCTCCCAAACGAATTCGCCAATTTCATGACAATTGTCCGAATATTGGGCTAAACTGCCAAAACAAAAATATAAAAAAAGCTGAAAAAAAAAACAATGAAGCTTTCTTGCAGCTGGGCATTTGAGTGAGAAGGGTCGCCGTAGATGTTGGATAGTTGCCACTCCCTGACATCGCGGAAGTATGGAGAATTCCAGTAATTATTAGGTAAATTTGTGAAGCTGGTAATTAATTAGCTCCATAAGTAAGACTTCCAAGTGAGTATCAAAGTGATTAATCACATAATCTGTGATACAGTGTTGTAGTATAGGCTCAGTGAGAGTCTAGAAAGTTTTTAGTGACTATAATCAGTTTATTGCGGAGTGTTCGCAGGACAATATAGTTTCCTAGTACACTATCTGTACTTTAGGGAGTTCTAGGTGATCGATAAGATTACAGTGTTTTTATAATTTGTACATGATACAAATTTTAGGGTATTTGTTATACCAGTAAGTGGTTTCCTAGAACACTGTTTGTACGTTGGGAGTTCTAGGTAATTGAGAAGATTACAGTGTTTTCATAATTTGTATATGATACAAATTTTAGGGTATTTATTATACCAGTTTATAGTTTTCTTGTACACTATCTGTACTTTAGGAGTTTTAGGTAATCGATAAGATTATAGTGTTTTTATAATCAGTTTATTTTGGAGTGTCCGCAGGACAGTATAATTTCCTGGTGCATAAAAGTACTGCAGGATAGTTAAGCCAGTCTGCTAGATGGCAGGTCGACTTATAAAGGGTATTTATTATACCAGTATATAGTTTTCTAGTACAGTCTGTACTTTAGGAATTCTAGGTAATCGATTAGATTAGTGTTTTTATTATTTGTATATGATACTGTTATCGCCCTTTATATTGTTGGCATCTGCACCCCTGCATCTATCGAGGAGTCTGCTGTGCTTTACATATTTGTTATGAATTAGGATTATACGCCAGCACGTGAAATACGATACCCGTCTCAAGTGCTGGCTAATGACTTTTGGGTGTTTGGTAAAAGAACGGTGGATAGGAATTCTTTTTACGAATTCCGTACAGTGTACTATATACTTTCCGCTCAATATACGTATTTTTATATTAATTGTATTTAACTTAATTTGTGGTAGTTTACAGTTCAGGTGTGGGGTGAACTCATTTGTTTTCCTAGACTTATCGGACATACGTTTTCTTACTTGTAATTTTAATTTAAGTGTTTTCGTCGTTTAACTTTAAGTGTTACATTCGAAAACTAGTGTTTATAAACCCGAATAAAGTGAGTTGCTTGTTAAACGAGTGCTGCAAATATGGGTAAGGCAAGCAAACAAAAAAGGAGCAGATCTAGTAGTTCGAGCAGTAGCTCAAGTACCAGTTCTACCTCGTCTTCCCCTACTAGGTTCCGAAAAACAGGGACGGAACGAAGCCATACACCACCACGACCCTTATACGAGGGGCGAGATAAAAAAAGAGGCTCTATTTCGAAACCGAAATCATCCGCTTCCAAGATGCGACAGTTACGTAGGTCGTATCGAAACGAGGAAAGGGTTAGCCCATCAAGGATTTTGGTTCACGTTCCAAATACCCTTGAAGCCATTGACGAGCCAATTAGCAGTGCAGGTAAACGCCAGGGTAGCGATTCGATTGAATTCTTTGACAAGTCTGTGTATGAATCTAGAATTAGGATCATTGACAGGATGTCAGCACAAAGCACTGCTGTTCCGGAACATCCCAGGTTGGCAGTGCGCAGCGTCTGCATTCCGGAATTTCACCCGGAAAACGAAAATATGTCGGCCGTTAAGTGGTTGGACAAAATTGAACAGTTAAAAACCATTAACAGCTGGGATGACGTAACGACGATATATCACATGCAGTCTCGTCTTGCAGGCATGGCCAAGACATGGTACCATAGCCTTACTTCGGTCAACTACAAGTGAGAAGAGTGGAAAATTTTAATATCAAAAACTTTTCCAGACCATGTTGATTTTGCCAAAGCTTTAAGAAAACTGCTAGCGAGGCAGAAACAGCCTAGTGAAACCATGACCTCGTATTATTTTGGCAAAATGGAACTAATTAGAACCTGCCAGATAACAGGGAAAAGCGCTGTGTCCTGTTTAATTGACGGAATTTCGGATGTCAGCCTACAAAATTCTGCGCGAGCCGGTCGCTACGCGACACCAGAGGCTTTGTTCGAAGAATTTTAATCAGTGACGCGCGATGAGGATCCTACTGCCAAAACTGAGGGTTTTGTCAAACGTTCATCGAAAGTGGATTTACGTCATTCACTTTCGAAGTCAATTAAGCCTTATTACGTTAAACCAGATCTTCAAAATGTAAAGTGCTTTAACTGTAAAATGAGAGGTAATTTTCAGTCAAAGTGTCCGAAACAACGTGTCGTGTGTACGAAGTTCCATCTGTTAGGACATGAGGCAGACCGTTGTATTGGTGGTTCGAAAAATCGCAACAAGGGTGAGTCAAAATCAGTTTTATTGTTTTCCAAAAATTCGTCTAACACATGCAATGCATGCATGCATAACAATTCGTGAGTCGGATGCAAAGAATCTAAATTTACAACTTAAGCCTACACTTGTACGATTACGTTGGTATGCAGGAGGCTCTGTGACAGCAAATTTTAAAGTAAAATTAAATTTAAAAATCGATTTAGCGACTGCTTTTGCAGAAGCCCTCGTAGTACCCGATAATGTGCAAGATGTCTCTGTTATTGTAGGACAACCGTTCCTAAATCATAAAAGCGTAACTTTTGTAGTTAGAGGAAACCAGATACTCGTTTTTAATCAAGACAATCTTGGGTTTAGTTGACTTGACGACATTCTATCTAAGAAACTAAATTTGTATAGTAAAGAAACTACAACAATTACTCCGAATTATATAGGTCATGTTGCTATATACAGTGAGGTGGATAATAATGATGTTTTTATTGATTTACAGCAACGTACCTAACTGGGAAAATAATTTTCATGTTATTTTACCGTGTGTCATAGATTTAAAAGGGAATAGTTATCTTCCTGTCATTAATATATCTGATAAATCGGTCACATACGAAAACGATAGAATAGTCGCTAGGGGTCACAGCTGTTACGAGGACTCGTCAAAAATAAAGTCTACAGGGCGTTTAAAAATTAGTGTATCGGATTTAAAACCATTTTCTTTCGAAGATGTCGTAATTCAAATGTATTCCGTGTTAACTAACGCTAAGCAAAGTAATTTACTGCGGTTACTTAACGAGTACCGAGATTGTTTCGCAACTACTTTAGGAGAAGTTGGTAAAACAGATGTTACAGAAAGTCGATAAAGCTTATGGACAATGAGCCGGCTACGTATAGACCTTATCGAATGTCATTCAAAAATCGTGAAAAAGTCCGTAGTATTGTCCAAGAACTTATTGACAATGAAATTATTCAAGAGTCAGAATCACCATATGCTAGTCCCATATTAGTAAAAAAGAAAAATGGCGAAGAAAGAATGTGCGTGGATTATAGAGGTGTAAATCGAAAAACTGTCAAAAATAAATGGCCTTTGCCTCGTATTGATGACCTTCTAGATAACCTTGAAGGCAGTAAATTTTATACTACGTTGGATCTGGCATCGGGATATCATCAAATACCAGTTGATGAAAAATCTGTTCCTATAACAGCCTTTGTGACACCTGATGGCCATTACGAGTACTTACGGATGCCCTTTGGCCTGGTTAATGCTCCTGCGGTATTTCAAAAGTCCATAAATAAAATATTAGGTCCATTACGATTTGAGTCGGCAATGGCATATCTTGACGATGTACTAATACCTTCGATATCCATTGAGCAAGGAATGGAAAGACTTAAATCAGTTTTAAAACTTTTTACAACTGCTGGAATGACATTAAGACTTACTAAGTGCCGTTTTCTTCAAACTGAAATTGAATATTTAGGTCATGAAATTACCGAACAAGGCATCCGACCTGGTTCCGAAAAGATAAAAGCAGTATCCAACTTTTCAAAACCTAAAGATGTTCACGAAGTTAGACGATTTCTAGGTTTAGCCAGCTATTTTCGAAAATTTATTAAGGGATTTTCAGCTATTGCAAAACCCATATCTAACCTTACACGAAAGGACACCAGTTTTGTCTGGGAGGAACAGCAAGAAAGTGCATTTACTGAACTTAAGAAAAAGCTTGTAAAGAGGCCTGTTTTAGCGATATATAACAGAGACGCAAGTACAGAAGTCCATTGTGACGCCAGAAAAATAGGTTTGGGAGGAATACTCTTACAAAGTCAGAACGATGGAACACTCAAGCCGGTACAGTATTTTAGCCGGGCGACGACTAAAGAGGAGCAAAACTACCACTCCTACGATCTTAAGACTCTCGCCGTAGTATCCGCCTTAAAGAAATTTCGTATATACCTTATTGGTATTAAATTCAAGGTAGTGACAGATTGCAACTCATTGCGCCATACTTTGTTGAAGAGGGACCTGATTCCTCGAATTGCGCGATGGTGGTTATCGAGTCAAGAGTTTAATTTTGATGTTGAGTATCGTCCTGGGTCAAAAATGAATCACGGGGATGCACTAAGCAGAAGTACCACTGAAAATACCATTGACGCCCTGAAGATGTTGATTGTAAATATAGAAGATGACTGGATACTATCAGCACAACTTCAAGATAATAAATGTAAGAGCTTAATTGATTTACTATCTCAGGCTACGAGAAATGCTGAAGAACGAAATATTTGTAAAGACTTTTGCCTGAAAGATAATCGACTGTACAGAAAGACTAATAATGGCCAAAGATGGGTAATTCAAAAAACTGCACGTCGAATAATACTAATGTATTATCACGATGATGCGGGTCACTTCGCTGTAGATAAAACAATGGAATCGATAAGTGCACGATATTGGTTTCCGTCTATGAAAAAATATATTAAAAACTATACAAATTCATGCTTGGGTTGTCTTTATAATAAGAATCCTTCCGGAAAGCCACCAGGAAGCCTTAACCCCATAGAGAAAAAGCCAATTCCTATGGACACCATTCATCTGGATCACTTAGGACCGTTTGTGACAAGCGTTAAGAAAAACGCATATCTTATAGTGGCAGTTGACGCGTTCACGGAATTTGTTTTTCTGAAAGCGGTCCCAAATACTAAAGCCGGTCCTGTAATAAACTTCTTGGATAACGTAATTGAAATGTTTGGAGTTCCGCGACGAATTATTTGTGATCGTGGTACTGCTTATACGAGCAAAAGCTTTACGAGCTACTGTTTAAAGTTAGGTATTAAACAAGTATTATGCGCTACATCAACTCCAAGGGCTAACGGCCAAGTAGAGAGGATGAATCGCTCTATTCTGTCTGCTATCATGGCTTCAACTGATGAAAATCGTTGGGATGAAACCGTGAGTTACGTAAAGTGGGGAATTAATTCGACGGTTACTTCGACCACGGGGAAGAGTCCCTATGAGCTAGTTTTCGGCTATCGTCCCAGAGGGGTTAACGATGTCTTTTTGACGACCGAAGTTTGTACGGATGAACGTCCAGATCTGGAAAGGTTGAGGGTTGAGGTCTCTCAAACTGTTACGTCTAAGCAAAGGTACCAAAAAGAACGTTACGATGGAAAACATTTGCCTCCAAAGACGTTTGGTATTGGGCAGCATGTTCTTATACGAAAAGCAAAGGGTTCTAATGACAGTCAAAGCCGAAAGCTTGAGCCGAGATATAAAGGACCCTTTGTTGTTACGAAAGTTCTCGACAGAGATCGTTACGTAGTATACGAATTGCCAGGATCGAAACGTTCGAGAACGGCATATACAGGGATTTGTCCCTCTGAAAGAATGAAATTATTCGTCACTAGAGTCTCATCCGGTGAGACTGACTCAGAGTGCGAGTAAACTCATTCGCATGACTTAATATGTAAATTAATGTTTTTTTTTATGTTTTACAGATGGCACTTCATGAGGGCGTGAAGGGTTGTCAGGTTAGCCGACGGTTATCGCCCTGTATAGTGTTTGCATCTGCACCCCTGCATCTATCGAAGAGCCTGCTGTGCTTTACATATTTGTTATGAATTAGGATTATACGCCAGCACGTGAAATACGATACCCGTCTCAAGTGCTGGCTAATGACTTTTGGGTGTTTGGTAAAGGAACGGTGGATAGGAATTCTTTTTACAAATTCCGTACAGTGTACTTACTATCCGCTCAATATACGTATTTTTATATTAATTGTATTTAATTTAATTTGTGGTAGTTTACAATACATATAGAGTACAATTCTATATCAGCATTGTACACTGTCTGCACGTTAAGAGTTAAAGTAATCGTTACGGTTGGGGTTACGGAAAGTGCTATCATAGTGGAGAGTGGAGACTAGGTTCCAAGACCTTAGGTTTATGGGTAGATTAGTCAGAGGCAGAGAGCGACAAAGAAGACAGCTAGTGGGTTCGGCCTCTGTTGAAGAGTCAGTGCGCGGCCCAGAAACTGGAAGATTTGTCAACACAGTATATGGTGAGCCTTTTGTATTATTTGTATATTTTCAAGTTAAATGTTTGTAGGTTAGTAAATCAGGGTTTGATTTATAATGTGAAAAAGGGAGGATGGAAACGGTTTGACTGTGAAAATTAATTAATAATAACTTATTTGATTCGCGTTATACAGTGTATCGTGCAGATCGAGATTACCTACAGTTGGGTTGCACCAGGGGAGGGGGGGGGAGTGCTTTTGGCAGTAAAAAATATTTATGCGGTTTCAGTTTTAAAAATTAATAATATCCCGAGATCCATTGATTTACTTAGTGTTAAGTAACTTTAAATTTACGTTCTTTTTATTTATTCTTGGTCTATATACCACCTAATACGAATGTCTATAACTATAATCAATTATTTGAGATAATAAGTGAATTGGGATACTTAAACAAATCTAAAGTTGTATTTTTGGGTGATTTTAACTTGCCGGACTTGTCAAATGCATTATCTGGTGAATGTACTGATGAGAAAACCCTGTGTTTATTAGACTTGGTCTTGTGTAATTCCGAAATACTTACGTGTGAAGTTGAAAGGGCTGAGGATGTGTTATTCCCTGAAGATAATCATCATCCTCCACTGATAACGTTTTTTAATTTTGCTAATGAGAAAAAATTTAATAAGCAAAAAACTAGCTGCGTCTATTATAACTTTCGAAGGGCTGATTTTGTAAATTTGTATTTACATTTTAGTAACATAAACTGGGACTTTTAACTGCCGTCAGTGACGTAAACTCTGTTTGTGAATTATTTTACTTAAAAATTTATGAAGCTATGGATGTTTTTGTGCCTAAAAGGAGGAAGCGTCGCAAAAATTATCCACCTTGGTTCAACTCACAAATAATTAAAACAGTCGGAGGTTCAAGCGAACTGGTAAACATGCCGATCTATTAGATTTTAGGAGAATGAGAACTCTAGTAAAACATGAAGTAAATAATGCTTACAAAAGGTATTGTGAAGATATTGAAAATAGTATTGTAGCTGATCGTACTAAATTCTGGCAATTAATAAATAGTAAGAAAATTAATAAGCAATTTCCCGAAAAAATGACACTGGGTGAAAACAGTTTTAGAGGTCATGCCGACATTGCAAATGCGTTTGCCAACTATTTCCAATCATCCTATGTTTTGCCTGGTAATGTGGATAATCGTCAGACTACGGCTGCAACGGATACTATTTTTGTAGAGAAATTTGATAAAGCTCATGTTTCACGTTGGCTGAAAAGGATTAAACAAAAGGGGACTATGGGTCCAGACAGAATACCATCTTTTTTATTCCATGACTGTGCTTGCCTTTTTGCTGAACCTCTTACCATAATTTTTAACTTATCTTTAAAAACGTCGCAATTTCCAGATATCTGGAAAACATCCAAAATCATTCCGGTATTTAAAAAGGAGGAGAGGGGAAAAATAGAAAACTATCGCCCCATAAGTATTGTTAACAACTTTTCTAAGTGTTTTGAAATGATTCTGCATTAGAGTTTACTTTTTCAGGTTAAGAATAAAGTCACAGAAAGCCAGCACGGTTTTGTCAAGGGGAGATCAACCATATCTAACTTAATTTGTTTAACACAATTTGTAGCGGAAGCATTTGATCAGAATTGTCAGGTGGATGATATGTTTACGGATTTTTCATAGGCATTTGATAGACTTGATCACAACATTCTGCTTAGTAAACTTCACACTTTTGGCTTTTCAGATAATTTGATTAATTTCTTTAAATCTTATTTGGCGGATAGGAAGCAGAGAGTAGAGTGTTGTGGTCAATCGTCTGTCCAGATGAGTGCTACTTCTGGAGTACCACAGGGGTCCATCTTAGGTCCCCTGTTGTTTAACATATTTATCAACAGCATTGTCGAAAACCTTGGAAGTCACACTTCTTTATACTGATGACATGAAGATATATGCCCGCATAAGGAATCTGGAAGACTGTGGGAAACTTCAGCTCTCACTTGACAAGATCCACGACTGGTGTACTGTAAATAACCTACTTTTAAATATAAATAAGTGTAAGGTTATGTCGTTTTCGCTAAAGCGTATCACACTGCCGTACGATTACGCAACCAATAATACTCCATTAGAAAGAGTAGAATCGTATGGCGATCTTGGTGTATTGTAAAGTTTCTTTTGTTCCTCATATAAACAGTCTCTTATCGACTTGCTTCAAATTACTAGGGTTCGTTATAAGAAATTCGCGTGATTTTTCGAATATCACTGCCTTAAAGCAACTGTTTTAAGCATTTGTGAGGTCGAGGATGGAGTATGCTTCGGTGATATGGTCGCCATATTATCAGATACATATTAATCGGCTTGAAAGGGTTCAGCGACGATTCTTAAAGTACTTAAGTTTCAAAATTGATGCCCACTACCCTAATAGTGGTGTGCCTCAGGAGAACTTATTGCGCAGACATTCGTTAGACTCTTTGGAGAATAGACGCATGGTTTTACAACTAAAATTTATTTACAACATCTTGCATAAAGTGGTAGAATGTAGTGAGATTCTGAATTTCTTACAATTCCTGATTCCTAGAGCATCATCTCGCCATCCCTACACATTTTACGTCCCAACACCGCGCACCAATATCTGTAAATACTCACCCATAAATAGAATGTGCAGTACCTACGTACAATATGCACCAAAGTAGGTTTGATATTTTTTATTGTGGCATAAATAGCGTACGTCTGACCTGACATTGTTGTGGTCCACCTTTTATGATTAATTTTCTTTTTTTTAGACATGCTTAAGAGTTGTTGATTGTTAATAGTGTACCCCAGTTTGATTTTTGTTTTTGTCTTTCCTTACTTTGTACTTTGTATCTTGTAATGTTCTAATCCAATTTTCTATTCTGCAATACTTTACATGTCTATGTAAAGTATTGTTAATTGGTTTCAAACTGTTAAATGGGTGTAAATAAATAAATAAATAAACTAATCTCGGAACTTTGTTTTACCTTCTCAAATATTCCACAGTCTGGCGTCCATTTAACAACTTTTAACAGATCAAGGTTCTTGGATTTCCTTCGATCCTACCAACACTGTGTGGAGGATTATAAACCAGGAGTAATATGCGAAAAGAAATTACCCCTCCCCCTGAATGATCGTGCCAAAAGCGGCTAATGAAGATCTGTCTTGCCCAGGTCAGAGCACCTACATTACCTGGTACAGATGTAACAAGAAAATTACGTTACATCTTAAAAACCACATGAATTAACCAAAAAACGTAATTAGTCTGATACGAAAGAAAGCTTGTATAACGCTATCATTTTTACAGTCATCATTTTTTGATGCATAAGTTTTACCAACATAGTGGCAGACTGAGTCTCTAAACAATTAAAAAAATCTACAAATTGAAATACATTTTTTTGTCATACAAAGGACAAATGCCGGTACAGCACAGTAGGCAGGCAGAGTTTTTAAACCGTATATTAATTAATACTGTTTTATGTCGAGCAACGTGTGAGGGCACAACTTTTATTGTTATGTGGATTGAGTTGTTTATGCGAATTCCAAAAATTTAAACAGTAGTAATAAAATTCGCAGGTGAAATTAATACGAGATTCCTTTCGGCCCAGTTGTACCATTTTTTCTTAGTTAATTATACAGGCACCAGTAAAACAGTAATGATATCTCATTTCCCCCCTAAAGAGTTTAGCTAGATATAATCCTTAAATTGGCTACACTGCGCTGGATCTAGTGTGAAACACCGCCGATTTTATCTCCGAAAGCAACTATCATTGGTATTAGTGAAGATAGAGACACCAAATTTTAAGTGTATCTTATTGGTTAATAAATCTAGTTTTTATATAATTCAAGCTGAGGGAGGGAGTTGAGGTCAAAAATTTTAGGTGCAACCATATGCCGTGTGGTACCTCGTTTTAAAGGTCTTTAAAAAAGGGACATTTTACCGCAAACCTGAGGTCCGTATCTTAATTCGTTTTTAAATGACAAGCCTTTAAATATTAAATTTAAATTTAACATTATTGCTTAGTTTGGGGTAAATTGTGTGACAAAAACGAGAGGATTTAGGGAACGATATTTTAATGCTAAAAACACTACCAACTTTATTCAGCATTTTTTCAATAAAAACAGAAAGATCATATAAATATTTGGTGTCCTCGAGATCGCAAAGTTCTATTTATTGTCAAATTTGATAGCAATAGCCTTTTCAGTAAGGTGGTGAACATTCACGTTGGTTTTCGCGTCATAGAATTTATGAGAAGTAATTAGGGGGTAAAATGTTTGTACTTTGCCGTGTAATATAGCTTTCTAAATCTTGGAAAGTCAAACTTAATTTAGTTTTGTTAGAATTTTTTCTTTAAAAGTTGAAAAGCTTATGAAGTGAACCAAATTGTTTAGTTTTTATCGATCAGAAAGAACACCTATTGTGTAGATTACCAGCTGTTTATTTTGGCATTACAGAGCTATTAGCAATTTAGTTTGACCACTCCCCATCAGGGTGGGTAGCGATTCTCGGTTTATATTTTTACAATCACTATCCCAGAAATCCGATGACTGAATAAAATATGTGCTTTATTCAACATAACATTCACGAAAAACAATATCGCCGTCGAGTCATATTGTCTTCTTCTTTTACTCGCTCCTATTAAATAAAGATACATTATGCACTGGAAGAGCAAATCGACGCAATGGAAATAGGTTGGCTGTGTGACGGAGGTCAATGATATTCTTCGTCAACTACAGGTGTCATTTGAAATGTACCGCTAATTCTATGCATACTATGCTATATCATGATTTTTATTGTACGAATGACGAATATCATAAGAGAGACTCTTAGTTTTATCACAGTTTATCATAAGAGAGACTCTTAATTTTCTATGATTTTTAAGCATTTAGTTATAACAATTCGTTATTAAAAAAGTTGATATATCGTTGAAAAGAATATAACTTGCTGAGCTAAGAGCAAACAGCAAAGTATAATGTAAAATATGAAACTGTTTTTGACCACAACTATATAACCAAGAGGATTCAGGATCAGGATCAGGATCTGGTAGGAATTATAAGATTGGTTTAACATTAAAATAGCCAAAATTTGAATGCTTAATGCCCTGTTGTCTCTTCATTCTTTTGATATGGAATATGAAACAGTTGTCAGCCATGTTCGACTTATACATTCCATACCTATATACCACGCGGATGAAGTCGCGGGAGAAAGCTAGTTCAAAATAAAGTGATCGGGGTACTAATAACAAAGATATATACATATTTATAAACTTGAGTATTTATGACTTGTAAGGACGGTCAGACTAGTTAGTTGCGAATGTGTTGTGACTTTGAAATAATTTTTTTTCGAACTGTAAGGAGCGCTTGGAAGTTTACTTCGGTTTATCATTAAACTTTTGGTGGGTACTTACTTTGGACATATTACAGATTTGTGAAAAATCTGCCAGGGTACAAAAATTAATAATTTTTCTTTTCAATTGTGCATTTTTTTTCACCAATATGTTGGGTATTTTAGTGATTAACTCCGCATGACCAGGGAATGAATTTTACATTATAATAATGTTAAGTCCATTTCCTATTATTGGCGCAAAAATGAGCTGCCAAATTAGACTAAAAAAAAATGAGGAAGTTGCTGTGTAATCCTAATTTACCAAAGCCACACCATTCTAGTAATCCAGATCCTACTTTAGGTTTTATAAACATTTGTGTAATGGCATTTTGCAAATTTGTCTAATAATTTTTATATTTGAATTTTATGATTAGTTCTGGTTTCTAGTATCTGAAAAACTATATTTTTTACTCACTCACTTTTGCATCAAGTTTAAGTTGTGCATAAACAATGTAAGACTATCCTTACTGATTCATTAAAAAGAATGTTGCATAATACAAATAACACTAAAACAAAATGTTTAAAAGTTAATCCGAATTTTCGGACACTAGATTGGCGATATTACCCACTAGGGTGGGCTGAAAACCCGTTTTTTTCAAAAATTTCGTAATTTTGTTTCGGAATAGTGCACAAAAGTTGCCTTTTGTTATTCCAACAAAAATGTTTATGAACAGTTTTCTGATTGTAATGCGTCTTCTGCCCCCTACCAGAAGTCAAAATTTTCAAAAAATTTCGAAACTCAACATTTTGAATTTTGATTTGGAATAGCACACAAAAGTTTCGTTTTCTTATTCCGACCAAAATATTTATTTATAGTTTTTTTGTTGCATTACGTCTTCTGCCCCCTACAGCCCTTGATATTGGGGTAATCTTGTATTGTACTTTCTAGTTTAATAAAATGTACTGATTTTTTTCTGATATAAGAGAGCATTTTGGGCAATGATCAACTTTTAATGGCAAACTATGAAACTTTAAATATATAATATTAAGTTACTAACCTAAATACGGTCCTGTCTCTATGTCATAGTCATAGGAGGTGTTGATGCAAAGGAAACAAGGAAAATAATAAATAAGGCAAAAATAATTGAAAAAATGCAAGAAAGGGAAAAATCATACAAGAATTATTATCCTGAGAAACTAGCAAAGGCTTCTTCGAAGATATCAACTAATATGTGTTTCCTCTTGCTCTAACTTCGATACGGCTTGTCAAATACCTTCTACTTATAAAGACTCTATAAATAAAATACAAACTTACAAAGTATGTGACAGATATGGATTATCCGACAGATCTGCAGCAGCAATAGCTACAGCTGTTTTACAAGATGTTGGAATAGTTACAAAAGAAAGTTCAGTGCAAGTAATAGACAAAAATAAGTTAAGAAGAGCAAGAGAAAATGAAAGAAACAAAATTATTAATTCGATAAAGTATCAACCTATAAGTGCAATTTTCTTTGATGGTCGAAAAGACAAAATATTGACCATTGAAGAAAAAGATGGCAGATCTCATAGAAGAACGTTAGTTGAAGAACATATCTCTTTGGTGCAAGAGCCAGGTTCAGTGTTTTTGGGTCATGCAATGTCATGTTCAGGATCAGCAAAAGACCTACTTCGAACTATAGTTGATTTCTTACAAGAAAATAAATATGACTTGTCAGGCTTACTAGCAGTAGGGTGTGATGGCACGGTAGTCAACACAGGGTCAAAAAATTGGGTTATCATTCAACTTGAATTGAAGTTAGGACGTCCTCTACAACGATTCATCTGCCAGCTTCATGCCAATGAACTACCTTTGAGACATCTTTTTCAGCATATTGATGGCCAAACAACCGGCCTAGTGCGTTTTTAGGTCCACTGGGCAAGCTTGTAGTTCAGTGTGAACATTTGCCAGTTATTCAATATGAAGTTATTGATTGCAAATTACCCGAGGTAGAGTTTTGCGACTTAAGTACCGATCAGAGATATCTTTACAAAATTTGCCTTGCAATATCTTCTGGCCAATGTTCTTCAGATTTAGCGAACCAGAATCCAGGAAAAGTCAGTCATTCCCGATGGCTTACTTTGGCAAACCGCCTATTGCGACTGTATATTTCCGCCGAAAAACCTAGTTCAAATTTAAAAGAATTGACAACTTTTGTTCTGAAAGTTTATGCGCCGATGTGGTTTTTAATTAAACTAAACTCATCTTGTAAAAATGGAGCAAAACATGTTTGGCAAACCATTCAGCTAAGGCAATATTTAAGGGACGATTTGCGAGCAATCATTGACCCAATAATACAACGCAATGCATTTTTCGCACACCCGGAAAACATGTTAGTATGTATGCTAAGTGACCCTCGTCCCCATATCAGAGAACTTGCCATGCGGCGTATTTTAAATGCAAAGAAAAGAGAAAATCCAGAAGAAATTCGTCCTTTTATAATACCGAAACTGAATTTTGATGCAGAAGACTATACTAATTTAATAGACTGGCACAATAATGCAATCACTCCGCCCACTATTTCATAATTTAGAACTAGATGAATTGCAAAACATAATAAGGAAAACTCCGAATAAAATTATTGAGGTTACATCTTACCCCTGTCACAGCCGAGCCGTGGAAAGATGCTTAAAACTGGTAACGGAAGCTTCGTTATCAGTTGTTGGTTCTAAAAAGCGAGATGGATTTATAAAAGCAAAATTAGAGCCTCGTAAATTAATGCCACGAGCAAAAAGGACTTTTTACAATAAATTTATCCGTTATACATCTTATTACATGACCGAGTTTGTTATTTGCTTTTTAACCTAAATGTGAAGCGTAGAAAATGTTAGATATTAAAAAAAATTGTTAGTTAACCTGATTTGATCGAAAAGTTCGTATTTTTGTTTTTTCTTAAAGTTTTTAGTTTCGGTAGGGGGCAGAAGATGTAATGCAATAAAAAAATTGTAAATAAATATTTTGGTCGCAATAAGTAAAGAAAACTTTTCCGCGCTATTCCAAATCGAAATTCAAAATGTCGATTTACAATTTTTTAAAAAAATTTTGAGTTCTGGTAGGGGGCAGAAGATGTATTACAATCAAAAAACTGTTAATAAACATTTTTGTTGGAATAACAAAAGGCAACTTTTCTGCACTATTCCAAAACGAAATTCCAAAATTCGAATTCTCGGCCCACCCTATTACCCACTGTGCGTCTGTTTGTCGTCGATCTCAACAGTTGAACTTAATGAAAAGCTTTGCATCGAATTTTGACCAAAAATATGGCCTCGCACTCGTATAAAATTTAACTTATTCAAGACTTAAAGCCCCCAGACCACGGGAATCGCCGTGCGTCAGCTAATTTTACTTAGAAAATTTTAGAAATAATGCAGAACTTTGCAATAAAATTATCTTTTTCGACGAAGCTCATTTCAACCTCGGAGGATATATGAACAAGCAAAATTGTAGGATTTGGGGAAGTGAAAATCCTCGAGTGATTAAAGAAAAACCTTTATATTCTCTTCGAGTATCCCTATAGTGTGCAATTTTTTCATGAAAATGACGATGGTAAAACGGTTAGTCAATGGCGAAAGCTACCGCAATATGTTAGGAAACTTTTTCTGGTCGCAGTTGGATAACATGCACCTTAAATATGTTCATTCAACAAGATGGCGCCACGTGTCACATACCGAGGAAAACTTTAGATTTGTTACGGACACGTTTTCCTGACTGCGTCATTTCTCGAAAAGGTGATGTTCAGTGGCCTGCAAAATCATGCGATCTAACCCTCATCGATTTCTTCTTGTGGGGCTCAAGTGAAATTGAACCGCAATTGTGCCAAAATATTCTTGACAATTTTACGCAAAGAATGGCCATCTGTAAAAATAGCCGAGGGGAACATTTAGAGAATAATATTTTTAAAACATACCTGCCATGTCTCTACTTTTTCATAGAAAATAAACAAGCATGTTATTTTTTCTAAAATTGTTTTATTTTTAAAAAATAATTCCCGAAGTATCTATTGGCACAGCCTTTATTATGTTCGATGTAAAAAATATTTACAATTAAATTAACTATTAATTCAAAGAAATGGGTTTTTTATAACACATTTCGCACCTATTTAACTTCAATCAAACAATTATTTTAGCAAATTGTGTGAAGCAAATCGCTGTTCACTCAAACTAAGTTCATAAACAAGTCAACTCGAAAAACCACAAATCCTCAATGATGTTAAGTCGATTGATTTCCTGTTAAGCTGTTCTTCATTTCCTATTGTTGTTGTGTTTCTTGTTAGTTACAGGGAAGTTGGAAGTAATTTCGACTGAACAAGGCGTCCAGGAATGGATTTCCCTTTTTGAAGGTTAATTAAAAATTTTCTTTAAGTTTTAAAAATAAGTTATTCAGGCAAAAATACACATGTGCGGATTTTATGTTTTAAAAATTATATTGTCGAGGTGCCTTTCATTTCGGTCAAAACACTCTTGCAATGCCGCCTTCATGTGGTCAAAAACTGCTAAACCCATCTCAGGTGGAATTCCACAAATTTCTTCCCGTGTTTTTTGTTTTCACTCTTGCAAAATGATAGGTCTATCAACATAAACTTTACTTTTGAGGTATGAGGTATGGAAGATGGTAGAGGATTTCTTCCTCGAGCGAGGTGGTACCACCCCACACATCCTCTTAAATGGCTGGTGAGGTCCCTACGGATGTTTCCAGCTCTGGTACATAGTACTTAGACTTCGGTCTTCGTGGGCTGTCAGAACATAAAAAAATCCTCACAAAAAAGTCCAGTGGGGTGAGGTCGGGAAACCTAGCCGGCCAGTTTAGATCTCCAAAGTGGGAAATGATTTTTTCCGAAAGTAACGACTTCTATAGACGCTCGGGCTCTATGTGCGGTGGCCCCATCCTACTGAAACCATGTATCTTGATTGGAGCCATCAAATTCTTGTACCTGGCGTACCAAAAAATCTCGAAGTATCGCACAATAACGATCACAATATACAGGGTGTTTCACGGCATATATTGGAATGGGTGACTCCTGGGGTAGTAGGCATATAAATCTTGAAGGAGAATTTGTTTTGTTTTTAAGCGTAACTTTCTGCTAAGAAAAATTTAAAAATCAAGACATAAAACACTAATAGCACAACTACACAGTATTTTAAAAGTATAACCAAAATTCGTTCAATACAGCTTTTGTCAAAAAAAAAACATTATCGAATTTCACGTCTTTTTGTTAAGACAATTATCGATTTTTTTTTAAAAGATCCCCTAAATGAGTTTTTCTAGAGTGGAGATGCACCCGCATCTCGACTCTTTCGCTTTCTTGCACCCGCAGACGTTACCATAATACGTAAATATTATTAGTGTTAAATTTAATTTCGTTTTCAACCCTATTAGGCAAATTTAAGAAACACTATAATCAAAGCACAAACTAGATAAAACTGAGCAAAATATTAGTTAACAACGGATCTATGTAGCAAAAAGAAACTACATTATTATTTAGAATTAACCTCTAAAGAAAAATATAAATACCATTCATAATATGCAACCCATATACACGCGTTCTTGTATTGTTGCCTATACAGTAGTGTACGTTCCAATAAAAACCAGACGGGTAAAAATTATTTTAAACATTTAAATATTTCAATGTTAGTCGCAGGTTTATTTTTGTTTCATATAAATGCGGAAAGCAAAATTGGCGACAAAACGATAACAAGATTGAATTACTGAACGCTGCTATTATTTCCACACAACTTTTTTCCTATCTCTTATGTAGGGTTGCCATCCGTTCTTCCTCCGGAAGGACAGTCCTTCATTCGAGACTAATGTCCTTCCGTTCTTCTTTCCTAAAAATTGTCCTTCATATTTGAATAAATGGTTCGATTTTTCTGAAGCAAATTGGTAAAACGTAGTTTCCAAACTTAATTTAAAAAATGGATTTCCGTCTTATGCTGAGTTTGGAAGTATATGTTTTATTATTTAAAATGAAAATCTAACTGTAAATATATGGATGATTTTTTAATGAGCTCTCTGAGGCAAAAAAAATTATGAGTTAATTATTTCTTTTGAAGATTACAAAAACTTTACAACACCTCAAAAGTGGAATTTTATTTTTCGAAAATTCCCAAACATTCCAAACATTTTTTCTATTGTTTCGTTTTTTTAAGTATTCCAGAAAGATCTGCTTTTTCTGAAAGAGCTTTCTCTGTATCTTGGACAAAATGGAGGGAGGAAAGAAATAGATGTTCTTTAGAAGTGATTCGTGCTAACTTCTAGTTACATTTAATTTTAAAGTAAACTGTCACGAATTTCATAATTTAATTAAAGAAGATAAGAAACTGTTAGATTCGGCTAAGTCGAACAAAAAATATACCTATAAATTTTTTTTAAAAAATAAGCAATGTGTTTTATTTAATTTTTAGGACCTATGTACTTTCTGATCTATCGTTAAAATACTAAGCTAAGGTAATAATATTTAAAAACCTTATTTTATAAATTGGCGGATGCGCCAGAAAAGTACTCTTATGCAACAATAATTACTATTGGTACTTTTTGTTGGGTTGCCTAAGCTTTTCGAATGGAGTAATTGTAATTTGTATTATGAAATAAAAAAAAATGCTGGATAAGCCCATCATTGTGATTGTAAAAATAATACCAACTGTCATATGTCACCTAGTTTCAGTACATTTATATACTATACCATACTATACTATATACTAGAGGATTCTAAAATTTGCATCTTAATAAAAAAATATCCTGACCATGTCATATTATGTAATAGAGAGGATGGCTGTACAAAGTTACAGCTTGACTATAAAACACTTCTAGTAACAGATTGATAGAACGGGAACATTTTAAAAACGCTCCACATTTTTGAGTTAAAATAAATCTGATTTATTTTTTTTAAGTTACTACAGCTGTACTCACACAGTGCGTCGACAAGATCGTCCAGGCGGTCAAGTAATCGAAGTCAAAACGCAGATCTATCACAGAGATTATATAAATCTGTTGACTCAAAAGGACAATTCGCACTTTCAAGGGCGTAGCCAGGGGAGGGCAGGGGGGGCACGTGCCCCCCCCTGGCACGAGCAAAAAGCCAAGATTTACCAATGTGCCATTCAAATTTCCCGTACGTCTTATTCCTAACTCAGCAGTCAGCTGCGGCGCCTGCCGGTCAGTGCTGTCGCAGCTGATTTTCAAAGCGTACTGAATGTAGGGCAGAAAATTCAAAAATCGAAACGTTTAAGAATTTAAAACATTTAAAATAGCTTTCTCTGCAGTTTAAAATCATTGAGGGTGGTTAAATAAAACCCTGTTTTTTTTTCAAAAATAAAAAATAGTATTAAATTATTCCAACAGAACATTATATAAAAAGTTTTAATTTATACCAATAGACAGGTACAATCGGTACTTGTATACTACTTAATTACAAATTTTAAAAAATCAGTAGTTTTATGTATTACCATCAGTTTATTTCCTCAGATTTTTTTTTTCAATCGATCAATTCATCGGCAGCCTCCAATGAAAAACAAGTATTGTTTTTTAATATTTGTTTACAGTACTCCATCGTAGTTATATTCAGGCAATTTATATTTTCTTTAACGACACAAAGTACAAGAAAGAGTAGTACTCGTATCACACTAGTTTCATCAATTGAAAACGCCACTAAACATAATTCATAATATATTTTCAGTCACAATAATTTTTCAAAATTTTTTGTGCTTATTTGGTTTTAGTTTCGTTTTGAAAGTTCGTACTAAAATTAGTGGTTTTTCCAAGATCAGTACTGACGTACTGAATTTGGCCACTTTGTACTGAATTCAGTACAATTGTACCCCGAAATGGCAGCACTGCTGCATGTGGCGCAAACGTGTGAAGTGGTAAGAAAGCTTTTTCTGTTAATTGCAGCGTGCATCACGTGGCTGCCGTGCGCTGTTCCTGTTCACTCTGTTTGTTTTCACGCAGATCTCAGATGTAAAATAATTATCAAATTGTAATATAATTTTTCTTACAAAATTGGCCTAACAATATCCTATACTATACCTGCACCATAATCGACAATTTTAGCATAATTTCAAATTTATTTGAATTTATTTTAAATAAAACCGCAAACTTTTACCGGCTTATTATGAAAACAATTTTTTGTTTTTTTGCAAAATACTTTGTTTTCATAAAATGTTTCGCAAAAATAAAATGTAGATAAATTTTATTCATTCTTTTTGTTAAGCGATGTTCTGTTTTAACAGGTATTCATTATTTTCTTTTTTAACTCATTCGAGTTTCTAATTTGTAATAATAATACGTATATCAATGGCTAAATTTATAGAGGAGGGCGCTCGCGTACGGCCTCGGCACCCACACGAAAAAATCCTAGATACGCCTATGTTTCATTTTCAATGCTCAAATCATCTTCATTTATATGTTATACTTTATACGCATCAGTATTACAGTCAGTGGTAACCTCAGGGTGTGCTTCTGGGTGTCCGAGCATCCCAAATTAAAAAAAAAAATCGTCTGCAGCGCTAATCACGAGAACTGCGGGTTGCGTCCTTGGGGTCCAGAAAATCTGCCCTCCCGGTCACCTAATTCTGCCCCCCCCCTGCTCAAAATCCTGGCTACGCCCTTGCGCACTTTACCATCTACAAGAGGAGGAGGTGCTTTATTTTCAACCATCAGTAGTTCCAGCTCGACATCCATGAACAGCCAAGTCATCCCAGGTACGTGATATTAATTTTGTTGCCCCTGGTTTATGATCTTAGACAAAATAGTACCCAACTCTACTTCTTTTTAAATCTGACCAATCACAAGCGACAAATTTTGGTGTCAAAAATGGAAATAACTTATTTAGGCAAGGGTCAATGACATATAATGTAATGTAATGTTTAATAAATAACTTTTTAGTTTTTCAGTGATGATATTAAAAAAATACCTCGGATACTTTTAAGCATTGTGTTTTAATTAGTTAGTTTCTTACATTAATTGCTATACCTACTATTTTGCTAGTGTTGTATAAGCTTAACGTAAAACCTAACAAACCAATTATATTTTCTTAGGTAAAATCTTTCTACAGGAAGTGTATTTTACAGAGATTTTACTCTAAAAGTAACAAAATCATTAGTTTTCGTTATTAATAGTGGGGATAGTGACAAAAAAGCGTGAAATATTTGTGTTTAACTTGTGTTAGTTTTAATTAATTATTAGTTGAGTGCTCTTTTTTCATTAGTGGATGTACTGTGTTAGTGCGAAGGTATTTGTTAACCTGAACTATTTTCAAAAGAAGTGTATTTTAAAGAGATTTTGCTACAAAGGTAACAATAATAAATAAATAATAATAAATGTTAGTATCAAATTTAATTATTTATTCATAATATTAAAAAATAAAAACGCAGTGTGATAGTATTTTAACTTTTTGAAATTAAATATTGATGTTACCACCCTGTGTATTGGAAACGAAGGGTTTTCAAATCTGTGTTAATAGGGACTTATTGTCTTATTTTTAGTCACAAAATCATCTGGAAAACTTTGTCAGCGCAATTTTGTAACACCCTGTGTACCTATATGTATAGAAAATTATTAACATTAAGTCATTATTACAGATTTTTCCATTGCCTAAGTCATCCAATACCAAGTAATGCCAGAATCTTAAAAATACCAATTATTCTTACGACATTATCGTAATTTATTTCCAAACTGGAAACATCTTCCTGGACCACGTTCCTGGAAAGTTCAAAGCGGACTGACAAGTTAGATCCTTGCGCGGCTATATAATGTACAACCTATTCCCCGTTTCTTTATCCCCAACGCTTCGCATCTTTCCACTGAAAATATTATCTTTGGAAGTACTGTGTGTGGCATAATAAGATTTAATTAAAAATATACTGTATTGAACTGAAGATAAATAAATATATTAATCCGAAAAGTTGTGTAGTTTTTTTTTGCGCTTAAGTGTTTTGAAATAAAGGGAGTCCAAAATTAACGCACATTTTAAATTTCACGGCACTTTCGTTTCGGTCATAGTAGGCTTCTGAAAATTTGACAGCTGTCATGTAGATATCGCGATTATTAGCCACAGAATGCTACACGGTAGAACAACGCGTTGTTATTTTGAAAACCTATAAATCTGGAGAAAGTTATGCGGAAACAATTCGTAGAGAGCGTGCCATTTTCGGTCGAAATAATGGACAAATACATACAACAGTGCAGAGATTAACTATGAAATTTGAGCAAAGTGGTTCAGTTGGAAATGTGAAACCAACGCAACGCCCGCGCCGCGCAGCGCCCGGTCTGTTGAAACATTGCCGCGGTGTCGGAAAGTGTTGCCGAGTGCCGAGGTAGGTAAGCGAATTCTTACCAAAGAACTAAAACCAGCAGATCGTGGACTGCGCCGTGAATTTGTCAATAGGGTTCTGCCAAACGAGGCAGTGCACAGTGGTTCCGACTATACGGAGAGGGTCATAATTATTGCAATTAATATTGTTGGAAAATTAGTAACTGAAAATGCATTTTTGTACTTAAAAAAGGGTTCTGTAAACAAACCATACAAAAAATGGTGAAGTGTGTCCAGCTAGCGTGATAAGTGCTTTATAATACAACTTTTTATTATTATAATTTTTTTCTACTGTGTGCCTCATTCTACAAACCCTTGATTTTTGTCAGATTTCTTCCACTCTGATTTTACAAAGTGTAGGAAACAGACAACTGTTTTTATAACTTTGTTTCAAATTTTATTTAACAAGGATTATATTACATAAGCAAATTATATATAATGTTTGTATTTTTCATTTTGTGGGCTTTCATTTGATACCCCAAACACTGAACTTAAAAGTAAAACAAAGTTGTCACTCGTTTACCCCCCAAAAAACAACACCTAAAATTTTGAATTCTTTCTTTGTATTTTAAATCGGCTTTTATTCTATGACCTATACCTATGTTAAATTTCAGCTCTTAAGGTTTAACGGTCTTGGAAAAAGAGGATTGTGAGAAGCAGACACCGAGTTGATTTCATGTGTTCGGTTTGTTTAACTTTTGGTGCATAAAAGTAAAAATTAACTACAAACAGAAAAGGCCGTTAAAAAGTCAAACTAAAAATATTTTTCTAAATAATATATAACTAATAATACTAATACACACGATTCAGGCTGTCAAGTTAGTGAATATATCTTAACATTTACAGCTGTTTTTCAAAAAAAGTATGATGATAATTCTTGTTACAGGACTTAGAGAAAATAATTATTGTTCTTAGATATTAATCCAAACTTCCACATAATGTAAAAATAAAATATAAGAAAAAATAATTTAGAGGAATGCCACGTGGTTAAAGTTTTTACTTTTTTACATAGCGTTCTTTTCTTCCCCGTATAACAAAATTTGGTTCTTATTAGGTTAAAGCGACCCTCGTAGCTCCTTTCAATAAATTAGGTTTTTAAAAACCAAAAATTTGTTTAAATCAGGTGAGCCGTTTTCAATCCACAGAGCTGTAAAATTGGTCGAAAAAATGCCATTGTGGAAACTTGTTGACAAGCAGTTTACCATTATAACGTGACAAGCTGGACAGAACTGGATAAAAATAGATGTCCTCATAAAGAGCAGACTATGTAAAAGTAGGTTATGGACATTTTTCCGGAGGACAAGACAGGCAAAATAGTTAAAAGTCAAGATAAAATGATAATATCACAAGCGTGGTCAATAAAAACATCCATTTGATTACTGTCCAAAAACATCTGCAAATAAAACATTCCAAACAACAATATTTTACTAAAAAAGAATCAAGTACCTGGATACTAAGGTCACTTAAAGAGGGACTTAAATATTAATTACCCTTTACAACACTACCAAATAAAAAATCCACTTTTAACACAATATTTATACTACTTTTATCGTACTTAAAATGCACAATCTTTGCCGGTCACAAATCGACTGAAATTAGTCCGTAAGTGACAAAATTTTAGTGGTTCAACTAAATTTGGTTCTTTTGAACCCAAAGCAATGCCTATCTGACAGATTCCTGATAATATATATTTTGAATTATGACCTATTGCTGAAACCACTGTGCAGTGGAGAGCTGGAGAGAATCCACGGGCCACTGTCTTACGCTTTTTGGTCTGGCGATATAATTGGGCCGTACTTCTTTGAGAAGGAGGCTGGAACTGCACTAATGGCGAACGTTATCGTGCAATGTTAACGGAGTTTCTGTGACCTGAATTAGACTATCAATGTACCCTAGATTTATGACGATCCATCAGTCAGTGAGTACCCGAAATTTTAATATTTGGACACTCGTATCTAGAAAAATTTTCCACCTAGACGTATGAAATTTGGAATACTGCTTCTTTTTGGTAACCTTACCACCCCAGAAAAAATTCAGTCCTGTAACGCAACTAGCCTCGAAGATAGAGGGGGGGTGTCGAAAAATACTCGAAATGGTTCGTGTAAATATAGCACAAAGCGCGCGCGGTCGGTCTTGCGAGAACTTGTCCTGGCGCACTCTGTGCGCTATGATCTGCGATCCTAATTTCTTCAGACAACAGTATACGACTAAGGATTAATAAAACATTCCATTTTTTGATGATAATAAATTTTTAGTAATTTTTTTCGATTGCATGGTAACGAAATTTAGAGTGAGAGTGGCAACGTCGCTTCTTCTCCATAGCACGTGCCGTAGTCGTAGTCCCGTTCATTTATGGCCTAAACAGTTGACAAGGAATAGTATTTTGTGTGTAACATTTGTCACAAGTCGGAATTCAGGATTTAAATTTGGCGCCATTTTTTAACAACTTAACCTGGAAACTTTATATTTTGCATGTGTAATCTAGATACACGGCAATTTAATTATTAAACTACAGATATCGCCGTGCGTTAGCTAATTTTATCTTAGAAGAAATAATGCAAAATTTTGCAATAAGATTATCTTCTCCGACGAAGCTCAGTTCAATTTCGGAGGTTATGTGAACAAGCAAAATTGTAGGATTTGGGGAAGTGAAAATCCTCGAGTGTGATGTGCATTGTGGACTTGAAGTGTTATAGGGCCTTTTTTTCACGGAAATGATGACGATGAAACGGTTAATGTTGCAACGGATTAGAATTTAGCGAATTCCACCTTTTAGCACTCAAGATATCTTATAGAATGAGCTTGCTTTTGAACGCGCCTGAATTGGACCTATATTTGCAACAAAGTCTGTCTTTTATGCTTTTCGCGTTCTATTAGCGCGTGGCTGTGGACTGGAGTACTGTACACTAGAACAGGTTCTGTAAATTTGGTTTATTATTGGGATAATGTTTTATATGTTTTTTTTTAATATATATTATGGTCTTACATGTTTAGACTTAACCCTTTCGGGACTCCAGGTACATATATGTACCACTAGAAGTTACACCTGGACTGAAAACGAAAATAAGCATACAAAACGGTTCATAGTTGTACCGGCTAGTTTCTTGTTGATTTTTCAGTGCCGCCACCTATCAGTTAACCTAACTTTTTGTTCTGTTTGCTGCCGGTAGCTAGGTTACGCATTTCTAAAGGTGTTTTTAGTGTTTTTCAGTAAATTTCTTCTACAAAATTTATAAAAATACTTGGACAGTTAGTTTTATTATTTAGGTAAGTGTAGTTTTACGTTCATATTCAGGTTTGTGCAGTGATTTGTAGCTAGGTTATTATGTGGTTCATATATGTACCAGTAGTCTCTACAGGTGGTACGTATATGCACCTACAGTATTTTGGCTTCAATCAAAACTGCCTGATTTTTTTTTATTTATACGTATGTTGTTGCGAAATGCAGTTTACTAAGGCGCGTGTGTTTATTTTAGCTATGAGTAAAAAACGGTATGATGATAATCGGCCATTGAAACCTTTTGAGCCAGAGAAATGTGCTGAGGAATTATTTTTAGAGTCCGAAGAAAGTGACAATGATAAAACCACTGGAAACAGATCAGGTAATAAGTACCATGTAGTCTCTTACCTCGGGTTATTATTTTCGCGACTTATTATAAAGGATAGGCATATTCTAATATACTACTTTCATTACAGGCTCTGAAGAAGAGTCGTTTTCGGATTCTAATGGCAGCGATGATCTCTATGAACCTTCTAGTGCTTCCTCGTCAGATGAAAGTGAGCCAGAGCCCATAGGTACAAATAGTGAACATGGAACAACTGAAAAACGAGTAGATGATGACGAACCAGATATTGCGATAGAAATCGTCATAAATCCAACAGAAAAAGACTCAGATAAAGCACTCGGCGTTGATAGTACTGTCCCTGGACCTGTTATTTGGTCAAAACCCAATCCTAATTTTACTCCAAAAAAACAAATCCCAGCTCAGCGCCCATGCACTTTTCCTGCTAATATAGACAACAATTTAACGCCGCTTCAGTATTTCAATAAAGTTTTTCCACCTTCTCTTTACATGTACATTGCCCAATGTACTAATGAACGTCTTCAAATCTATCAAAAATCTAAAAGTAAACGACTTCGAATAAAAGAAACAGATAAAGGAGAAATTCACATGATACTTGGTTGTATGTTTGTCATGTCCTATAATCACGTGCCATCTATAAGTAACTATTGGTCAACTCATCCTTCACTGGGCAATGAGGCAATAAAAAATTCAGTAGCGCGGGACAGGTTCAAGCTTATATCATCCAAAATGTATTTTGCGCCCCCTGAAAAACCAGAAAACTGTTCTAAAACCTACTATATTGACGATACAGTTGATTGTTTGAAAGGTACTTTCAAAAAGTGTCGCCAAGATAGTAGTTTTCAAAGCATAGACGAATCTATGACCAAGTTCAAGGGCCGATCGTCACTAAAACAATATATGCCTCTAAAGCCAGTCAAAAGAGGAATTAAAATGTGGCTTAGATGCGATTCAAACAGTGGTTACACCTATGATTTTAATATATATACTGGCAAAGAAGGAGAGTTCACTGAAGGAACTTTGAGAGAACGGGTTGTGAATAACCTAGCTTCAACTATCAGATCCGACGATGTTACACTCTGTTTTGATAGATTTTTCACAACGGTTCACTTACTGCAGTCAATCAAATATCCAGCTCTGGGAACATGTATGGCTAACAGAAAAAATCTGCCAAAAATCCAGGACAAACTGAAACGAGGAGAATCTATATTTAGGTGCACGTCCGACGGTTTGATGTTTTCTAAATGGCAGGATACAAAAGAGGTACTAATGTTGAGTAACTGCCATAATGACAACATTAGAACTGTAACTAAGACCTTGAAAGATGGTTCCAAGCTACACGTTCCATGCCCAGAAATGATAGCTTTCTACAGAGAAAAAATGGGAAGTGTGGACCTTGCCGACCAGATGGCTGGACTGTACGACTTAGATAGGAAATCATCGAAGTGGTGGAAAAAAGTTTTCTACAGGCTTATGATGATGACGGCGGTGAACGCATGGATTTTGTCCAATGAAGTAAATAAGAAGAAAAAACCCTTCTTGGATTTTCTAGTTCCTTTGGCAGAGGAGTTAATGTCAGAAGGAGGTAAAACTGCAATAGTCCGACGATCAGCAAAGAAAGGTAGAATTTCAAAGAAAAGAAAAATGTATGGTAACGTCTCTATGCACCTTCCCATAGAAGGCGCTACAAGAAGACGGACCAAAAGATGTTCCGAGCGCAGGAAACAAACCAGAACAAAAACAGTTTGCCAGGAATGTGACATACCTTTGTGCAAAAATTGTTTCGCTAATTATCATTCATAAAATACCCTGTAGAATTATTTTGTGAATAAATTTGCATTTATTGTATTCCTTATAATGACTTTGGCTTAAAATAATTTCAATTTTTTTTGACAAGATTGCAATATCTAGGGGACTGTTGGTTCACATATGTACCAAGTAAAAAGACTGGTGGTGCATATTTGAACCACCACCCCCCCTCCACGCCTTAATATAGATGTATATATTTTGAGCAAAATATCTTGTATTAACATGTTTTAACCACAAAAAGTGTCAAAAAGTTCCTAATATATTGCTAGACAAATACCGTCTTGAAAGGGTTAAGGGAAACCCTTTCTGTGTTAAATATTTGTTTTGTAACAAGATAATAGTTCGGAGTAAGTAGAGGCGGAGTAAGAACTGTATACACTCCCGTGGCTGTGTACGTTTGGCCGACCTGGAGATACTCCAAAAAGAAGTTGACGTCCAAGAATTGGAAATTGCAAAATTTATAAAGTAAATTTCTGGAGTTGGTGTTGCTTCCCTTAAGGTGAGATTAGTTACAATTTTATTTAGTGGTATCTATGAGGGACAGGAAGTGTTCTGTTTGGTTGGCTAAGCTGCTAAAATAAAAATATAAAAGTCGAAAAAAATACATAAAAACTGAAAAAAAAAAGATATTAAAGCTCGCTTGCAGCTGGGCCTTTGAGTGAGAAGAGTCTTCGTAGGTGTTGGACAGTTGCCACACCCTGACATCTTGGAAGTATGGAGAATTCTAGTAATCATTAGATAAATTTGTAAAGCTAGTAATTAATTAGCTCCATAAGTACACAGAAAAAACTGCTATGCCATTTTCAATAATAGTATTATTCTTGACCACTCTCACTTTGGTTATATTAAAGTTAATAGTGTTTCAACAAAACATTATTGAAATACCAAAAAAACATTGCTTTAAATATAGACTTATTATTAGAGTTCCAAAGTAGTCTTACTTCTTGGAAAACTGTATTACCATTTTTTCAATTACAAAAATTAAATTGGAAACCAATAAATTACTATTATTCCTTAGAGTATAGAATTGTTTAAGCTAAAACATTAAATTATTTGACGAGAATGCTCAAATATAATTGGGTGAAAAATAGCTAAAAATAATTATGAAATCCTATATAAGGTATTAGAGAAATAATAAAAAATATTAATTCAATGGGTTCTATTGTTGGCTCAAATATTAGTTCTATTGCTCGCGGAGGTTTGGGTTAAAACTGTGCTGTTGGTATTTGTTCGTTCAATCGCCGCTTAAGCTTGCAGCCTGTTTGTTTATTGCGTTATACGCCAAAAATAAAAGATTTTTGGGACTGGGCAACTCATTTCAGTGCTTTATGGTAATAAAACAAATCTAAACGATTATAAAGAATAAGTTTGTTGTTTTATGTGTAAATCTCTCTTGGCTAGTCAAGTATAAGACTTTTTACTCAGCCGATGCGTATTGTTAAAAAACTATTAACATTAAATATGATCGCAAGTTTATTGTTGAATTTGTATTTTTTAGACATGGTTTCCTCCAAATCTAGCTGTAAATTTAGGGGATTCGAATGCAGTGTTATGCGTCAAATTTGTTCCATCTTGCATCCTGTACCCATACAAGCCAAAAGCAGACAGTTTTGCAAAGAAGCAGATCATATATTTGGAATGAAATAAATATAAAAAGTGTACGGTGTTGGCGTCAGTGTGGTGTTAATAAAATGTGTTTTTTTATTTTTAAATGTTTACAGAATTTCTAAATAATGTATGTTTAATAATACTAAATAAAAATTATTTTAAAATAAAGAAGCGTATTTCATTTGTTTGAAATTTTAGTATAATTGACGTAATAGAAATTCTTCATTATATTAAATAAGAGTAATTGTTCTTCAAAACACGAATATGATTGAATTTAAACAAAACTGTTTTCTTTCTATTGGAAGTTACATTAAATTAATTACTGTTGTAATTGAAACAATAACAGCTATTTTGCATCAAATGAGGTGCATATTCTTACAAATAAACTTCTAGTGAAACCTATGATAGTTTGCATTGAATTTAGAACAGGGTATTACTGGCATCAACTAATTATTATTATATTTGAACGATCCATTAAAAACCAATGAAACCTTATATTTCAAGCAATCTTATAACCTGTTCGTTAACAATGATAAACTAATCATTGAAATAAACCGAATTTGTATTGTGCAATACGGAATAAAGTGTGTCATTGAGTGAATGGGTATCCAGTTCAATATACGAGGTGTAAGATTTCCAAGTTAGTATCAAAGTGATTAGCATAATCTGTGGGACAGTCTTGTTGTTGAGTCTATACTCAGTGAGAATCTAGAAGTTTTTAGTGACTATAATCAGTTGTGTGCGGAGTATCCGCAGGACAATATAGTTTCCTAGTACACTATCTGTACTTAAGGAGTTCTAGGTGATCGATAGGATAACAGTGTTTTTATAATCAGTATATTTTGGAGTGTCCGCAGGACAGTATAGATTCCTGGTACACGAAGGTACTGCAGGAGTCAAGCCGGTCTACTAGATGGCAGGTTGACTTATTTAGGATATTTATTATACCACTATATAGTTTCCTAGTGCACTGTCTGAACTTCAGGAGTTCTTGGTAATCAATAAGATTACAGTGATTTTATAATTTGTATATACATATGTATTTTAAAATACAATTTTATACCAGTAGTATGTCCTAGTATACTGTCTGTGCTATCGCAGCTATAGTAACTGTTACGGATACAAAGTGCTATCATAGTAAGATCTGCAGAATAGGTTACGAGACCTAAGGTTTATGTGCAGTGGACATTTCTGAACGATTTAGTCAGAGACAAAGAAGACCACTAGTGGATGCGGCCCCTGTTAAATAGTGAGTGTGCCGCCTAGAAACTGTAAGATTGGTCAACACAATATATGGTGAGCCGTTTGTATTATTTGTATTATTATTATTGAGACCGCCCTGCCGGGCCGGTCTCTATACTTCCCAGTTGGTGAAAAAATGTTCGTCTGTTGTTGGTTTTGACATGTTCACTTTTTCAATTTGTTTTCTCGAAAACGGTTAGTGTGGGAGCGATTAAATTTTTTGGGTCAATAGAGGGATAGTGCATCTAACTTGGATAAAAAATTCAGTTATACAGGGTGTTGCGTTTCGGAGTTATTAAACGTCAAAATCGAAATTTCCGCCATTTCGTATGATATTGATTACAGGTCGCACAAGTTAATTAAATCGATTTAAATTTTCTTAGGTTGTAGAGGACCGGGGGCTTCCTAACCCTATTGAAACTGGCGATATTCGGAAAATGGGAAGTAATTCTTTTGCATTTTTTACGTCGAAAAAGTCACTTGCAGACACATATGGAGTTATACATTGCTCGAAAAGGAATCGTCGTACAGAAAGACGGTTTGACACGTCAAACTTTAGAATCTCAAACACTTTCTTATTGAAATACATTTACCTATACCTAAAACGACTGGAAACTGGGAAAATTTGGGAAAAAGTGGAAACTACGATTTTTCATGCAAATTTTTGACAGTTTTTAATTTTTTTTGGGGTCACAATGGATCCAAATCAAAATCTCATATACCTGGTCGGAAAAAAGCTCATCGAAATACGTAATTTTCATATTTTTTGGTACCTCTAGTCTTTATAGGAAGGGAGCAATCGACGATTAAATTTCGATTTTTTAACGTTTTTCTTGATGACATCTCTACATTCGAATCACTCTGTATCCTTTCCTATCTAATTTCTTCCCACTTTTTCAACGGTATCCCTTGGGGATATAATCAGGCTTTGAAATGAATCGCGAGTGGATGATCCAGGACCGGATTTAGGAGGTAAAACTAATTTTTCTATTTTTTCCGGTCAAAACTCATTTGTAAAGGGCTTTATTCCGAATTATTTATCATGTATGTAGCGATACAGTTACGAAGGGCGGTCTATGCTGCATCACCAGTCCGAAGGAGTGTTATATCTTCCTTAACCCATTAGTGCATAATGTGTCTTTAAATGGACACACGTATTTCTGGTTGCTAGTATGCAGCTACAAGAAATATCACGTGTTTTTATACTTCATGCCCTTAAAAACAGTGTCCTTCGTCAGTTCTCTTCAGTGAGCAGTTAGATCTACACGAGGGATTGTGTTAACGCGTTGTTATGGACCCGAATTTGTACTCGCAGAGAGACGGCGGGTAAGTATATTTTTTTACTATCAATTAGGCATTATATATATGTGTATTTTTTAAAAATAGATTGTTAACTTCATATAGAATTGTATTTTATGTTAGATGATTTTTTGTTGCAATTTTTCCTAACCTAAAAATGCCTATTTTTCTTGGATCCCTTATAATGGACACTATGCGACATGGCAAAAATTTAAGAATATTTTTATTTTTATCACAGTATATGTATTGTTTTGCTTGTTTGACTTTCAACAGTATTTTTTTTTTAGGCTATCATATCACCAGTTACTGGAAATTCTAGAGGAAGATGAAGAGAAAAAGCAGCAAATAGATCGTATCTACATATTGCCTCCAGAAGATTCTAAAGGAGACACAGATATGGACAGCGATGATTCGGACCAAGAAAACGCAGATCCTAATCATCTACCAAGCACAATATTGAGCCAAGTCTGTGAGGTTAGATATAATGATTCGGTTGAAGAAGGTAACATTCCTCTTTCAATCGTTAAAAATAACTTTCTAGCTGATGATTCGGATGAAGAAGACTGTATTCCTCTTTCTATTCTTAGAAATAAATTAGCAGCTACTTCGTCCAAAGAAACACCTTCTACATCAAAAAATATTTATGATGCCCCACCTCGCAAAAGAAAAAAACAAAATTGGTCAGAAAATGTTCCCACTTACAAGATAAATCAAGCATGTAGTCCAAGACCTCCTTCAGAAAGTGCTTTTTTAGCCAGGACACCATTAGATTTTTTCAATTTATTCTGGGGAGAGGATATTGCAGACCAAATTGTTGCACAATCAAATAAATATGCTCAACAGAAAAATGTTCAACTAAATCTTACTAAGAGCGAACTGTATGTAGTATTTGGAGCAATGTTATTATCAGGGTATTCCAAATGTCCAAACAAGCGCATGTATTGGTCCAGTTTTGACGATGTTCCCAAAATGATTTACAACAGTATAAGACTCAATAGGTTTGAAACAATACTACGTAACTTACATTTTAATGACAACCTTTTAAATGAAAGTACTGACAAACTATATAAATTGCGACCAATAATTACGCATTTGAACGAGAAATTTAGAGAACATGGTGGTTTAGAAGAACACATTTCCATTGATGAGAGCATGATTCCTTACTACGGTAAGCATTACGCGAAGCAATTTATAAAAGGTAAGCCCATTAGATTCGGCTTCAAGAATTGGGCTCTCTGTAGTAGTAATGGGTATTGCGTTACGTATGATATATATACCGGCAAAACTACAAATGAATCTCGCTTTGGTCTTGGCGGAGATGTCGTCATATCTCTTCTAAAAAATGCTGGAATTGGCTCAAACCTAGGTTACAAAATATACTTTGACAATTATTTCACAGGTATAGCATTGCTTGAGCATCTTGCACATTTACAAATTTGTGCTATGGGAACTATTCGTGAAAACCGGATGGAAGGTTGTTCATTTCCTGATAAAAAGGAGTGGAACAAGAAACCAAGAGGCGCATACAAGTTTATGGCTGGTCAATCTGTTTTACTTGTAAAAAATGGAAAGATAACAAGGTTGTTGCAGCAGCATCCAATTTTTCTCAGAACAATATTGTCAAAACTTCGCGATGGTGCAGGGAGTCAAAAACAAAAAAAACAAATTGACCAGCCAGAAATGGTGACAAGATACAACCATGGAATGGGTGGTGTTGATAAAATGGATAATTTAGTGGCCATGTATAGGAGTATAATCCGGCAACGAAAATGGTACTGGCCTATTTTCGCCTATTTACTCGACGTCTCCATTTCCAACGCTTGGTTATTGATGAAAAAACTAATGCCCAGAGATGCTAATTGTGTAAACTTAGTGAAGTTCAGAAGATATATTGCTCGATCTCTTTTACAAAAATTCGGAACACCACCTGTAAGAGGGCGCATATCCATGGCAACCACCGACGTTAGATATGACAATATAGGACATATTGTGTTGTATAGTCAAACTCACAGGAGATGTAAACAATGTAGCAAAAAGGCTAATTTCATTTGCGAGAAATGCAATATAGGTTTGCATCCTAAAGAATGTTTCAAGTTGTATCACACTAAATAAATGATATCATGTAACTTTAAACTATTTTGATAAATATATTTCTAAATTTTGTAAAAGTTTTGTTTTCTTTGCAAAGTGACCACAGCGTATACTGTCCATTATAATGGACCTGTCATTCTGACAGACTGAGGAATTGGGACGACTTTTTTTTAGTTTAATTGTCATTTTTAAAATATCATACATGTAAAAAATGTTTTTTTAACACAAAATAGAAAAAAATAACTTCATGCACTAATGGGTTAATACATGGCCTAGAAACACGAAATTTCAAGGCATGACAATGATGATATTACCGACCTTATAGAGCCCCTCGGGGGGCGATAGGGCGGTCTACAATCTAGTTTAGAACTTTATCTTGTGTAGGTAAGTAATTTAGTGTTTGATTTTTAATGTGAGGAAGGGAGGAAGGAAACGACTCTGAACTAATCTCGGAACTTTGATCTAATTTCTCAAATATTCCACAGTCTGGCAACCATTTAACAACTTTTAATACATCAAAGTTCTTGGATTTCATTCGATCCTACCAACACTGCGTGGAGAATAAACCAGGATTATCATGCGAATAGAAATTACCCCCCTGAATGATCGTGCCAAAATCGGCTAAAAAACCTAGATTACCTGGTAAAGATGTAACAAGAAAGTCCTTGGGATAAAATAAGTTACAATGTTAATGGTGAACGCTACGGCAATGTGTTAAGAAGCTTTTTATGGCCCCAATTGTATAATATGCACCTTAACAATATGTTCTTTCAACAAGATGACGCCACCTGTCAAACAGCGAGAGAAACTTTGGATTTGTTACGGATATGTTTTTCTGGCCGCATCGTTTCTCGAAATGGTGATATTCAGTGGCCTGCAAGATAATGCGATCTAACCCCCCTCGATTTTTCTTGTAGGGCTCCCTCAAGGACAAAGTCTATTCTAATAATCCGCAGACAATTAATGACGAGGAGCAAAATATGCGTCAAATTATTGGTGAAATTGAACCGCCATTGTGCCAAAATCTTTTTGAAAATTTTACGCAAAGAATGGTTATCTGTAGAAACAGCCTAGAGGGACATTTGGAGAATATTATTTTTAAAACATAGCTGCCATGTCTCTACTTCTTGAGAAAATAAACATGATTTTTAAAATAATTTGTTGTATTTATTTGGGACACCCTTTACTTATAAATAAACTTTAAAAAATGGTTCGTCAGTGCCAAGTGTGAGGAAAAATGGATTCTTGCCATCCTGAGCTGGCTTTCACAGGTCTGCTCGATGAAATACAGACGGCTCGGAAAGTCATAGCCACGGCGCGCGGATTTGGATGTTTAGCGTTTTTTCTATCCACTTTCTTTGTTCCACACACGCACAATGCATGAAACAAAACAAAAGGCTAATTATCAAAGAATGATGTCGTTTCCTCTTGCTGAAGGTTAATGTTAATGACAATAGACATTTCCAGTCCTTAATCTAAACCACAGTATTACAGGTATGTCCATTAAAGTTATTTAAACACTTGCAGACCAATAGCAGGACATGAGGACATGCTTCTGACAGTTAAAGCTCACGTGATTTATTAAAACAGTTTAAAAGCACTTGAGCGTTGAAAACAGATAAAATAAAGACATTGAAAGCCCAAACACAGATATCCACTGTCGATGACCTCCCTAAGCACACCCAAAAATCATTGTTGCAAACAAAAAACTCGCAGAAACACGCTGTGTGCACACAATTCAAATGTTCCTTTTTGTATTGCGAGGGTTTTAAACAGATTTACAGAAACCCAAATAAAAGCGGGATTATTTTTACTTTCGGCTTTTACAACCTTTGTTGTTTGCCAGAAACATTTCTAAGATATATCTTCATTTCAGTAACATTTTTATATATGCACTAGCTTTTACTCGTGGCTAGCACGTAACTGATATTCTTTATGTATCAAACACTGACATTTGTGGCGCGCCCCGCATTTTATCATGACAAAGTAGCCTCCTTCTTCTTGTAAGACAAATTCAAATCGATTTAATGATTTTTAGTATCCAGCGTACAACATATCGCAGCGACACACCCGGTATATGACTAATACAGTAGTGTCGCGGTAATCCGGATCAGTTAAAACCACACATTTCAAAATCAGCTTTTAAAATCAAAAAAATAAAACGCTGTATTTAAGCAAAGTAAGCACTGCATTTATATAAAAAAACATCCTATATACATATGTACCAGGAAAACGAAATATTAAAAATAACTAATCAACATTTTCATCACTTTCTTCTACATTATTTTCATCGCCTTCATTTGAATTTTGTCCATCCTCTTCTACACCGACTGAAAAAAGTTAGTAATTTTACTCTCATGACTCATATGTTGTTGTTTTTCAAAAGCAATTTCCCTTGAGATTTTGTAGCGTCATAATATCTTTTAAAGGAATGTCGCTGTCTGTAGCCCACTATAAAGCAAGATTTAAGCTTTTGGCAGCAACTTCATTTTTAATTATGACCATCACATCATCATCAGAGTCAGCACTATCATTTACAAAAATGTTAACTTGCAAAAAGACAATTTAAAACCTACATAATTTAGTTGCATGTGAATGAATTCGGAATACTGAACAAAGTAAAATACAGTTCACAAGAGTAATTCAAGGGAGCAAAAAGGCAATTCGGATTATAGAAGTATCCGGATTATCGCGGGATCGGATTATCGCGACACTACTGCATTAGTAGTCAAATTATTATATATATATATATATATATATATATATATATATATATATATATATATATATATATATATATATATATATACAGGATGTTTCAAAGATACAGGACGTTCAATTTTTAAATGGTCTTTACATGTTAAAACCGATGGTTGGGAAAACTAAACCAGTAAGACGGTTAATAAAATTACATTTATCACCTAAACGAAATGAAAATTCAAAAAATATGAAGAGACAAGTTTTGTTAAGAATTTAACATACTATTTGACCGATATACGAAAATGTGAAGACATCAGTGGCGTACATGTTTTTACTGGAAAAATATTGTACCGTCTTCTCATATGTACGCCCCTGGAGGACCTGTCAAAGTCTTTTCATGGTCAGAATTATGCTTAATTTAAGTACTTTACACAACGTAAATTTCATCGAAATTGATGAAACCATTTTGATATTTTGGAAAAACTGAAAAAAACATAAAAATTTAACACCCTGTATCTTTGAAACGAAGCATCTGAGGACCCATGTTTGTATGAACTTTTTGCCTTAGTTTGTTACAAGGAATCTCCCTTTAAGCGATGGCACATGTTTTTTGAACCACCCTGTGTATATATATATATATATATATATATATATATATATATATATATATATATATATATATATATATATATATATATATATATATATATATATATATATATATGTATATATATATATATATATATATATATATATATATATATATATACACAGGGTGGTTCAATATATATTAAGGTTGGTTTGTATATATATATATATATATATGGTTTGTATATATATATATATATATATGGTTTATATATATATGGTTTGTTGGTTTGTATATATATATATATATATATATACACAGGGTGGTTCATATATATTAAGGTTGGTTTGTTTTTCTTGGACTTTTCTAATGTATTTTGTTTTTTTTATATTTATTCGTGGGTTTTATAGTCCTGGATAAAAATTAAAAATTATGTGTTGGTTTTTACATATTCTTTATTTGTCGTCAATTAACGTTTCGGTCTTTTTTTCCAACTTTCGACCTTCTTCAGAATTATTTACTGCTAAAAGAGATAGCTTATGTCAAAAAAATATTTTTCTCCTTTTTAACCTCATTTGTCACTATATAAATAAAACACGAGAAATACATGAAAAAAAAAACAGACATACCTTGAAGGAAAATCCTTGGCAGGTTTCTTTAACAACATATAAAACTGGTAGATATAATGCATTCCATATCTTAATTAAAACAACAATTTTTAGGGGGCACAAACACGATCTTTAAAAACAATGCAGTAAGCATCGGAATATATATGTACAAGTGAATACTGACGGGATGATACTATCTATTATTAAGAATGGCAAGCGGAATTTCTGTTTTTCCTTCCTGTTTTTTGCTACTTCCTTTTTTAGCATTTCTTTTTGGTGTTGTTTTTTTTGCTTTTGTGATAGTAGGGGGAAGGAAGAATATGTTTATGGGTTAATTAGTGTTACTTAATTATGTTATGATAAATTTTGCTTAGATTTTTTGTATCGGTTTTTGAATTTATGTTTTTTGAGTTTTTTTGAATTTCAATCATTTCATAAAATTCTCTTTTGTTGTGTGGGTTTCTGTCCGTAAGATTTTTACGTTTTCGAAATCGAAAGTGTGTTGTTTTTCTACACTATGGTTGGTTAGGGCCGTTTTGCTTTTTTTATCATATTTATGGCTGTTAAGTCTATTCTTTAAATATTGACTAGTTTGACCTATATAGACACTGTCACAGTCTTTACAAGGTATTTGATAGACTATATGACTTTTTTTGTGTTTTGGAATTTTAGATTTAAGGGTGCTAAAATTTCTTTTCTTTAGAAGGTTATATCCTTTGTGGGCGATTGTAATATTATGTTTACTAAAAGATTTTTTTAATTGTTCTGATAAGCCTGAGATATATGGTAGGGAAAGAAAGTTTTTGTTTTTTGGGTTGTTGTTGTAAAAAATATGTATTCTTTTTTTAAAAATGTTGTTTATTAATTTTTCAGGGTAATTGTTTAATTTAAGTGCAGATCGAGCAATTAAACTGTCCAGCACCGAATATCGAGAAAATGCCATAAAAAAAGCAAAACAAGCACTTAAATTAAACAATTACCCTGAAAAATTACTAAACAACATTTTTAAAAAAAGAATACATATTTTTTACAACAAAAACCAACAAAACAACAACCCAAAAAACAAAAACTTTCTTTCCCTACCATATGTCTCAGGCTTATCAGAACAATTAAAAAAATTTTTAGTAAACATAATATTACAATCGCCCACAAAGGATATAACCTTCTAAAGAAAAGAAATTTTAGCACCCTTAAATCTAAAATTCCAAAACACAAAAAAAGTCATGTAGTCTATCAAATACCTTGTAAAGACTGTGACAGTGTCTATATAGGTCAAACTAGTCAATATTTAAAGAATAGACTTAACAGCCATAAATATGATAAAAAAAACAAAACGGCCCTAACCAACCATAGTGTAGAAAAACAACACACTTTCGATTTCGAAAACGTAAAAATCTTACGGACAGAAACCCACACAAAAAAAAAGAGAATTTTATGAAATGATTGGAATTCAAAAAAACTCAAAAAACATAAATTCAAAAACCGATACAAAAAATCTAAGCAAAATTTATCATAACATAATTAAGTAACACTAATTAACCCATAAACATATTCTTCCTTCCCCCTACTATCACAAAAGCAAAAAAACAACACCAAGAAGAAATGCTAAAAAAGGAAGTAGCAAAAAACAGGAAGGAAAAACAGAAATTCCGCTTGCCATTCTTAATAATAGATAGTATCATCCCGTCAGTATTCACTTGTACATATATATTCCGATGCTTACTGCATTGTTTTTAAAGATCGTGTTTGTGCCCCCTAAAAATTGTTGTTTTAATTAAGATATGGAATGCATTATATCTACCAGCTTTATATGTTGTTAAAGAAACCTGCCAAGGATTTTCCTTCAAGGTATGTCTGTTTTTTTTTCATGTATTTCTCGTGTTTTATTTATATAGTGACAAATGAGGTTAAAAAGGAGAAAAATATTTTTTTGACATAAGCTATCTCTTTTAGCAGTAAATAATTCTGAAGAAGGTCGAAAGTTGGAAAAAAAAGACCGAAACGTTAATTGACGACAAATAAAGAATATGTAAAAACCAACACATAATTTTTAATTTTTATCCAGGACTATAAAACCCAAGAATAAATATAAAAAAAACAAAATATATATATATATATATATATATATATATATATATATATATATATATATATATATATATATATATATATATATATATTACACCTCGACTAGGTTTAACCCAAAGGTCTTCTTACATTCATTTTTTTCAGATTGAGTTAAAGTGGTGTATTTGTATCGTAGCACACCCTGTATATACATATGGGGGGGGGAGGAGGTTATTGACATCTAGTTAGTCTGTAAAGTCACGGTGTGCCTCCACTAAGTTTAACCAAAGGTCTTCCCACTTCCATTTTTTTTTCAGATTTTGTTAAAGTGGTGTGGAATAAGTAATTTAACCCAAAATGAAAATCCTAGATCAATGTTTTGAAAAGAAAGCTTGATTTTACTAATTTTTAGTGTTCCGCGAAACGGAATACTTATGGCATCACTTCGGTGTCCGTCCTTGTGTCTGTCACAGGCGATTTTCTTCGAAACTATTTGATGTAAGAGATAGAGTGTGGTGGCCCAATTATAGACGTGAAGCATAAAAAGTTGAATTGTGATTCTGGGGGTTAATTTCAGGGCGTAAATAGGGAAATGGAAAAAAAATTAAGGACATCGTGTAGGGTGTCAAATAAAGACTTATTCAAGCACGAATTCAACAATATATATTATGTATTTTTTGATTAATTTCTTTTTAGGGAAGAACGCTTCAAAATTGCTACCCCTCATCCTTATCACTAAAAGGATCGCCTAGAAGAATAAAAAAAGTCATGAACATTGAGAATTAGGTCTAGATTGAACCAAAACTATCAGAATTGAAAAATTCTAGCGCAATCAATGGTTATAAACAATTTAATTGTTTATTTCCGTATAACTGCTGAACCAATGATTTCAGAGAAAGTTTTCTGACAAAAAATATTTATCACGATGTAAGGAACAACTTTTGTCTTTAGAAGTTTTTAAAAATTTTTAATTTGGCTGGAGCGCATTATTATTATTGCTGTCCCCCACCCTTATCACCAAAACGATGGCTCAGAAAAATCTGAAAAAAAAATCACGAACATTGAGTGTGAGGTGTTGATTGAGCCTAAATTACCCGGATTGAAAAATTCTAGGGCGATCAATTGTTATAAGCAATAATTTAATTGTTTATTTCCTTATAGCTGCTAAACCATTGGTTTTAGAGATAAAGTTTTTTAAGAAAAAATATTTCTCACGATGTAAGGAACAACTTTTAATCTTACATGTTTTGCAAAATTTTTAATTTGACTCAGTCGAAACGCGAGTGCATTACTATTAATAATTTAAGTGGGGCTTGCACTTGACCGCTTTTTTTAAGGTTAAATGGCTATATTTTATGAAAAAGAGTATTATCAAAAATTTTGTATGCAGTGCGTACACTTAACCTTTGACGTGCGGATGGATACTTGCCCCTTGCATGGGGTAAGTGTCCGCATCAGACTTGTTTTTAAAAATATATTTTTATATGAGATTTATGAAAAAAGGGTTCTTGTTTTTTGTTGTTTCCTTCCAAGTTAGAGAAGGATAATAATAAACGATAATTGAGTTTAAACTTAACAATGCTTTGTTTTTACATGTTATTTTCCGAAAATCGCGTACAGTTACCCCATATGACTCTACGTTAATTCTGATATATTATTTGTGACAAGGTAGAAGTATCACGGGAGCATATTATACTAAGTTTCTAACTAAATTACGTAAGACAATTGTGGGAAAACTTGCCAAAGGTGTGCTCTTTTTGCAAGACAACGCTCCTGCTCACAAGTCGTTAATTGCACTGCAAGAAATTGATGAAATTGGTTTTGAGTTGGTTGCCCAAATACTATTATTTGTTCCCAAAATTAAAAAAAAAGTTTTAAAGATAGAAGATTTGCGACAAATGACGGAGCAATGTGTGACGTTGACGAGTGGTTTTCAGAACAAGACAAAGAATTTTTTTATAGGGCATAGAATTACTTTCTGAATATTACGTCTTAAAAGAGATTATGTTGAATCAGTAAAATTTTCCTAAACCACCTGAAAATTCCTTATACTATAAGGGTTTGAACAAATCATGGTAAAACAGCTATTCTCCGGGCTATATGCCCTCCGAGCGCTGGATTAGATACCAAAATTTGCCGTATTTTGACTAACACTGTTAGACAACAAAATACTTGGTTTGACTGCAAGAAACTATCTGGAAGAAGGAAGCTTTTTCTTTAGTTAGGATGTCGTTACCTGCATACCGGTTTCGAACTCTTAGTTCTCATCAGTACAGGATAAACGAACATACCTACCTTCCGAAACAGCATATCCTTAAAGCTAACTCTGTCGAACTGCATAAGCAGTATAACACAGGCAGCGCCATCCATTAGCGAGAGAGAAATTATTCTCAATTTTATGTATTTATTTATATGTACCCCTGACAAGTAGACTTCTTTCATTGCTTTAATAATTTTACCTCAAGGTAAATTCTACTGCGACTGCTTGAAACTGCTAATGGATGGCGCTGCCTGTGTTATACTGCTTATGCACTTCGACAGAGTTAGCTTTAAGGATATGCTGTTTCGGAAGGTAGGTATGTTCGTTTATCCTGTACTGATGAGAACTAAGAGTTCGAAACCGGTATGCAGGTAACGACATCCTAACTAAAGAAAAAGCTTCCTTTTTCCTGGTAGTTTCTTGCAGTCAAACCAAGTATTTTGTTGTCTAACAGTGTTAGTCAAAATACGGCAAATTTTGGTATCTAATATCTAATCCAGCGCTCGGAGGGGCATATAGCCCGGAGAATAGCTGTTTTACCATGATTTGTTCAAACCCTTATAGTATAATAAGGAATTTTCAGGTGGTTTAGAGAAATTATTCTCAATTTTACGTATTTATTTATATGTACCCCTGACAAGTAGACTTCTTTCATTGCTTTAATAATTTGACCTCACGGTAAATTCTACTGCGACTGCTTGAAACTGCTAATGGATGGCGCTGCCTGTGTTATACTGCTTATGCAGTTCGACAGAGTTAGCTTTAAGGATATGCTGTTTCGGAAGGTAGGTATGTTCGTTTATCCTGTACTGATGAGAACTAAGAGTTCGAAACCGGTATGCAGGTAACGACATCCTAACTAAAGAAAAAGCTTCCTTCTTCCTGGTAGTTTCTTGCAGTCAAACCAAGTATTTTGTTGTCTAACAGTGTTAGTCAAAATACGGCAAATTTTGGTATCTAATCCAGCGCTCGGAGGGGCATATAGCCCGGAGAATAGCTGTTTTACCATGATTTGTTCAAATCCTTATAGTATAAGGAATTTTCAGGTGGTTTAGAGAAATTATTCTCAATTTTACGTATTTATTTATATGTACTCCTGACAAGTAGACTTCTTTCATTGCCTTAAGTAAAATTTTGTTTTGAAATATTATTGCGTTTTATATGGTGGACTAAGACTAATCAATACTGCCTTCTAAAATACTGTTAAGAAAAAGTTTGAATCCCTCCCAATAAAAGAATTTTGCAATTCCGTATACTATTTATCGGGATACAAAGTAGCTTAGTTTCTTTTCATTAAGCTTAATTATTGTAAGAAAAAGTCTAATCGATTTAATGACTTTTAGGATCCGTACCTCACATAATGTAGGTGTGACAACCCTGTATATGACTAATAAACGAAAAAATCGTTACAATTTTTATACATTGAACAAACACTTACAAAATAATAATTTTCACACCCCGTTTATGGCTAATAGTCTTTATCGTAGTACACCCTGTATATAAAATACTGTTAGGAAAACGTTGACAGAATCTTAGAGAATATCTTAATTTCGCCTGTTGAATTATCCAGTTGTTGAGTAATAAATCCATTACATTTCGTGACATTTGGTGAAGGCGCCAGGTTTTAACCCAGATTGTATGTCCTATACTTAGAACCTATACACAGAAAAGACTTCTATGCTATTTTCACTAATAGTATTATTCTTGACCACTCTCACTTTGGTTATTTTAAAGTTGTTGTACTGTTTCAACAAAACATCATTGAAATAACCAAAAAAAAAAAACATTGCTTTAGATATAAACTTATCATTGGAGTTCAAAAGTAGTCTTACTTCTATAAAAACCATATTACCATTTTTCAAATACAAAAATACTATTGGAAACCTATAAATTACTATCATTCCTTAGAGTATAGAATCGTTTAAGCTAAAACATTAATTATTTGACGAGAATGCTCCAATATAATTGGGTGAAAAATAGCTATTTGTGGGCGGTATGATTCAAATTAAAATATATTTTATTAAACGAACAAGAACTACAGTTTAAATAATAAAATCTAAAAATTAAGTGACTTATTCTTATATCATTTCAATTAAAATAAACACTTTTATAAAATATATAAGGTATTAGAGAAATAATAAAAAAATATTAATTCAATGGGTTCTATTGTTGGCTGAAGTATTAGTTCTATTGCTCGCGGAAGGAGGGGTTAAAGTTGTGCTGTTGATATTTGTTCGTTCAATCGTCGTTTAAGCTTGCAGCCTGCTTATTTGTTGCGTTACACGCCAAAAATAATAGATTTTTAGGACAGGGCAAGTCATTTCAGTGCTTTATGGTAAGTAGAACAAATCTAAACGATTTGCAAGAATAAGTTTTTTTTTATTTGTAATCTCTCTTGGCTAGTCTATTATAAGACTTTTTACTCAGCCGATACGTATTGTTAAAAAACTATTAACATTAAATATGATCGCAAGTTTATTGTTGAATTTGTATTTTTTATACATGGCTTCCACCAAATCTAGCTGTAAATTTAGGAGATTCGAATGCAGTTTTATGCGTCAAATTTGTTCCAACTTGCATCCTGTACCCATACAAGCCAAAAGCAGACAGTTTTGCAAAGAAGCAGGTCCTATATTTGGAGTGAAATAAATATAAAAAGTTTACGGTGTTCGCGTCAGTGTGGTGTTAATAAATGTGTTTTTTATATTTAAATGTTTACAGAATGTCTAAACAATGTATGTTTAATAATACTAAATAAAAATTATTTTAAAATAATAAAGCGTGTTTCATTTGTTTGAAATATAAGTATAATTGATGTAATAGAAATTCTTCATTATTTTAAATAAGAGTAATTGTTCTTCAAAACACGAATATGATTGAATTTAAACAAAAATGTTTTCTTTCTAATTACTGTTGTAATTGAAACAATAATAGCTATTTTGTATCAAATGAGGTACACGGATCCATTAAAACCCAATAAACCCTTATATTTCAAGCAATCTTATAACCTATTGGTTAACAAAGATAAACTAATCATTGACATAAACCGAATTTGTAGTGTGCAATATGGAATAGGGTGTGTCATTGAGTGAATGGGTATCCAATTCAATATACGATGGTGTTTTTTTCTGTGTACAGTCGGGATAAAAAGTAGCCTATATTTTTGTGGCGTAAGCTTTCTCTATACTAAGCTTATTCGCAATCAATTGCCTTGTTGGGCGGTGAGTGAGGACAAACAAACAAACAGAGTTTCGCATCCTTAACACATGTAGAGATGCCGTGTTAATAGGATTAAGTGAACATCCCGGGTACAAAATACGAAGTCTCCAGAGCCTAAAAACGGTTAAAGAGGATGTTGTAAATACTTGTTTAATGTTTCGTGTTTTAATTATTTATTGAAGCAACAGCCCGAAAACGTTTAAAATAAAATGCAACATATTATTCTCAGTTCATGACATTTTCATACCCATAATCCATTCACCGTCCTTATTTTATTCCAATAAAAAGGGCCATTGGAATTTGTTAAATAATAAAAATGAGGTACAATGAGAGAATTTTAGGAATTCACTTGGTTCGAATATACGGGTCCTTATAATTTCTAGAGAAAAAGGCGTCACTTGCCTTGTGGGGATTCGGATGTATATTTGTGTGTTACAATGAAAACGAAACATTGTTTATTTATTTATCAAATGAAAATACAACTTAGAAAGGGAACACATTATCGACTGGTCATTTAGTGGAGTTACGCAGAAAGCAATAATTTTTTATTGTATTTCAGAAGAAACAGCCATTGGAATTTGTAGAATAGTAAAATAATTGTAAAATGAAAAATAATTTTGGAAATACACTTGTTTAGAAGTTAGTAATTTAGGTCATTCTAATTTCTAGAAAATAAGTGTGACCTACCTTTTAGGGATTCGAATGTATTTTTGTGTTACAATAAAAAACAAACAAATTTATTTTGTCCAAATAACTTTATCAAATGAAAATACAATTTTTAAGAAGGAAAAACATTATCTACTTGTCATTTAGTGGAGGTATGTAGATAGCAATACTTTTTTATTGTATTCCAATAGAAACAGCCACTGGAGTTCGTAGAATAATAAAAATAATGTACAGTGAAAAATAATTTTGGGAATTCACTTGGTTATAAGTTATAACTTATTAATTTAGCTCATCCTAATTTCTAGAAAAGAAGTGTGGCCTACTTTCTAGGGATTCGGATGTATTTTTGTGTTACCATAAAAAAGAAACATAAGATTTATCTTGTACAAATAAATTTATCAAATGAAAATACATTTTTATAAAGGGAGCACATGAACGACTGTTCATTCAGCCGAGCTATAGAGAAAGCAATAATTTTTTTATCGTATTCCAATAGAAACAGTCATTGGAAATTGTAGAATAATAAAAATATTGTTCCAGGGAAAAATGTTTCGGAATTCCCTTGCTTATAATGTATTAATTTAAGTCATTCTAATTTCTAGAAAAGAAGTGTGACCCTTCGGATGTATTCTTGTGTTACAATGAAAAAAAAAAAAAAAAAAAGAAACGCCAAAACGTTTAGTTAACTTGTCAAAATAGATTTGTAAAATCCAAATATATTTTTTATTAAAGGAACACGTTATCCTTAGTTTATTTAGTTGACTGAGCAACTGATATTTTTCTTGTATGCAAGCGCAATTTTTGGAGCAAAAAATAATAAACTAAAGTTTTATTCTGTATTTAAAAAGTATAAGGATTTCCACTGCAATTGATGAACAGTGTACGTGGCCGATATTAGTTGGTTAAGGATCGTGTATTGATGATCATACAAGTCACAAAATATGAAGTTTTCAGAGACTAGAAACTGTTGAAGAGAAATTGAAATTACTCGTTTAACGTTTCGTATTTTAAACATTGTTGTCACTGAGAGAAAAAGTGTTAAACAAAAATAAAAATCAACATTTTATTTTCAGTTTTGACACTTTCATCCCCATAATCCATCCACCATCCCTATTACATTTCAATAAAAACAGGCATTGGAATTTGTTGAATAATAAAAATGCTGTAGAATGAAAGGTAATTTTAGGAACTCGCTGGGTTAGAACATTTAGGTCATTATAATTTCTATAAAAAAGTGCGACTCGTCATTTGGGAATTCGGAGTATCTTAGGGTTTTAATGGAATAGGAACAAGCATAGATCCAATTGTTTTCATTATAGAGCAATCGGGGATTCCAGAGATATTTATAACCCGCCAAACGATATTGTCCCCTATTTACTTTTTGAAAACGGCTGTTGCTCAGCTTTAATTTATCTCTATATAAAGGGTGGCCCAAAAGTAATGGTACACAGAGAAATAGCAGATTCCTTATGTCGAAATAATGCAATTTATTCAAACTTGCCTAGTTCCAAAGGTGATAATAACCAAGGATTTTAATTTTGCTTTTGATTTTTTCCAATAATTTCTTAACAAAACGATATATAGCGGCACAAAATTAGGGATTTGGGGCTTCTTCGAGGCGAGGAATTTAAATTCGTCCATACTTTTGAGGTCACTAGTAGAGGGCGCCACCTAAGGCATACCGCACTTCTTTTAACTGCCATAACTTTTTTTAAGTTTAGTAGAGGGCGCCACCTAAGGCATACCGCACTTCTTTTAACTGGCATAACTTTTTTTAAGCTTAGTATATTGATCTGACTATTTAAAAAATCGATTATTCTACTTCTTTTACGTCAAAAAGGTATACTTTACTGAAGTCGACCCGTAAGTATACAAGCGAATGTAACATTGACATTATCCAAATGCCAGTTTTTTATGGATTAAGTTGAATATTTGAATATGAATATCTTGGTCACGAAGTTAGTAAAGATGGAGTTAAGCCAGGAAGTCGAAAAACAGATGCTGTAAGCAAGTTTCCTGTACCAACACTACCAACTGTTGTTCAGAGTGTTAGACAATTTTTGGGCCTGACAAGTTATTTTAGGAAGTATTTTGCAACGATTGCAAAACCTTTAACCGTTTTAACGTTTTATTGATTCATACATTTATAAGTCTTGAAGAAATACCTTTTCAATAAACCACAAAACAAAACGACTATTTATTTTAATAATAACAGCTGGCATGCACAGAAAAATCACTATCGTGTATTGAATTGGATACCCATTCACTCAATGGATTGAATGGATACCCATTCACTCAATGGTTGAATTGGATACCCATTCGCTCAATGACACTCTATTCCGTATTGCACAATACAAATTCGGTTTATTTGAATGATTAGTTTACCATTGTTAACTAATAGGTTATAAGATTGCTTGAAATATAAGGTTTCACTGGTTTTTAATGGATCGTTCAAATATAACAGTTCTTTGATGCCAGTAATACCCTATTCTAAATTCAATACAAACTAGCATTGGTTCCACTAGAAGTCTATTTGTAAGAATATCCACCTCATTTAATGCAAAATAGCTATTATTGTTTCAATGACAAGAGTAATTAATTTAATGTAACTTCTAATAGAAAGAAAATATTTTTGTTCAAATTCAATCATATATGTGTTTTGAAGAACAATTTTACTCTTATTTAATATAATGAAGGATTTCTATTACATCAATAATTACACTTATATTTGAAACAAATAATGAAACACGCTTTTATTACGTTAAAATAATTTTTATTTAGTATTATTAAACATACATTGTTTAGACATTCTGTAAACATTTAAATATAAAAAAACACATTTTATTAACACCACACTGACGCAATAAACAAACAGGCTGCAAGCTTAAACGACGATTGAACGAACAAATACCCAGCAACAGCACAACTTTAATCCCTCACTCCGCGAGCAATAGAACTAATATTTCAGCCAACAATAGAACCCTTTCAATTAATATTTTTTTATTATTTATCTAATGCCTTATATATGTGATAACAGTTTTTATTTTAGTTGAAATGATATGAGGATAATTCACTTAATTTTTAGATTTTATTATTTAAATTGCAGCTCTTGCTCGTTTAATAAAATATATTTTAATTTGAATCACACCGCCCACAAATAGCTATTTTTCACCCAATTATATTTGAGCATTCTCGTCAAATAATTTAATGTTTGAGCTTAAACAATTCCATACTCTAAGGAATATTAGTAATTTATTGGTCTCCAATAGTATTTTTGTAATTGAAAAAATGGTAATATATTTTTCAAAGAAGTAAGACTACTTTTGAAATCTAATAGTAAGTCTATATTTAAAGCAATGTTTTTTTGGTTATTTCAATGACGTTTTTTTGAGACTATATAATTTTAATACAACTAATGTGACAATGGTCAAGAATAATACTATTATTCAAAATAACTAGCAGTTTTTCTTTGTGCTAGTATTAAAAGCGATGTTCATGTTCCATTGCTTGCAATGAGAGCATGAGCGTAATTCGAGCGCCTGATGTATTAGAGCGATTTGACAACAATCTGAGAGTGCTCTAAGAGCGCATTAATAAATGTGAATGGAAGATGCTATTTGTCCTACACACGTATAATGTATGAAGCAAACAAAAGGCTAGTTATGAATAAATACTTTTGTCTACTCTTGCTGAAGGCTGGAGGCCCATGAAAGATAACAATATTAATTAGTATAAGGATTTTGTCGTTGGGGTAGGAGAGGAGAGGGCGTTCCTTTCGTAACCTTTAAAAACCACAACAAACTGTTACAGTCAAAACATCTTTAAACTTTTGGGGTGATTATTCATTGCAAAATATAATCAGTAAAAACATAATAAAATTTCCTCTAAAACTTTAAATTCCCTAATTGTTTGGTCATTTAAGTCTTCCTTATTTTTCCATTCTTAAAATCTTATAGCAAGAATTTACTGGCCCGAATATAAACTTCTAAAAAGGGGATTTCGGGATTCATTTTCATGTTAAATATCTTATTTTGTTTTCGATATTAAACCTTACTTTTGTAGGCTTTTCGTATTATCAAACAAATGAAAATTTTATATTATTTACCTACTACCTAGGGAAAAGCACTGATTTTGAATCAAGTGTAGATACCATTAATTTCATTTTAGACCAATCAAGGATTCCCAAGTTATTTATAACCCGCCAAACGATATCGTCCCCCATCTACTTTTTGGGAACGGCTGTTGCCAGGCTATTAGTTATGTAGAATATTTGCAGATCGATAGACTCTACTAAAACAACGCAATACTGTGGGTTAATACCTGCCCAGTCAGCAAAATTTGGTCTCATTTAAGGAATAAATACGTAATTGTTTTGGATCTATGTGCCTAACCAAAAATGCATGTGTCGAAGCTGTATCATTTATGTGTCTTTTATATGTGGGAAGTGAAGCATCGTGACACGACATAAATATGTAAGGAGAAATTCAGGAATTGTTTCGGTACTTGTGGCTTCAGTTGTCAATTTTTTAACAACACATTGCCGACACAATTGAGTAATAATAATAATGTCTGCCTCAAATCAGTTATTATGTCTGCCACAAATCCCACTATTAGTTTAAAAGGGGAAATGTGAACTGCTATACACAAGTTAGGGATAATTGTGCTTTTTTACATTTAATGTTTGTTCCAGATGAGCATTCTTGGGAAATTATAACAACGAGTAAGCTAAAACAAATATGTCAAAATTCTGATTAATAATACCATTTATAATAATGACTTTTCCCAGCCACCAAGTCACTTTTCTCTTGCGATGAAGAATTTTTCGAACAGTTTTTCCGTATACCAACAATAGTAACAGGGGTCTTCAAAGAAATAATGTATAATGAAAATATTTTTCAAAAATATGGGTTTCGAAAAAAAAATTTATATTTTTAGGTTATGAACAATAACAATGGTTTAATGAGTAATATTTATATTTGATTCATTAAAGATTAATCAAAAGTTGGTTTCATTTTACAGAAATAGACAATTTAAAGTTCGGTTAAAAAATTTAACAAAAAAAAAATATAGGAAAATATGGCCGCATCACGCAAAACTCCCTATTTCTGCCTTATATGTGTAAAAAGACGCAACTTGGGCAATGTGTAACACACTTCCTTCTCGGTGGCACACAATTCCCATTTTTCTTTTTCAGTAACACAAATAAGGAATATGGTAACACTATTCCGTATTTAGTATAAATCGCCGAGATAATAGTCAATGCTAATAAGCTTGCTGTGTTAATATGGGAATATCGTGGTAACCATTTATTTATTGTGCCACCAACAGCTCACATGTGTGCCTTTAGAAAAATCTTGGGTAAAATTTCTACTTTGTGTCACAAATAAATCCACTATAAAATTTCAAGAACACAGTACCTACAATGTGTCACACCACACTTGCCAAAGGTACGTATCTGTGCCTTTGGTAGACACAGACACAGTGCCGACATTTTTTTAACACTTTTCCTACAGCACGTTACGCCTCAATTTAACTTATGTAACAATGCCTTGTGTGTGAATGCAATTCCTACATCGTGTCAAAGCACACAATTCCTTGTTAGTGCAAAACTGCAAACGGGTTGTGACGTCGTCATATTTTGTGTGCATTTTGACCCTGAATGAAGGAAATGCGACCTAACAGCGACGTCGCCAATGATGCATATCCCTGCTAGGAATAAAATGCTTACTGGGTAGCTACAATAATTACCAATACCACAGGCTAAAGCACATGACTAATGATTAATAGAATATATCAGTATACCATTATTTATCGTGATAATAAAAAAAACTGTTAGTAAGTAATTTATTTCCATTGTATGGTGACGAAATTTATAGTGAGAGTGGCAACGGTGCCTCACGTGGCGTCGTTTTGTTCATTGAGAAATCTGATGAATGTAAAAGGGGTAATTTCGCGTTTGTACTTTCTAGGCAGGTCGGAATATAAGTGTGTAGTGATATTTTACGTGATTTTTGTTTTTTCCTGACGGAACTTTATCCATAAACTTGGCGGAATGATGCGTCAGTGCCAACTGTATAAAAAAATGGATTTTTCCCCTCCGGAAGTGTCTTTTCGGAAGTTTGGTTGGTGGAATACAGAATATAGGAAAGCCATACGGTACCGGCGCGCCGAAACGGAATTATAGCGGTTCGTCTTTGTCCTACACGCCAGGCGCGGATTCAGGTGGTGGGGCGAAAGGGGCCCCCCTGAGCCCTAATCACGGCATGAATTTGATATACGTCATGGACTTAGGAAAATAAATATAAGATAAAGCTCAACTTCCTTAGTATTTCATTGATTAATCAAATCAAAAAGCGTTTCGTCACTTTGGGCTTAAATTACTTAGGCTACGCCACTTTAATAAAGTCTGATAAAAAATGGAAGGAGGAAGACCTTTGGGTTAAACTTAGTCGAGGCACGCCGTGATTTGCCTCATTTGAAGCACTATTTACCTGAAACAAAATTTGCTTATCCACTGGTTTTATTTTAGGTAAGTTGCTTATTTTTTATGAAACTAGGCAATGTTGGAAAAAAACACGTTTTTTTTTAATAAAAAACTTAAAAACATGTTTGTTTTCTGTTTAAAACTGTTTTTTTTTGTTTTAAACTGTTAATGAAAAAAAACATGTTTAAAACCTATTTTAAACACATCAGAAATTAATTTAAGTTTTGACTACCGTGATAGAGTAAATAGGATAATTTTGGTTTAGTTTCCATTTTGTCTTTTTTTACGTTTACACTTTCGTGTGTTTTAACCTTTATTTTGTTATTGGATTAGTATGTACACTGTAGGTTGGTACACTAATTTCTTTAAAAAAATCGCCAAACTGCTTGAAAAGCATTGTCTTAAATGTGTTTTTAGATGCCTGTTTTTAATGTTAAACGTTAGTTATGATTATGAATGCCTCTTTTTTGTTTTTATTGCAAACTTATATTTAACTTCACCTGTTAGTTTGCTTGTATGTATGTATGTTTAGGTCAAATATTGCAATCAAAATTTCGACTAGATCTAATTAACCTAGAGCTTTGAAATTTGGCACACGTATATAAGTCCGGTGACAATGCAATATAGTATATTTAATATTGTTCTAAATCCAATATGGCGGACGCCCAAGATGGCGGATTACCCTTTTCTTCACAGTTCCCTTGATATGGGTGTCAAATGAAAGGGTTTGACGAGTAGAATACGATAAGCTATGTGACGTCATTCTAAACCCAATATGGCGGACGCGACAAGATGGTGGATTACCGTTTCTTTCACAATCCCCTTGACATGGGTATCAAATGAGAGGGTTCGAAGAGTATAATGCAATAAGCTATGTGACGTCATTCTAAACCCAATATGGCGGACGCCACAAGAAGGCGGATTCGAATTACCGTTTTCTTCACGACCCCATTGATATGGGTATCAAATCAAATGAAAGGTTTTGACGAGAAGAATACGGTTAGAGGTAAACTGTCTTGTAAAAATGATGCATTAGCAGAAATACATACGTAACTAAAAAGTTAAAAATAAAATCTTGTAAAAAATACTTTTTAAGAACAAGTTTTTATTATTTAGATGTACTAAAACGAAAAAAAAACAAGTATAGTTTTTTATTGGGGCAATGCTGAATGCTATTTATAAGTGGACGTAGTTCACGTGGGTGGATCCTAATAAAAGGAGTATTAAAATTATCACCGAGTTTATCACTGAAACAGACATAATATATTATGTTAAATTTATTGTCTAAAAGCTTGTCGTGTGAATATAAAAGAAAAAATACATACTTACGTACTTACAATTTCTGCGAAACAAAATTATTGCCTGTATGAACTTTTCGCGCGCGACGAGCTTTTAAGACAAGAATATTATATCTATTTCAATGATAACTTTGATACTGCTTTTATTAGGATCCACCCACGCGAACTACGTCCACTTATAAATAGCATTCAGCATTGCCACAATGAAAAAACTATACTTATTTTTTCACTTTAATACATCTCAATAACAACAGCTTGTTTTTAAAAAGTATTTTTACAAGATTTTATTTTAATATTTGTTAAGCAGGTTTATGATTTTTAGTAAAGCCTGCCAAATTGAACAACTTAAAAAACATTGTTTTGCACAGTTTTAAACAAATCTGTTTAAAACATCAATAAGTGTTTTAGACATGTTTAAATCACATGTTTTAAACATAACAACCCTGAAACTAAGTGAGCAGTTACTCAGCGTGTGTACTTTTCAATGGTATTTTTCATTGCAGCTTTAATTCAGGAACTTATTAAAAAACGTATTTGATTTACGGACAAATAATGAAGAGTCTAGATTATTTACGATCTAATAATAATATATCGATAGATTATTTTTTGGTACCTCAGCTACAATGATGGCTTTAATCAGGATACATGGTTTCAGCAGGATGGGGCCACCGCACATGCAGCCCGAGAGGCTATGGAAGTCGTTAGAGAATTATTCCCGGAAAAGGTCAAAGATCTAAACTGGCCGGCTAGGTCTCCCGACCTCACCCCACTGGACTTTTTTTGGAAGGATACCTCAAAAGTAAAACTGATGTTGATAGACCTATTTTCGCCTTAATAAATTCTATTTAAAACTTCAAGAAAATTTTTAATTGGCCTTCAAAAATATAAATCCATTCCTGGAGACCTTCGATAATATAGGTAAGGATGATATTTATATTGGATAATATAAAGTGCGATCTCTATCGATCTACCGTTTAAGAAGCGAGATGAATATACAATTGTCGCTACAATCTCATCTGTCACCTGTCAACATCCAACCTTTTCTCGTTACCCCAAATAAGCACTATTTATAAATTCATTCTTAATTTGTTGGCTTCTTTGTTTTAATTTAAAATATCTTTTTCATAATTTATTCTTCGGTCTCGCAAAAGTTTACCCTAAAATAAATTTAATTAACCGAGTTGAAAATTTTAAAAAGTCTCTGATAAGTTCTGAAAAACATTTTTGAAGTCTGGTCTTTTGCTACATCGGCAAAACAGATGAAAAACGAATGGAGATCTGGGGCTTTCCCTTTTGCGTTTAACCACATTCCGCTTTCAGTATGCTTTGGACTTTCCAGGGATGCACAGCGTCGCTCGTGAAATTATTTTTCGTGAAAATTGCGCACAGCTTTGTTTCCACTGTTTTAGTGGAGAACTGCGGTGCGTATTCTTATAGAATATAATAAACGAACGCCTTTTTATTATTGTTTTTTGATTAAAATTTGCAATACAACTATTAATATAATTCCCATTTACAGGCACGCAATTTATTTCTATCTTTTCCGTTGCTGTCAGGTTTAATTTTTTTTATTGTAAGCTTTTTGTAGTTGTATGTATTATTTATTCTAACGTTTCGTCTTCGAGAAGCCATTATCAAGTAATTTTTTGTAATATGGCTCTGAATTATTATCCTATTTTTTAAAAGCCATGTACGACACTTGATGAAATTTGCGGGTAATGACTTTCACAATATAAAATCGTTATATCCATCTCTCTTTTACTTAGTGTGTATTAAGGAAATTTCTTAGATTTTTTTGTACATAAAACCATTTATTCAATTACAAAAATACTACTGGAGACCCATAAATTAGTAATATTCCTTAGAGCATAGAATTGTCCAAGCTAAAACATTAAATTATTTGACGAGAATGCTCAAATACAATTGGGCGAAAAATAGCTATTTCTGGGCGGAGTAATTCAAATTAAAATATATTTTATTAAACAACCAATAGCTAGAGTTAAAATAATAAAATCTAAAAATTAAGTGAATGATCCTCATATCATTTCAATTAAAATAAAAACTGTTATAAAATAGATAAGGTATTAGAGAAATAATAAAAAATATTAATTCAATGGGTTCTATTGTTGGCTGAAATATTAGTTCTATTGCTCGCGGAGGGAGGGATTAAAATTGTGCTGTTGGTATTTGTTCGTTCAATCGTCGTTTAAGCTTGCAGCCTGTTTGTTTATTGCGTTATACGCCAAAAATAATACATATCTGGGACTGGGTAACTCATTTCAGTGCTTTATGGTAAGTAAAACAAATCTAAACGGTTTGCAAGAATGAGTTTGTTTTTTTATTTGTAAATCTCTATTGGCTAGTCTATTATAAGACTGTTTACTCAGCCGATACATATTGTTAAAAAATATTAACATTAAATATGATCGCAAGTTTATTGTTGAATTTGCATTTTTAAGACATGGTTTCCACCTAATCTAGCTGTAAATTTAGGAGATTCGAATGCAGTGTTATGAACCAAATTTGTGCCATCTTGCATCCTGTATCCATACAAGCCAAAAGCAGATGCAAAGAAGCAGATCCTATATTTGGAGTGAAATAAATATAAAAAAGTGTACGGTGTTCGCTCAGTGTGGTGTTAATAAAACGTGTTTTTATATTTAAATGTTTACAGAATGTCTAAACAATGTATGTTTAATAATACTAAATAAAAACTAACATAATAAAGCGTGTTTCATTTGTTTCAAATTTACGTGTAATTATTGACGTAACAGAAATTCTTCATTATATTAATTAAGAGTAATTGTTCTTCAAAACACATATATGATTGAATTTAAACAAAAATGTTTTCTTTCTATTAGAAATTACATTAAAATAATTACTGTTTTAATTGAAACAATAATAGCTATTTTGCATCAAATGAGGTGGATATTCTTACAAATAAACTTCTAGTGAAACCAATGATAGTTTGTATTGAATTTAGAATAGGGTATTACTGGCATCAAATAATTGTTATATTCGAATGATCCATTAAAAACCATTAAAACCTTATATTTCAAGCAATCTTATTATAACCTATTGGTTAACAATGATAATCTAATCATTGAAATAAACCGAATTTGTATTGTGCCATACGGAATAGATTGAGGGAACGGTATCTAGTTCAATACACGATCGTGTTTTTTCTGTGCACTTTTCAATAATCAAATGTAGAAATTTTATATTTTACATGTGTCATCTAGAGACCCAGGAATTTAGTTATGGACTGTTTTACCACGAACAAACGTGTTAAAAATGTTTAAACTTACTAACTTACAAATAATGCAGAATTTTGCAATAAAATTATCTTTTCGGACGAAGCTCGTTTCTACCTCGGAGGTTATGTGAACAAGCAAAATTGTAAGATTTGGGGAAAACCTTTACGTGGTGTGCATTATGGGCTGGAGGTGTTATAGGGCATTTTTTTCATGAAAATGATGATGGTCAAACGGTTAATGTTAGTGGCGAACGCTATCGCAATATATTAAGAAATCTTTTATAGCCCTAATTAGATAATAGGCACCTTAACACATTGTTCTTTCAATATTTCAATAAGAGGGCGCCACGTGTCACACGACGAAGGAAACTTTGAATTTGTTACGGGCACGTTTACCTGGCCGCGTCATTTCTCGAAATGGCGATATTCAGTGACCTGTAAGATCATGCGATCTAACCCCCATCGATTTTTTCGTGTTAGGCTTCCTTAAGGACGAAGTCTATTTTAACAATCCGCAGACGATTAATGACCTGAAGCAAAACATTCGTCAAGTCATTTGTGAAATGGAACCGCAATTGTGCAAAATGTTATATATAACAATTATTGCTGCAATCAAATAATAGTTGTTATTGTAAAGATGTATGACAGCAAGCCATCGACTAGCAGCGACTATGAAGGGGGCAGTTTACTCGAAGGGGGTTTACTGATTTAGTTCATTAATGCCACATGCTAATGACCCACCAATGTACCTACCAAAAACAAATGTATACTTTGAATCCTCAACCCCCCCCCCCCCAAATTTATTCGTTAATTAAATTATACAAAGACGGTTACCCCATTAGACCTGTAGTTTCCTATGTCACAGCCCCTGCTTATAAAGTTTCAACCTTTCTCATAAATATTATTAAAACTTATTGCAACTTTGAGCCAAAATACAGCATAAAAAACTCAATTGAATTGAGTGACAAATTTAAAAATATTGATATCCCACTAAATTCTAAATTTATATCTTTTGACGTTCCGAATTTATTTCCTAGTATACCACCTGAAGACACGGTAAAGTTGGTGGATACCATGTTAAAAAACAAAAAGTAAACCACATCATAAGAATAGACCTTATTAACCTCCTAAAAACGTGTTTTAAACAAAACTATTTTTCTTTTACCAACGAATTTTATAATAACAATGAAGGTCTTATAATGGGCAGCCCATTAAGTCCACTTTTAGCCGAAATATTTATGAATAGCATAGAAACAATTATACACAATAACAAGGTAACAAATAACATGTTGTACTGGTATATTTACGTGTTTTACAAGTACAAACAGGCAATTAGAAACATTTTTAGAATATTTAAATTCATTACATAAAAACACACAATTTACAATAGAAATTGAAATCAACAACTCTTTAATTTTTTTAGGTTTAACAATTACGAAAATTTCAAATAAACACAGTTTTTCAATTTACCACAAACCGTCGCAAACAGACACAACAATTCACAAAAATTCCACACATCCTGTACACAATAAGTTAGCAGCGGATCATAGGATGGTACATAGGTTAATAAGTGTCCCTTTATCCCCGGAAAATTTCAGTTACGAATTAAATTTAATTAAACAAGTTGCAATAAATAACGGTTATTGCCAATCAATTATTGATAGAATTTTGTCAAAAAAACTTAAAAATAAAGCTATTACTGCAGTCTACCCTAAGATAAAAGAAAAACCCAATACTTTTAAAACAATTACTTATTTCGGGAAACCAGCAGAAAAAATTAAAAAATTATCAATTAAAAAAACGTAAAAGTAGCTAGAAAAATTCAAAAAGTAAAACCAATAAAAATAATACATCACGTGTATATCACTTAACATGTGGATCATGTCCGAAAAGATGCAAAGGCCGACCAGGCAGATCATTTTTAACACGTATAACAGAACATAAAAAAGTTTTATTAATAATAAAAATAATTCTACATAGTCAAACCATCTTTTACAGAATCGACATACATTTGATAACAATTTTAAAATACTACATGTAGAAAATAAAGGTAAAAAATTGAATTTACTTGAGAGTCTTGAGATAAATCGGTTGAAAAATTCCGACATATTACTTAACGATCAATTAGAATTAAATAACTCACCCTTATTAAACTTATTTACCTAATAGACATGAAGCCCAGTGGGAATTCCCCATAGTAAATTAGTATAATAATAAAACCTAAATTAAAAATTTTATTTATCGCCTAGATTGTTGTTTTTATGACACCTTTGTGAACTTTTGGTTTAAGATTTAGTCGGTAACAAACATCCGATGAACGTATAGTGTAGCGAAACGCGTCATGTTATAAAGTATTAATTAAAAGTGGAAATTTGGCTAAAATTGTCTATCGTTATATGTAAATGTACACTTCTTAGCATCATTGGTGTATGCCAATCAACGGATCTAATTTGGCGCCACTTACAGTATTACAAATGGGCGAAACAGTCCACAACCAATAAAGCTCCTGTAAGTTAACTAAAAAAATAAACATAATGAAACAACGTTTAAAGTAAATTAAATGTTTAATTTAGAAAAGAAGGACTAAAGCATCGTTGAATATAAATGAGATGTATCGGAAAACATAATGTTAATTTTACAACTAGCTGTAGGAGGTTTGGATTGCTAGAACTCTGTGTTAAATCAGTTCTCCCTATAAAAACACTCATTAAAAACATTTGGCTTTTTATCACGATTATATAATTAGGTACTTATCTTGATGTCATCTAAAGCTTGGACCTTGGAACACCAAATGTCGATCCCAAGATCGAAAATTATTTTTTGTGGGGGTTACTTCTCCATTAGGCTTGGACAGCAACAAAGGCCCATGGACATCCCAAAAAGAACAATATGGTCAGATTCCAACACATACAATTATAGGTTAAAATTCATGTCCGTTCAAACTATATAATAACAATCGTCCCTACTCAGCCTTTAGAGCCCCCAACAAAGATTCATTTGTAGAAACAGGAAAGATGAAACTAGATTTTAATTTCTTCGAAAAAAGGGTCCATTTTCTTGTTCAAAAGCCCTTCAGAATGACATCGGACAAGTGACAATTTAAAAGTCATAAACGCCAATCAAGCGGTATGACCGATACTACTACCTTGAGTTCATGCTGTCGCGAATCCACGCGATTCATTTGAGCTACTTCAAAATATAGCAGTAACGAAAGCTACAATGTTATTGACAATTTTTCGCAAAGAATGGTCATCTGTAAACGCTGCCGAGGGGGACATTTGGAGAATATTATTTTTAAAACATAACTGCCATGTGTCTACTAGTAAATAAAATAAAGTTATTAGTTATTTTTCCAAAATGGTTGGCTTCTTTTAAAAACTAAATCCGGAAGTACTATTGGGAAACCCTTTATTAATACATGCTTCTAAAAAATGAGATGAAAAATAAAGAGCCATATTTACAAAAGTACACAGAAAAAACACTATCGTATATTGATTTGGATACCCATTCACTCAATGACACACTCTATTCCGTATTGCACCATACAAATTCGGTTTATTTCAATGATTAGTTTATCATTGTTAACCAATAGGTTATAAGATTGCTTGAAATATAAGGTTCCATTGGTTTCTAATGGATCGTTCAAATATAACAATTATTTGACGCCAGTAATATCATATTCTAAATTCAATGCAAACTATCATTGGTTTCACCAGAAGTTTGTTTGTAAAAATATGCAAATCATTTGATGAAAAATAGCTATTATTGTTTCAATTACATCAGTAATTAATTTAGTGTAACCTCTAATAGAACGAAAACATTTTTGTTTAAATTCAATCATATATGTGTTTTGAAGAACAATTACTCTTATTTAATATAATGAAGAATTTCTATTACATCAATTATACTTATATTTCAAAAAATGCAACACGCTTTATTATTTTACAATAATTTTTATTTAGTATTATTCAACGTACATTTTTTAGAGATTCTGTAAACATTTAAATATAAAAAAACACATTTTATTACACCACACTGACGCGAACACTGTAAACTTTTTATATTTATTTCACTCCAAATATAGGATCGGCTTTTTGCAAAACTGTCTGCTTTTGGCTTGTACAGGATGCAAGATGGAAACATTTTTACAACCATGTTCTAAATCGGCGGTTCTCAACCTTTTTTATCAGTTTAAGCGTCATTCACCCTTTATTATTTAGGACAACCAATTTTTTTTTACATTTGAGACAGCCCACGTAGACTTTAAGCCTACGTACTAACGTACCGTGGGCGTCTGACGAGAAGAGAAATGTAATCTATTGACACGGGATTTAAAGGATTGGAGGGTGGGAGGGGAAGGGAAAACTTCTCTGCAGGCAATTTGCTCCATAATCTGGAGACTCTAGATATGATTGAGCGAGAGAAGTGACATGTTCTAGATTTTTGTAGCTGGACAGCGAAGGGATTTAAATTCATTAATTTCCAAAATAAATTAGAACCTTTTATAAATATATCAAAATTAGATTCATTCTGGAAAAAGGAAAATATCTGCTAAACTCGTTTAATGACTCGTACGTGGATTTGTACCTTACTTTATTTCATATCACGCGGTAGATATAATTTATCTCTATGATGGTGTTATTAGAAAATGAAAGAATTTAACAATTTACTAATTATACATTTACACCCATTTACACTGTAATTTTATTCAATTCTAATTAATATGAAAACAATCTACACACATACACTTCATTAATATGGCATAATTAAGAAAAACAGTTCAGGAGAAAGAGAAGGAAAGAAAAAATGGATAATGAATATATATGCAACGCGCCTCTTGTTTTGTTAGAAACAGTCAAAGGGGGAATTATAGCGGCTATTTCTTCAGAGAAAAATCCGTCGAAGTATCGGTAGAAAAGGGATAAATCCCCAACAGCGCGGCGATGAGCGAGAGAAGGGAGTTTTCTTGTGAGGACTGGGTCAATGATGAGTCGAATGGCTCTCTTTTAGATAGAATCAAGGATGTTAAGTGTCGAGGGTGGTGCCGCTCCCCAGATGTGGGAACAGGTTAGGTCTTATTCATTGTGATAGTAACAAACATCAAAAAATGCTCTTATATTGTCTTTCTGATTCTATATTCCCCCTAGGTGTCAATATTGCTCCTCTAAGTTCTCTAAAATGAAAATAAGGATATCTCTTTCTTGTTTCCAAATCTACGATACAAACGGATAAACGGGCAAGCGAACGAACGAATATATCACCTAGCCACAATACCCTTCACCTCCAGGTGTAGATGAGTTGAGGGTTTAAATATTGTCTATTTTAAAAGACGTTACTACATAAGTTACTCAATTTACCTAAACACAGCAAGACTACCTGTGTTTAGTAAAACGAAGGTGAATCCAGTAACATAAAATACATAGAGTTACACAAATTTTATTTGGCCACCTTATACTAGATATTTGGGTAATTTAAGGTAAACTAAATAATTTGTTACTCTGCCTCTGTTAAAAATATTAACAAACAACCTTGCGATATCTTTTCTTTGTTCTTTTTGCGCTGTACATTATAAGGTGCTTTTTTCATCTTGTTTTGGCAAGTGCTAGATTACTACTAGTTGTCCCTTGTGAACTATGATACGACTCAAGTCTTTTGTAGCATCTCTGTTTCAAAGTCGGATTATGTATTTCAAAGTGGATTTTCGGCTCACACATTTTCCTTTCTGCAAACTGCTTTTGCAACCCTCATTCGTTTATGGAGGCAGAGCCGCGGGTAATTGGTATTTAGGTGAAGTGATATGCCTTACTCGGACAAATCTTTTGCTTTAAGTGTAAACACAATGCCAGCCAATGGAAGATCTGCGTTAAAAAGTACAGTAAAGACGTTTAACTATTGACAGATAAGTCACAAAATAGTTTATACCCAATCAAACAAAATTCTCGTTTACAAAGCAGTTTTAAGGTAAAACTAAAGAGTATATAAAAAATTGCCAATAATGCATTACTTAAATATGGTGAATTAAAACAAGATTAATACATTTATATTTAAAGCACTAACAATAATAAGAAGGTAAGTGCAAAAATTCGAAAATAAAATTGCTTAGAAAACATCACAATAACAGTAGTAAATTAAACATCACATTGATGTATTAAAATTTATAAGTCTAGCAATAAAATATGTATAAGACAAACTAAAACTAACAAAGAAACAAAAATATCACAGAACACCATTATAAAACTCATCCAAATGAGCCTTAACAATAAATGTTTTTCGAGTCTTTCTTTTAAATATTTTCACCGTAGGATAAGTTTTCAGTTCATTTGGTAGGTGATTGTATATTTTTAAGCTTTCATATTTCTTTGTTAATGTAAAGGAGGGGATGGGCAAAGGTAAATTTAGAGACTATCTAGTATTATAATGTGAGGTTCCAGAAATAAAATTGTGGCGATTTTTGTACACAAGACATGCGGTTTCCAAAATGAACAAGCTAAAAAGAGTCAGGAGTTTCTGTCCAACAAACAAAAGTCTACATGAATCCCTCCTCTTAGCACGACAAAGATATCTTATGCCACGCTTTTGTATAAAAAAAAATGATTTTAAGTAAATAGAGGTTGGACATTCCCCGGAAAGATATTCCATAGACGGTCCTGTCCGTCAAACGAGCCAACTGATTAACGGCGACCCTGGAGTGGCATTTTGTATAAAAATAGCGATACCGATCGCAAACTCCTACTCTGTATCACCGTTCGGTATGTTTCGAAGTGGGCCGATATAGCACGAATTTACGTAGCGAAAGCGATATCTCGAGAGGTGTCGCCTTGAAAGCGACGTAATTTTGTCTCTTTTCGGTTTTAGCTCAAAAGTCGTTTTGTCTCTCTTGTGCAATAAATATAAACATAACCTAAAACTATTTGAAGTTTATTGTTATTATTATTAATGTAAAAATTACATTTCCTATGGAAAAACGTGCTAATCTTTCTAGGATTAGGGGACAAAAAACAAATACAGCTCAGTGGGCTGTTTCAATTAATTTTTTAATTGCTCGTCCCGAATTGGTAACGCACAATTTCATAGGAATTAATGGAAGAGAAAATTATATGAGATTGTGGGATGAAATATCTTCCCAATTAAACAGCATGGGTATTCTAGTTGACTTTATTTCTGCCTGTAAATGGTCCACTAAATTATCAAATAGATTTGCCAGTAGGTCCTTGTTAAGACGGAATAATTCGATAAAACGTCTCTCGTGTAGTGAGAAGGGACCACTTTCTTCTGTCATTATACGCTTTTGAACCCGATTTTCGTATATTCGTCCATCGTTTTCAAAATTATTAATTAAAAACCGTCATGCAGGGAACATATTACAAGAATCGAAATCAAATATTAATAAAAATAAACTTAATTTTGACACTATAAACAATAGACAATTGAGGTTAACACCTGAAATCTCTTCTTTTTGTTAAAAAATGGATGTTTTTAGAACGGACTATACAGTATTCTCTATCATGTTTATATCTATTTTGCCTATAAAGAAATGCTTATAGGGTACTTAGTAACAAAGCGATCGCTTCCTCTTCGCTTCTTTAGCTCTTTCGCTATCGCTATTTCAAAAAGTTACAGAGTCCCACTCCTGAAGGCATAGCAGCCTGAAGCCTTTTTTTGCCTAGAGCAACTGTATGGGAATCAATCTTAAGCTCGTTTTCTATAAGTAATCCTAGAAACTTAGTATTTGGGCGGCAACAATAATTGTATTCCCAATCACCAAGCCCTCAGGGTGACATTTAAAACCAAGACTACCTGTTTTATTAAAGTTAAGCATCAAGGGGTTAGAGTCACACCATGTTTTAATTTGAAGAAGGTCGTACGAAATGGCATTTTTTTAATGTTGCAGAATCAGGATTATTAGCAGAAAGTCATGACATTGGCGAGAGGTAAGTTGAAATAATTTCTATTTAAAACTGGCTTAAAATGATTATATGTAAATTTCTCTGAAAATAATCAACTGTTTTATGTTTTCAGGTATCTACAGAAGTTAAAATTCATTGCTTCTTTAGATCCTTTTACTTTAAGAGATGAAGATTTAGACTTCTCTATTGATCGAGTTCCTCCAGTTTCCAATATGGGTATTGTTTCATATTTAGTCCTGACACACAGTTATTACACCAAATGAAAGCAAAGTCTGCAGTCTTATAAATATTTTGAGACAGGATTTGTAGCAAAAGTTGGAGTAAAGGTGGTTAAGGATTCGTATGTTTTAGTCGACAAGGTATATTTATTTAGTAATGTTTAAAACTTTGTACTTTATGTTTAATTTTCAGTAACTTTAAAATAAAAATAGAAAGATAATGTTTACAGAGTGTTTTTTTTTCAGGTAAGACATTCTCAAGCATATGTACCTACAGTACATTGTTCATATTGGCATCCGATTTGTACAAATAAATAATCTATAATTTTTGTCATTTTGTGTTATTTCAATATTATTGTTTGTATTGTAGTTCGGGAAATAAATAATGCCCGTTTTATTTATATGTATGTATTTTTTATTTAATATTTTGGTATGCATAGCTACATTTGCTTGAACTAGAAAGACATTTCAGTTAAAAAACAAATTACATCGAGATCAATTTTCTAGTTATTACTAACTCAATAATCAAAATATTATAAAAATTAAACTAAATTCTCAATAGAATAAGCTGAAATTTTTACAAGGGACCAGGGGGCACCACCAACAAAATATCTTAAGGTTTAGTTTTCAATTGACATTGCCGAACACTAAAAAACAATGCTCAGTTGTTGACATCGGGTGGCATATTAAAGTTAAAAGTTATTTGTTAGAAAAAGTGAATATTATTTTTAAACTTTTCTAGGTAGATAAAGTTGTTAAGTTAACCGAGAAAATAACTTGGAAATGATTAATCTGTTATAAAATGCTTGCTGCTCTTTGATTCTTTAACATAGACTCTGTAAGATTGTCCCTTTTGAGAACAGCCAGCCATCGTTCCTTGCGTATTTTGGACAAAGCATTTAAATTAGTTAAAAACCTATGCTTTAAGATGGTAGGCACAGAATAAAAACTAATCTGGTCTCTGTTGGAGCGACTTCCACGAGCAACTGCAAGACAAGTCACCGGCATTATTGTTTGGTAAATACACCCACTAAATCACTATAAAAATGTATTTTACTGCAAAAAGAACTTTTTAAGCGCGCACTAGAACAGTAGACAAACCTAAATGAACAAACTACAACAACCTGATGATGCCTTAATTAATAGAAATCAAGTTTTTCGGAGTTCGGGATGCGCACGCTACAATGTAAACAAACGTGTTCCTTGCAATGTTTGCCCACAGCCGCCATATTGAATTAATTTTGACACATCGTTGGATTGCCTAATAAAGACACTTCAGTGGTATCATCCAATGAGAAGAGATAATAGTTTTGTGACTTGGTGCAAGAAGGGTCAATGTCATGTTTTTTAATTTCCTGATCTGTCACATATTGTAGTTTATTTATTGTCCTTCCATATGGTGAAAGGGCCAATGTACACTTTGGACTTTAGCATTGCATTTTTGCCCAATAAGAAAAACAGCCGTCGGACATTGGTTCTAGTGGTGCAAGCTCGGGCGCGATATATATATTATTATTTTTAAACTTTTCTAGGTAGATAAAGTTGTTAAGTTAACCGAGAAAATAACTTGGAAATGATTAATCTGTTATAAAATGCTTGCTGCTCTTTGATTCTTTAACATAGACTCTGTAAGATTGTCTCTTTTGAGAACAGCCAGCCATCGCTCCTTGCGTATATATATATATATATATATATATATATATATATATATATATATATATATATATATATATATATATATATATATATATATATATATTACGATATTACGATATTACGTAAAAACATTGCTGCCTATTAACTTAAAATACACATCTTTGGTACAATCCGTCTGTGGAATTAAAAATACTTTTGATTATTTTCGGTTTTCACTAAGACTCATAAAAATGAGATGTCACAATATTATTTAATTTTGGCAGTGCCCCGACTGGGTCATTTGTTTTTTCTTTATAATATTAGAGCCCGTGATGTCAGGCTCTTCAGATGCGTCGGATAAGGGCCGGTATTTGGGCATTTTTTAAAATAAAAAAAATGTGCGATTTGAGGGAAAAAAGTATCGGGTGTGTCTGTAAACTACCCCAGCAGTCATTCATTCAAATATATGCAGTGGATTATATAACATCCTGTATATATATATATATATATATATATATATATATATATATATATATATATATATATATATATATATATATATATATATAGACAATGGTCCTTTATAAGCATGGGAACCAGGACTGTTTACCTATTTACGTTTGTCAGGCACTTCTACACAAAATGTTTTTTCATGTTAAAAATCTATTTTTGTTTGAAGATAAAATATTTTTAATAATGTTTTTTTGTTTCTGTTAATAGTCAAAGCCTAGTCAATTTTCAAAGGGCCAATGTAATTTTTTTTTGTAAATTTCGGTTTTTTCAATTTATTTTTTTTCTTTAATGGCATATACCATAAAGAACAATAACACATATACCGGAGAACTTTCAAGATGCTCTACAATATATAGTTTTTAAGATGATATCGATATAAAAACTTAAAACCCCTTTATCTTAAAACAGTCAATTTTGACTTTGGCATTTCTTGCACCAAGCCACAGAATTATGCCTGCATAATGGTAACGGAAAACTAAGAATATGATAGGATAGGTATCGGACGACTAAAGCAAAGGTCACTCAAGATTAACCAAGAACGTCGACCCCATATAAAGCTAGGCAACGATTATGTCAAAGAGGACGAATGTACGACAAACAAACTTAACATTGAAATGAAGGATGCTTTCTTTTAAAAAATGGAAACTGCTGTTTTTTGAACTTGGCAATGCTCATGGGTATTTTTGATAACAGATTCAGGCGATTTAAAACAAATTATACATTTTTTACTTACAAATTCTGCTGCCTCTAATATGACGTACAGAAACTGCTTGATTGTGAAAAATATCTTTATAAATAATGTACAGTTGCTTGAGGATGTACTAATTTAAAGGTCATTGATGGAACTATAGAATACATGATAGAAGACGATACCCTAGAAAACTGATTTGTCCTTTTATTTCAAGTTTACACATCCTTGTAAAACCTTTATCGGTGACACTGTGTAACATTTCTATAAATGAAAGTGGCCATGATCAACGCACTTGGGAAAAGAAGCTACTAAATCGTACACCATTCATTGAGTTTAGAATTAATTAGGAAGAATAAGCTGTCAAGTTAAATTATGTCGGTTAATGTGTTTACTATTTAGTGTCTAGCAATAAATTAAACAAGATATATCTCCTCCACAGACAGTTAAAGGCTTAAATGTAAAGTTGCTAAACGAGAATCACTGATTTGAGATAATAAGGAAAATACGCTATTTTACACACTTGACTGGTTACATTCGAGCGAGAGACAAAATGCACGCCATAGTGTAGTAAGTAATGTAAAACAAATTTGCTTAAGAAAATGTGCGTCATGTGACCAAGAACTGTGAAAACTTCAGTCTACGAAATTCATTATATGCAAACTTTAACCTGTACAGTTCTATTATAAATAAATTACGAACATGCTTAAATAATAACTGTTTAAGCTGAATTTTTCATCTATGTTAATTAAGTGCAATGTTGTTCAATAATAAAGCACCGATTAGTAAAAATGTTCTTAAACGATTTGCAGCAACAGAGAAATTGACGCATGTGAAATTAATTCTGTTTACATGTTGCAAATTAATTATCTAGGTTTAATATCTAATATCAGATTAAGCACTATGAGATGAGGTGACCCAAGCAAACCCAAACAACCTCGTGATATGAGTAAAAATATAAATAATAATTATAAGTGAAGCCTTCGTGTTTATGTAGAAATAAAATATTTGTTGGGTAATAAAAAACCAAAAATGAGAGAGACTTAATATCTTATTAGTTACAAAAATGCTTTTATAACATTTATTTAAGCAGCATTTTTTCCAATATTAATTTTTAACGTAGCAGAAAAGCTGACGAATAGAAAGTTAATTCTGTTTACGTGGCATTACCAAGTAACTTTCTGGGTGTATTATTAAATATTAGATTAAGTCTAAAACAAAAAAGGAAATTAACAAGATAAGGTTACAGAAAATAATTAAGAATAAATTGCTTGTTTGAATTGTACTGCATTCATTAACATTTTTTTTATAACAAATCTAACAGAAGTTGCTTCCTGTACAGACAGCAAACAGCTTAGATGTTATAATTGTAAATGTTATTACAAAACTAATTATACGAAGTTAACAGATGCATGAAAATATTAAACAGTTACGTCCTGTACGACAAGAGGCTTTAATGTAAAGTTGCTTTAAAAAAATCACTAATTTACAACGTTTACTGACTAATAAAAATTTTGTTTAAATATAATTACAAAAAATTGCTATACGGTTTTAATACCCAATAATAACAAATATAATTAAAAAAGCATATTACAATGATTCAAATACGAAGAATAAGCTTTAGTTATATTATGTCGATTAATATGACGTATATCATCATAACGAATTGAACAAGAGTTATCTTCTCTACATACTGCAATAAGCTTAAATATAAAGGTGCTGAAAGAAAACCATTGATTTGGGGTTATAAGAAATATACACAATTTTTCATCCCCAGTATTCTACACTCGAGCGACAAACATGCATGTCACAGTGTAGTAAGTAATGGAAAACAAATATACTTTAACAAAAATGTGTCTCGTATGTCCAAGAGTTGTGAAAAGACTACCTGCATAATTTATTACATAAATATGCGAAACTTTTAGGTTCACAGCTCTATTATGGGAGAATTAAAAGAATGCTTTAAGCTCTATTTTTGGGCTAATAAGTGTAATGTTGTTTAATAAAAAATGACAAGATTTATAAAAATGTTCTTAAAATATTTATAGTAACAGAAAAATTGATGACTGGGAAAGTAATTCAGTTTAACATGTTACAAATTAAATATTTCGGTTTGATATTTAACCTGAGATTAAGTACCGTGGGATGGGACTTTGATTTTATTGATACAATTTTAATGACATCGGTTAAAAAAATATATTTTGTTCGGTTTTCTTTGCTCTTTTATTCGATATACAAAAGTTGTAGTTATTCTTAAAGAAATGAATAAATACTTTAATAAAGTTAAACTCATACAGCGATTACTTTGATCACTTATTTTCATGTAATATATTTTAATGTAAGTAACTTCATAACATAAGTAAAAATATAATAAAATAATAAATACAGCCTCCGTGTTAGTGTAAACATAAATATTTTTTTTGTAATAAAACTCAAAGATGAAATTGAAAATACTTAAATAATCATACATTTAAAACGCAAAGATCATATTTTGTCTCCCTTATTTTAAAGCTTCCCCAAAACATAGCTTGATGATTATTTTTTTGAAAGAGGACACTTCTTCTTATTCAGCCATCACTAACAATCTTGTGTCTAAATATGGCATAATGTATCAAAAAGTTTAATTAATTTTGAAGTAATATATATTTCTTGACACTATGGCGAATGACATGAAATGTTGTTTTAAAATCCTGTAACTTACATATTCTTTAAAATATCTGTATGATTTAAACCATTAATCTGATATAACAAATGTACATAGGTATATATAATATATTCTGTCGAAGTTTGACGGGTTCAAATTCGTAATTGTTTAAGCTGCATTTTTTTTTATTGATTAGGTTTATTGTTTAAAAAAAAACACTGACTCCTAAAAATGGCACCATAAGAAAAAAAAATGACAAACAGAAAGCTCATTCTGTTTACATGGCATTTCAAATTAACTTTCTGCGTTTAATATTGAATATCAGATTAAGTACAAAAACAAACAAAATAATAAGATAAGGTTGCAGATTCGAAAACTGTTTTAAGGAAAATAAATTGCTTGTTTGAATTGTACTTGACTCAGTAATACGGTTTTTCACTTACTGTTAAATAACAAATTTACCAAAAGTTACCTCCTGCACAGATAGCAAAAGACTTGGGTGTTACAACTTTAAATGTCATTACAAAATTAATTATGTGGACTAACATTTAATAACTCCAAATTAACGACGAGTCCTAAGAAGATGAAGATATTAAACAAAAGTTAGATCCTGTACAGCTAACAAAAGACCGCAGCTTCATAAGTCATTCACAAAAATGATCCCTGAATAATAAAAAACACTATGTCATTACAAATAGCTATATAGGAGTTTAATATCTATTAAGAAGAAATGTATTTTAACAAAAATTACCTCCTGTACAGACAACAGGAGGCTTAAATGTAAAGTTGCTCAATACGAGCATAATTTAGCGATTCACAGAAACCGTAAGCATAATGAATAAAAACTTAACGATTCAAAATTTTACTTCAATTTTATTGCAAATTAATGATTAACAAAATCGTTTCCCAGCTTCATAAAACACATTAATGCGTGTTTAAAAATATTGGAAAATGCTTGAAAAGCGACATTTATCTCTTTGGGTACCGCTGAAAAAGTAAACCAAAATTATAAACGAAATGCGTATGGGGAATGGTGGCATTGTCCACAGAAACGAAATACAAACCCAAGACCGTAAAATAAGAAAACTTTTATCTTAAACGCGTAAGTATACGGTGCGTCCTCAAATCCCCAAAGCTAAAAAGTTGTAAAGTAACTATCGAAAGATAGGAGGATTCAGGGCTCAAAAAATTCAATTTAATTTTATTTTGTATGGGCTATATAAGGGTCGTGCAACTTCTTTAACTGTCTTACTTTGAAGTTGATAGGCTAAACCCTATAAACTAAGTTAGATACGGTTAGCTTCTAATTTTCTATAATTATAGTCATGATGAATAGACAAAACAAACTCAGTTAAGAGTACTATCCAGGACGACGCAGTCAAAAGTCAGGATGAAGCAGTAACCACACAAGACTGGACTAGTAATTACATGAACTATTAACCAGAATAAAAATTGTTGTTACTTTCAGGAGTGAGGAAAAGTTGATAGTCTAAAGAAACTATTCTAGATATAATGGAATTCTAATTCTTCCAAATTATTGGTAATGATTTAAAAATGTATTGCTACCATGCACGACGGCGCAAACACAATATATGACACAAATTTAATTAACAGTGCTAGCCTGAGCCAGGACACAGCCGTCAAAGCACTCAAGACTGAGCCAGTAATTATTTAAATTATTAAGCAGAATTACAAAAAACCATTCTAAATGCAATAGACTTTCTAATTTTCTTAAATTAACAGCTTCTAATTTTAAAATGCATTGTTACCAAGCATGACCATGCAATCACAATAAATAAAGCAAATTCAATTAACGGTGCTAACAAAGCCAGCACGAAGCAGTTTCTAGTCAAAACTGACCCTGCAATTATATTAGTTATTAGACAGAATTAGAATAAAGATTATTATTAGCTACTATGATTAGTGACGAAAAGTTTATAGCCTAAACAAACGTTATGGATACAATAGACTTTTAATTTTCTTAAATTAGAAACATCTAAGGATTTAAAACAGCACAGTTACCAAATATGACCATGACGAATAGACGTAAGGAATTCAATTAACAATACTAGCCTGAGTCAAGACGAAGCAGTATCCAGTCAAGACTCGACCAGTACTCATTAAGAGGAGTCAAAATAAAAGATTATTAAAACGTTGAAGGATAAGGAAAAGTAGGTGTTCTAAACAAATCAAACCAACGGTGAACTTCTAATTTTCTTAAATTAAACGCTGCTACAGATTTGACAAATTATTCGTTACTGAGCATGGCCACATGAGCACAATAGCTGAAACAAATTTATTAATTAACAGTGCTAGACTGTCGTCAAAACTGGACCAGTGGACAGTTAGTGGTTTGAAACGGCACAGTTACCAAGTATGACCATGACGAATAGACGTAAGAAATTCAATTTATAGTGCTAGCCTAAGCTAAGACGAAGCAGTATCCAGTCAAAACTCGACCAGTAGTTAAAATGATCATTAAGAGGAGTCAAAATAAAAGATTATTATAACGTTGAAGGATAAGGAAAAGTAGGTGTTCTAAACAAATCAAACCAACGGCGAACTTCTAATCTTCTTAAATTAAACGCTGCTACAGATGTGAAAAATTATTCGTTACCGAGCATGGCCACATGAGCATAATAGCTGAAACAAATTTATTAATTTAATTGGCCACCCTGTATATTATATATATAAAAGAAAAAACTTACTGACTGACATATTAACGCACAGCCCAAACCGCGCTGGGTCTAGAAACTTGAAATTTTGCACACAGCTTTCTTACATAACATAGGCATCTACTAAGGAAGGGTTTTTCAAAATTCAACCCCTAAGGAGGTGAAACAGGGGTTCAAACTGTGTATGGAGAAAAAATATTAGATGGTCCTATGAACTCGAACCTTCATAGAAGTACTCTAAGAAATAACTGCTTAGACACGTATTTTACAGTTTTAATAAATCAACCCCTAAGGGGGTTAAATGGGTGTTCAAAGATTATAATGAAGTAAAATTGTTAAACCGCGGATGTAGTTGCGGGCGAAAGCTAGTATTAAATAATTATATCGTTTTTATAATTACTTAGTTTATTTCTTAAGTTAGTTTTATTTCCAATTTGTTAAATTCTTTGAAAACGGGCCTAGAGATTAGTTCTTGGAACGTCAGGAAAATTGTATTGGTCAGATGAAGTTTCAGGCAGCATATGTATGTATATACGCAATCCTGATAGATTAGAACAGGTATCCTTTCCTATAATAATTAAAAGTCACCGACAGTTCGCAGAACATCAGTTTTTCAGGATTTATTTTAATTTTATATACTCAAACTCAAAAACGTTTGTTGTAGAAATTTTCTTTAATTATTTTTCGCGTTTAAATAATATCTTAAATAATTCGATCAAAATAAGTTAAGGATATTGTGGTTCCTCTGAAAAAAAAATATCCCAAAAGAAAAAATTGGCTTGTTTGTTTATGCTCCCTTAGCTTCTTTTTGGAAAAAATAATGTTTATACCCATTTCAAATTGTGCCAAAGAAAACTTATCGACATAAATAAATATTGTGGAATTTTTTTGCTATGGACTCCATATCCGTTTCACCGTTGTTGTAGTAAATGTGATTATTATTTTATGTTTCGCAATATGGATAGGCGTCATTTAACTGAAGACGACGCAGATCAAGTAATTGGATTGCTACTTGGAGTTGCGCGACAGATTGATGTAGCGAATCGGGTTAACATTTCTCAAAGTGTGATTTTCCGTTTGAACAACCGATTTAATGAGACTGAAACGGTCAGGGAAAGGCCAAAAGAAGGTGAGCCAAGGTCAACAAATGCCAGGGAAGACAGGTTATTAGTCAGAGGAGCTAGGACGCAGCCTTCAAGAAACTGCACCTTTTCGCTGCAAGCAGAGGTCGTATAACCCCGCGAACTGTCTTAAATCGTTTAAATAGGCAGCTCTGCATTACATTAGGGCTATAAGGCGTGCTCCTTTAGCTGCAGATCACAGAGCTCAACGCTTGCTTTGGTGCAACGAACGGGTAAACTGGCGTGACGAATGGAAGACCGTGATGTTTAAAGATGAGAGCTGCTTTTGTCTTCGTGATGACAGACATACAGTTTGTCTGGAGACTGCCCAATTCACTAGTTAATGACCGATATGTCCAAGAAGTACATCCGTTCGGAGGTGACGGTCTTAAGCCGCGTACAGACCGAAGTTCCAACGCACACCAAGGCACATGTGACTAGAAATTCGGAAGCATGTAAATTGGTGTGTACGGCGTTGGCGAACATATCCCAACGCATTCCAACGGTTTCCAAGGCGATCGTTGGCGTTGACTTGCGTTCGGTCGTTGAGCGGTACTTCAAAGAGATGTTTGATTGGGTGTGGACGAGATTTGAATGTTTTCAGTCGTTGGCAAGTATTCCTCGGGTCTGTGTGTTTTGTTTTTGACAAATATTTTGTTTATTTCGCCTTTTGATATGAAATGGACAGATGATTTAGCCTTAAACTAATTGAACTATACCGGGATAACCCTATATTATGGGATCCTAGCAATATAAATTATAAACTCTCCAAAAAGAAGATAGATATTTGGCAAAGCATTGCTACTGAATTTAGGTGCAAGGCTGCTGAAATAAAGAAAAAAAATAGAGAGAAGGTTCTGAAATGATCACTGTGATCGTTCCCAAATTCCTCCAGAAACTTACTTGTGTTATTAATACTTTTCTGTTTTTATATGGTGTCATCCACCAGCGTCTTGGTCGACGTTTCTTTTTCTTATTGTTAAGTAAAGAATTTACAATTAAAAATGCGGTACTTTTACATAATGACTCATCACTCATCATCACTAGATGACATATTAAAATACCTCTTTCCGTAGAAAATGACCGAACCGTATCCAACGGTATCCAATTCGAAACTACAAACGCGGTGTGGACAACATCGTAAAATGCTTTCCAATCGTTTCCAATCCCAACGCCTACTGGCACATTCGTTGGAGTTGGCGTTGGTTTGGATTGGGACTTGGTCTGTACGCGGCTTTATGGTATGGGGTGAAATTTTCCGGAGACCAAACGGAGTTGCGTGTTTGTGAACGCACAATGACATGTGAAATTTATGCCCGAGACATCGTTAGCAACAAAGTAAATGATTACCGTTGGAATTTGGACCCAATTACAGATTCCTAGACGATAATGCTCGCCCACATAGAACCAGGTTAGTTTTAGAATAGCTAGCATTGGATGAAATTGATCATTTGCCATTACCTCCACTCTCTTCAGATTTAAACTGTATTGAACATATCTGGGGCAGGCTTGGAAGAGCAATAATTTGTCGTCAACCGTTTCTTCGTGACATAAGGACACTAACGCAAGTTTTTCCGGATTTATGCGATGCCTTGGACCAGGATGAGTTAAATCACTTAATTCTAAGTATGCTTCGACGAGTCCAAGGGGTTATAGTCCACAAAGGTGGAATTACTCGCTATGAATTAATTTTTAATTTTCAAAAATAGTTTCTGTTTTATTACATAGTAGAAAAACATATAGGAAAATTATAATACTAAACATTTTTAAGCTAAATAAATGTGTTCTATTTCTAGCAATCAAGGGGGAACCTGGACGTATGACAATTTTTTTTAACAGAGAAACCACAATATCCTTAACTTATTTCGAAGAGTTTATTAATAGGCACAATAAAATATAAGTTGAAACAATTGAAAAACTAGAAACAAGTGTCATGTCTGTAAATGGGATTCATATTTATAGTTGAATCACAAATTTTTATATATCACGAAATGTCTGTCATACGCATCCTGAGAAAGATGTTCAGATTTTGTGAAGACGTTATTGCACGTCGTCGTTTATCAAATAGGTACTAATGGGATATCTAAAGGAACTTCGGTAGTTTAATGTTAAATTCAGTAGTGGAAAGCAGCGACACGAAAATAAAACTGGGGTTTGGTGAAAAGTGGCAAGAATCTTGTGTAGTAAGTTTCTGAAGTAAGTTAATTTCTATTGCATTTAGGTATTCGACAACATTCGAGTACCTACGCCTTTTCTATAAAACACTTCTTTCGCATAAATAGGCATTAATATCACTCAATATTCAAACGCAGTGACTTTTATTATTATTTTTACATAGTTAACAATAGTAGAGTGGCGTAACACCCAACTAATATTCTTAGTATCAATCTGCCATAATCATATAGACATTATCTATTAGATTTTAGCAAAAAAAATATTTGTATTATTTGGGAAGTATAATTATTTAAGCTTTATTTAGAAACTCACAACAAGAAATACGACCAAGTTTACCCAATTAGTTTCATGTTGCCAAAACAAGTTAATGTTTTCTACTGGTTTTATTCAAACAATTTTTCGTTTGGTAACCAAACGTCATTATTTACTGCAGAATTCCGAAAAGTTAACCACTAACACTAAAACTGCTTCAAAGGGATTAAAAATAAAAGCAAAACTTTATTCAAAAGAGAAAACTAGAAATATAAAATTTAAACTTTTTAACTTAATTAAAGGAGTTTATACTGTTTAGAATTTCATGTTCACGTGCCTCTGAATAATTTTCTTTTTACGTTTTATGATTATGTGAAATAAATGTTATTTCTATGACAGTTAGATAATCTAAATCAAGTTAATTTGTTTGTTTACTTAGAAAAACAATAATTATACCAACCTCAAAAAAATCCAGGAAAACTTGACTTGTTAGACTGGATAACTCTGTCGAGTAAAGACATCGGTAAGTTTTAACAGGACAAACGACAGCACAAACAGATAAATCAGAAACCATTAGTCCTATTAGCAACGGGTTCCTTGGTACCCTACTGGTACATAACTTGTAGGCCAGTGCGAGATTTGCCAAAAGGCCTAAACATCCAGTTAAAATATACGCACATACTACTATTTCGCTTATAACCATACTTTAATTTTCTCTTTCTAACAAACATAATTTTGAAATAATATACCAAATAAATTATTTAAAAACATTTTGTCGAGAAAATTTTACTCGGAACACTCTCGTGATTTTCACGTATTTATTTGGGCCAGCGCAGAACCGCTTCCCTGGAAAGTTTGCGGGAGACTGAAACAGAGTGGATTGAATTTATAGGTACACCCCCGGCTTCTTTATCCCTTCTTTGGATGTATCTCCATAAAACAGACATTTTGAAGTAACCACTTTTGATTGAACGAATTTGGTGTTTTGTCTTAGAGATAGTTAAACAGCGGTAGACAAAATTTAGAAAAAAAAAGGGGAATAACCATTGATTGATTGATTTTCTACAGGGTAAATCTTCGACCTCATGTTAACCCCATTTATATTACAGCTATAAAGTTAAAACTGGAAATAGATCAAATCTAAAGTCCTAAAAACAAGTCAAGTTATTAATTGTAATAAAAAAATTCCGAAAACTACTCCCAAAATGCATTTTTGTTTTTGATAAAAACACTTTTTAATCTCCCGTATTTCCTTGTTTTTACCTGTGTTTACCAGGTAAAGGTGGCACTTAGACTGTCCCTAGCGTTTTTAACTTTATTGTCACAATAAAAATATTGAATATCTTTACACGCTGTTAATGAACGAACTGAAATGGTTTTAAATTGCTTAAGAGGGATGTCTTAGCGAGAAGTTGCCGATCACTTTGCTGCAGCGTATCCAGATCGTCCAATACCCAGCAAGTGCAACGACTGCACGAAAAATTTCTAACTACGGGTTGCCTTGTTTCTTCGCATGCAAAGCGGGAAAGATATGCCCCTGTAGTAAATGATGATTTAAAAATGGACCTATGTCTAACAGTTGAAGAGAGTCCATCAGTTAATCTCACGCAGCTTACTAAAACTTCGAATAGATCTAGAAGCAGCTGCTACAAGGCACTGAAGCAAGAAAAGTTTAAATCATATAAAGTTAGAAACGTCCAAGAGTTTCTACCACACGACTATTTTGGACGCATGGAATTTTGTGAATATTGGATGAATAGAATTAAAAATACCCCAAATATTACAAAACTTATTCTTTTTACTGACGAAAATTCGTTTTCCACAAAAGGAACAGTAAATAAACAGCAGTGCAGAATATATGGTAGAGAAAATCCTTACGTAATTCAGCCAATGCAGAAACAGTGCTCAAAATTTTACCAACAATATATTTTAAAACGATTAACTGTAAAATGTAAATTAAAAATTAAAATGTAATTAATTATAACACAACAATGAAATGAAGTCTACTTATCAGGGGTACATATACAAATACGTAAAAATTGAGAATAAGTTCTCTAAACCACCTGAAAATTCCTTATACTATAAGGATTTGAACAAATCATGGTAAAACAGCTATTCTCCGGGCTATATGCCCCTCCTAGCGCTGGATTACATACCAAAATTTGCCGTATTTTGACTAACACTGTTAGACAACAAAATACTTGGTTTGACTGCAAGAAACTACCAGGAAGGAGGTAGCTTTTTTCTTTAGTTAGGATGTCGTTACCTGCATACCGGTTTCGAACTCTTTAGTTCTCATCAGTACAGGATAAACGAACATACCTACCTTCAGAAACAGCATACTCTTTAAGCTAGCCATGTCACACTGTATAAGCAGTATAAAACAGGCAGCGCCATCCATTAGCAGTTTCAAGCAGTCGGAGTAGAATTTACCGTGAGGTAAAATATTACAACAATGAAATGAAGTCTACTTATCAGGGGTACATATATAAATACGTAAAAATTGAGAATAAGTTCTCTAAACCACCTGAAAATTCCTTATACTATAAGGATTTGAACAAATCATGGTAAAACAGCTATTCTCCGGGCTATATGCCCCTCCGAGCGCTGGATTACATACCAAAATTTGCCGTATTTTGACTAACACTTTTAGACAACAAAATACTTGGTTTGACTGCAAGAAACAGTGTTAGTCAAAATACGGCAAATTTTGGTATGTAATCCAGCGCTCGGAGGGGCATATAGCCCGGAGAATAGCTGTTTTACCATGATTTGTTCAAATCCTTATAGTATAAGGAATTTTCAGGTGGTTTAGAGAACTTATTCTCAATTTTTAAGTATTTATATATGTACCCCTGATAAGTAGACTTCATTTCATTGTTGTAATATTTTACCTCACGGTAAATTCTACTCCGACTGCTTGAAACTGCTAATGGATGGCGCTGCCTGTTTTATACTGCTTATACAGTGTGACATGGCTAGCTTAAAGAGTATGCTGTTTCTGAAGGTAGGTATGTTCGTTTATCCTGTACTGATGAGAACTAAAGAGTTCGAAACCGGTATGCAGGTAACGACATCCTAACTAAAGAAAAAAGCTACCTCCTTCCTGGTAGTTTCTTGCAGTCAAACCAAGTATTTTGTTGTCTAACAGTGTTAGTCAAAATACGGCAAATTTTGGTATGTAATCCAGCGCTCGGAGGGGCATATAGCCCGGAGAATAGCTGTTTTACCATGATTTGTTCAAATCCTTATAGTATAAGGAATTTTCAGGTGGTTTAGAGAACTTATTCTCAATTTTTACGTATTTAATTATAACACTATTGTGCTTGGAAATAGATATATTCTCACATTGTAATCACTATAGACAAAGCATTTCATTCATAAAATCGTTTCGCGCCAAATCAATCATCCGTTTAAAACATGCAATGGATACGACTAAAAGAGGTAGACACAGCGGAAAAAATGGCAACACCGTCCAACATTCCTGGCGGCTGCCTCATCCAACACGAGTGGCGTGCTTTTTTAAATTAAATTTTTGTTACGCTAATATTACTAATATGTAGGTATATATAAAACTACACCAGTGGATTCGATAAAAGTGAATACAACCTCACTTACTTGTGAAAAGGAACTTATACGTAGGTTTAATTATCCAATTCTTTGCAACCTTGCCACTACTTAAATGTTTTTTCGCAAAATAATGTCGAGTACTTTAAAGAAAAACACTTAAACGCTTCTCGCAAACACAAGACACCACAATTCCATTTTCGAACAATGTGGAAAACGTCAGCGAATTATATGAATGGTCGCTTGTGTCACTTTTTAATTCGTAGTAATAACAATTATTTATTTATTTAACAGATTTATTGGACATAAGTTACGATGATTAATCGATTATTATGAATAAAAACTGATATAATATATATATATATATATATATATATATATATATATATATATATATATATATATATATACAGCGTGTCTTCGGAAGTTCTTACCATATGGTAAAAATTGTTATTATCGATTTTATGAAAAAAGTGCCTCTTTATAAAAAGTCCTGCATCACGAGAAAATAGCATCGTCATTCCAAAATTTGATCTTGGATATAGAGGGTGGCTCAAAAATGTAAAAGTCCTAATACACGTGAAGCTAAAAAGACAAAATCGTTATTTAAAGGTAAACTGCCACTGCAAATGTGCTAGAATTAACTTTTTTTTATGTTAGGAAATTAAGTTTGGAACATACAGGAGGTCCCTAAAATAAAATTAATTTTTTTTATCGCCTTTACAAAAAAAGTATATCTTCATAAACAGTTCTACCTTGTAGGAAAAGAGCATGGTTATTTATAAACTTGATGTAGGACAATACAGGGTCTCTTAAACAGCTGAAAGTCACAATTTAAATTTAAATTATTTTGCCACCTGTATGTGCTATATAAAATTTTTGAATAATTTCACAATGTAGAACTTTTTATGAAGATATACTTTTTTGTAAAGGCGATGAAAAAATTTATTTTATTTTTGGGACCTCCTGTATGTTCCAAACCTAATTTACTAACATAAAAAAGTTAATTCTGGCACATTTGCAGTGGCAGTTTACCTTTAAATAACGATTTTCCGTCTTTTCAGCTTCTCGTGTATTAGGACTTTTACATTTTTGAGCCACCCTGTATGTACTAGATCAAATTTTTGAATGGAAATGCTATTTTCTCACGATGCAGAACTTTTTATAAAGAGGCACGTTTTTTCGTAAAATCAATAATATCAATTTTTTCCGTATGGTAAGAACTTCCGAAGACACGCTGTATATACACTACTCCAAGAATTTAACTCACCACCAAAAATTAACCAAAAGTTTAAAGTAATTTTTTGTCTAAACTGCTTGTCCGATTTGAATGAAATCTTTTTTTGAATGACAGGTTGACACTTCCAGAGAGTTAGTGTACTACTGTATTTGCATACAAACTTATTTTTGTATAAATACGGGGTGTTGCAATGATAACCTGATTTTTTCATAAAATTTGTAACACCCTGTGGAGTTCAACAGTAACAATATCAACTTAAAATTAAAATCAAACTGTAGCTTTATCTTTTTGTAACATTTTGTTTTTTGATTTACTCTATTATCTTGGCCACAACAAGAGAAAATCAATTTTATAGCATAACATGTTTTTTATTAAAATTTATAATAATAAAAGTGAGTAGCAGGCTATGAAAAACAATAAGTTACAGTAAATTGTCATTAGCTAAATACAGGTGTCAAAAAGCATTTCATAGAAGTGTATTTTTAGTGCTAGTCCTTTATTTAAATTAATATGCAACGTGAAACACGAAATCTTACTCGCGAAGAATGTGCTCAAGCATTAATATTGTTCGAGGAAGGCTGGAATTACCGAAGAATTGGTAGACGATTTAATGTATACCATACAACCGTTTCACGAGTTATACAAAGATATAGAGACACTGGAAGTCATGGTCGCAGACCGGGACAAGGAAGGAATCGAATAACAACCTCTAATCAGGACCGTTTTTTAAGATTATCGGCATTAAGACAACGTTTTGTAACAGCCCGGACCCTTCAAACCCAGCTTCGAGATGCTACTGGTTTACAAATTTGTGGTGAAACAGCTCGTCAGCGACTACGAGAACACAATTTGAGACCTAGAATTGCTGCTCGGGGGCCAGCTCTAACTAGAGATCATCGAAGAGTGAGGCTGAATTTTGCCATGGAACATCGTAACTGGTTAGAAGCGGAATGGCAACAGCTCGGGCAACAGGTATTATTTACGGATGAGTCAAGATTTTCTTTGTACAATAATGACAGGCGCATACGTGTATATCGACGCCCTAACGAACGATATGCTCAGTGTAATTTCTCAAATACCACAGTATTTGGAGGAGGATCTGTGATGGTCTGGGGCGGTATTTTTTTGACTGGTCGCACAGAACTTGTGGTCATAAATAATGGAAGCCTTACAGCTGAAAGGTATATATTGGAGGTTTTAGACCAACATGTAATGCCATATGCGACATATATAGGGCAAGGATTTTTGTTGATGCACGATAATGCCAGGCCTCATGTTGCTGGAGTTGTGAGGAATTATCTAGAGGAAGTTGGCATCGATACCATGGCATGGCCAGCTAGAAGCCCTGATTTAAATCCCATAGAGAATCTCTGGGACACTCTTGGGAGGAGGTTACGAGAGGAACGGAACTTCAACACCTTGGAAGATGTGGGGAGGCGACTGATTGAAATATGGGAAGAAATTGACCAAAATGATATACGGTCGCTTATTTTAAGTATGGGCCGTCGGTGCCAAGCAGTTATTTCTGCCAGAGGCGGAAATACTCGCTACTGACTTTTTTTTACGTTTTGTTTCTTTGTTTTTCGTTGTTAAAGTTGGATAATAAATTTTAATAAAAAACATGTTATGCTATAAAATTGATTTTATCTTGTTGTGGCCAAGATAATAGAGTAAATCAAAAAACAAAATGTTACAAAAAGATAAAGCTACAGTTTGATTTTAATTTTAAGTTGATATTGTTACTGTTGAACTCCACAGGGTGTTACAAATTTTATGAAAAAGTCAGGTTATCATTGCAACACCCCGTATTTATACAAAGATAAGTTTGTATGCAAATACAGTAGTACACTAACTCTCTGGAAGTGTCAACCTGTCATTCAAAAAAAAAAATTCATTCAAATCGGACAAGCAGTTTAGACAAAAAATTACTTTAAACTTTTGGTTATTTTTTGGTGGTGCGTTAAATTCTTGGAGTAGTATATATATATATATATATATATATATATATATATATATATATATATATATATATATATATATATATATATATATATATATATATATACAGGGTGTTATGAAATTCACTGCATATATTGAAACCCGTAAATGCTGGTATGAATTCAGACTGAATAAAAATATTCATAAATGGCGCTTCATGATTATAAATGGTAGACATCGCCCCGCAAAAAAAAAAATTTTTTGTAACTACGCACCACTGGCAATAAATACATGGCCATATAAAAAACATCGACAAATGTCAGTTACAGAAAAAACTCTTTTGTTTTGACGTCAGAAGTCACTGTGACGTTGCCAATTCTTCCTAGAATATTCCTATGTAACAGGTTTGAAAAATAATAGATTTGTTATCTTTAAAGTAAGAAATCATACTAAATCTTTTAAAACATTCAAAAATTCAAAAAGTTAAAATACTTACTACAACACAAGAAAGCCAGAGAACAGCTGTTCAAAACAAGAGTAAAATTTTGTTCCAGTAGGCCGACCAGAAATTTTTGGAAGAAAAAGAGTACCTGTACAAAAATTTTGGTTCCAAATTAGCTTTAAACAAAAAACTCCTAACACTTAAGCATGCCCTTTTTTTTTATTTGCCTATTTTAAATCATATTTAATAGAAAATTTGACTTTTATTAACAGGTTTATTTATATCGTCCTTAATTTTTAAGCGAAATTCCTCACAACTAAATTAATAATAAACTTTACCTTCAAAAAAAAATTACGACAAACAACATTCAATAACTCTACAAAATAACTATAAAAACGAACGCGCTTCCAAACGACGCATTACGAGCCTCTTGACTGGAAGTAAAGTCCAAAATGAAACGAACTTTCTCTGACGGACTCGCACGCTGTTCTTCAAACAATAATAAAGGTTATTATTACTACACAAAACAACCCATCCGTTTGGTTAAAACATGAAAGTCTAACAAACACTACGAAATGTTTTGTTTTCTTATAAATAATCAACACTATAAACACATACGAATCATACGATAGCACGTTTAATAAATTGAAAACTTTTTTTTCACTTGGATGACAGAATTTTACAAGCCGGCCGATAAAAGTGCGCGGTCGGAGCTGGCGGAACCACTGCACGCACTCGTGATGTTGCGCAGTCACCTAACGCGTCGCTATGCCACATATTTAACCAATCACAGCGTGAGCTTTCGTCGCTTACGCGTCCGGCGAAAATTGAAGCGTGAAAGTGGTAGCCGTTAGCTCCTCTTGGCGCAACAAATAGATGGAGAGAGCAGAGCGAGAACGAGAAAAGAGAGAGAGCACGACGTCCGAACGTATGATCAAAGCGTGTCGCCTTGTAAAATTTTATGTCGATTAATCGAGAACAAAAAAATAGATTTGTAAAAAAAGCGAGCATTAAAGAAGATATGGGGAATATTGTTGAAATATCTTTTTTTTAAATACTTTATTATGTACTAGCTAATATGCTTTACTGTATAAGCAACCACACATGCCTGCGTGTATTATGGGTTGCGTATAGTTATACATTTTTTTAGCAAAAAAGAAGAGAAGTCAGGTCTTAGCCATAACCTCAGTTGTTTATTTATTATTTTTGTGTGAATTGTGAAATTTTTTTTATTTTTATTAATACTGGATTTGGATTATAGTAAAATGTTCCCTGCACAAAGGTTTTTAATTAATAATTTAGAAAACAATGTACGTATGTATGAAAATCGGGTTCAAAAGCGTGTGATGAGAGACGAAAGTGATCCCTTTTCGCTACACGACACAAGGTTTATAGAATTATTTCGTCTCAACAAGGACTTAGTGGCATATCTGTTTGATAATTTGGTGGACCATTTAGAGGCAGAAAATAAGGTCAACCAGAATACCCACACAGACAAAAATTCTAATTGCTTTAAGAAGGTTATTTGCCACAGGCAATTATCAATGGGGCATTGCTGAAGAATTCTTGTTATCTACAAGTAGTGAGGAGTAGATGCACCTATGAAGTGGCCAATGCAATAGTGACTATTTTAGGTCATTTGTGGATTAGGTTTCCCAGAACCCCACAAGAAATTAACGAAGCTCAAAGGGGTTTTATGGAAAAGCTGGATTTCCTGGAATCATGGGGTGCATTGACTGCACTCATAGCACCTGCAGAGGATGAACATCTTTATGTTAATCAAAAAGGATTTAATTCAAAAAATTGCCAAATTATTTGTAACTATGATCTATAAATCATTAATTTTAATGCCAAATATTGTGGTTCGACCAAATTTTATATGGAGGGCATCTGCAGTGAAAAATTTATTGGAGCTTAAGTACAACAGGGGTTAGTATTTACAGATTAATAATATGTTTTACCTAAAAATATTTATTTTTTTGAAGTTAAAAAATCTGTTTTTGTATGTTATAAATAAAAAGTTAATTTGGTAATTATTCAGATTAGCGTAAACAGCGAATTTTTGCATGAAATTTTGCACAGACCCTAATTTTGGGTCGTAGAACACGAATCCGAAGTCAGGTTTTGGCGGTCTCGTAAAAAATTTTTTAAACTTTTAGGTTAGCTTTTTCAATGAATTTCGTTAAATTTGTTGGGTGAGCAAAAAGGTGGTCAGGTTTGCTCAGTTTTGATTGATATAGATATAAATGTATCTATATCAATCAAAACTGAGCAAACCTGACCACCTTTTTGCTCAGGTTGGTAGATATATATGTATCTATATCAATCAAAACTGAGCAAACCTGACCACCTTTTTGCTCAGGTTGGGTGAGAAAAAAAAAATTTTTTTCGAGACCGCCAAAAACTGACTTCGGATTCGTGTTCTACGACCCAAAATTAGGCTCTGTGCAAAATTTCATGCAAAAATTCGCTGTTTACGCTAAGCTGAATAATTACATTTTGCGAAAATATTAGAAGTATTTTTAATTTTTTTTAAATTTTCACTTTCAGGAGAACGTACAGATTGGTTGTTATAGGAGACTCAGGATACCCTCTGGAGCCATGGCTACTTACCCCCGTTGAAAATGCAGACCCCGGAACCACAGAAGGCAGATATAATCAGTCTTACAAAATAACACGAAGCACTGTGGAAAGATGTATTGGACGCCTAAAGTTAGTTTTTCGGTACTATTGTAAAAATGCCTGTGTTGTACTGCATAATATATGCATCTGTGCAGGAGTTGAACATAATATAGTCTTTGATATTCCTTTGCTAGGTATTGATGATGTTGAACATGATCATAATCCAGTTTTAGGAGTAGCTAGGCAAGTTAGGCAGCAACTAATTAATCGATAATTTCAGTAGGTTTTTAATATGTCTAGTGTATTAGTTAAATCGTCCGATTTGGTTTTAAAAAATTCCTGTAAAACTGAAGTATAAATAACGATAATTACATGCTTTTAAAATAATTGTAAATTTACAGCGTCAGTTTTTCTATGTATCTGTCCTTCTGTAATTTTTGATGTCTAAAGTTGGCCCCCCAAATGTAAAGTTTATTAAAAATTAATGGAGTTCTGAGTTTCCTATGAAGAGTTATTTTCAATTTTTATTAATAGTTCCGTTTAAATAACAGTAAACACACTGTTTTCAAAATGGGGTGCTAACTTCACGCAGCCCCCCATTGTTGCAAAACCAAAAGTGTGGCAACAGTGCTTAATAGTTCTAAAGGAGTTCTACAGTTCTTTGTGATTTTCGAGGCCAGACAGCTTACCCAAAAAATTCTAATACATGTTTTGTGCTTTTTGGGAAGGAAAAATTCAACAACAAAATGTCATTATCTTTATGCAGAACTGTAGAACTATTGCAGAACTAACGGGAACTCATGAGTTTTAAACCAGAACTCTTAAAAAATATTTCATGAGGGGCCAACTTCACACTTTTTTAACAATCAAAAATTTAAGTTGTAAACAAGAGTTCTGGTTTAAAACTCATGAGTTCCCGTTAATGCTGCAACAGTTCTACAGTTCTGTAGAATTAGAATGGTATTTTTTTGTTTACAACTTAAATTTTTGACAGATAAAAAAGCGTGAAGTAGGCCCACATGAAAATTTTTTAAGAAGAGTTCTGGTTTAACACTCATGAGTTTCCGTTAGTTCTGCAATAGTTCTACAGTTCTGCATAAAGATAATGACATTTTGTTGTTGAATTTTTTCCTTCCCAAAAAGCACAAAACATGTATTAGAATTTTTTGGGTAAGCTGTCTGGCCTCGAAAATCACAAAGAACTGTAGAACTCGTTTAGAACTATTAAGCACTGTGGCCACACTTTTGGTTTTGCAACAATGGGGAGCTGCGTGAAGTTAGCACCCCATTTTGAAAACAGTGTTTTTACTTTTATTTTAACGTAACTATTAATAAAAAGTGAAAAGAACTCTTCATAGGAAACTCAGAACTCCATTAATTTTTAATAAATTTTACATTTGGGGGGCCAACTTCACAGACATAATTTTTGACACTCTGGCGAAGGTATTACATATTACAACCATTTCTTATATTATGTATTATGAATTTATTTAGTTATTAACGTGTCAATAATATAGGAAATACCTAATCTTTTGATTAAAATTATTATATTTTTTAAATTTTAATTAGGTGTAAAAGGATGGGAAGATGAAAGCCATTTTTTCACTTTTTTGACAAGGTATTATACCATAAAATATTCAAATTTAGTTTTCGTTCGTTGTGCACTTCAAAGTAAAACTTAAAGAAGTATCATAAAAATGGGAAAAGAATGAAAAATAAGCAGGCTCGACTTTCTGTATACTAAAAAAATTTTGCGATCTTACAAAGTTAATAATGAGACATACACAAAAAGTTAAATTCTTTTGACAACTAAAATTTTTTTACATGCAATAACATGTAATTTTTTTAAAGATAAACTTTTTTTTATGAAAATAAATCTTTATTGCATGCAAAAAGACTTTAAGTTGCATGTGTTTCTCATTACTGCCTTTCAAAGATCGAGACATTTTTGTAGTACATATATGGAAAGCCTAATCTCAAGTAGAAAATATTAACCATTTCCTGATGTCATTTTCAGGATTATTTTCTTTCAATAAAAACATTGAAATTTTATTTAGTGTTTTATTAAAAGTAATTTTAGTAACACAAACATACAATACACTAAAAAATTTTACCAACCATCTGTATATAATCATAGAATTTAGCTTAAATAGACAATAATCAGTCTTTTTTAAAACCTTAGAAACAAACAAAATTAAGCATAGTCATGAAAATTTATGTTCGAAGAACTTAAACACTGGGTAAATTCAAATTCAAATTGAAATTCGTTTATTCATGTTATTACATAGCAGTGTTTACACTCGTCAATATGTAGCAAAATATATAAAATTTAGAAACAAACACATAACACAGTTTACAATAAGAAGACATTAAAATTGAACAAATTATTAAACAATGAGGACATTAGTTAAAATTATGAGAAATAAATTCATCAAAATTATAAAATGCATTTTTTATTAAAATTTCCTTAATTCTACTCTTGAAACTTCTAAGATCTAAACTCTTCATATTAGCTCGCAATACATTATAAAATTTTATCACCCAGTAACCAGGCCCAGTTTGACACCTCTTTAACCTCCAATAGGCAGGCACAAGGTTATTTTAAATGTTGGTGGTAGTAAAGTAAGTACTTGGTTTCGATACCAATAGTGCAAAAATGTAATGGTACCTACTTGGAATCATTATAAAAGTATCGATGCTCAAAATACTCGATACTGTGGCAAAAGTATCGATACTTTTGAGATATCGAAGTATCATTAGCATCTCTATTTATTTTGTTTATTTATTTATTTATCCAATATTAGGTCGTATACAAATTTACCAAATAGGGTAGACCGTGTCACAAAATTTAAAACTTACAACTAAACCTAACCTAGAACACTAAAAATTTGAATAAAATAATTTGTTACACATTCGGTGGAAAGCCCTAATCGATTTACATCTCTACTTCTAAGAAGTCGCTTATACTATAACATTTTTCTATTAAGAAGTTCTTTAAAATACGTTTCTGACTAAAAACAGTTAGTGTTTTAAAATATTGAGGTATTCTGTTCCATATTTTAAAAATATTGTAACATTTTTTTGTATGTAACTAACATTTTCCCTATCATTTACCAGGCAATGTTTGTTTCTAGTTCCATGGTTATGTTCTGTTTGAAGTTCCATACACTGTGAATAGTTTTTAATAACAAGCAGTTAACAAAGATGCCCTTACATGTTTCAGTTTATTTTATTTTAAATATTGTTATAAGGCATCTTTTCTGCAGTACAAAAACACAGTTGACAACTGAGTTTCCCCAAAAAAGTATACCATATCTCATTTTTGACTGCACATAGTCATGATACGCTGACAGGTCGTCGGAGGTGAAGAAAATTGTTTATTATAACCCCCTTTCCCCACACTTCAGGATCCATAACAGATGCTTTCTTTTCGGTTGGCACCTGGATTTTAAAAGAACTTTTGTACTTATCTTTTCTTGTTTTCATTTTCTCACATTTACATGGAATTCCATTAATTTCCTTTAGATAATCTTGCATTTCAGCTTCCTTCGAGTCTGGATTCAAGCCTGATACGATAAAGATGACATTTTTTGGGCAGTTTTTAGGGCAAAACTCTCCCTTCCTCCTTTTATTGGTGTTGGGACGTGCTTGTTTTGGGTAACTTGTTTTACGCCTTTTTCATTATCCCCTTCCAGGAAAGATGGCTTTGGTATAGTTGGAGGATGACTGTAAAATACAAACTTGTTTTCCTCGGTTTCCTTCTATTCTTTTCTGTTCGCCTCTCGTCTCGGCTTCCTTATTTACTTATTTAGTAATTTACCCAATTTACCGGACTTTTGTGTGTTGGGTTAGGATCTTTTTCTTTCCGCTTTTTTGCGCTGTGGTATTATCGCTACTTTGCCCATTCCATGTCTTTCAGTGCCCAAGCTTTTATCATTATCGCTCACTTCACATCATCGTTGATCTTCTTTTTCGGTTGAAACTGTGGCTGTTGCTGCTAGTATTTTTGGCGCCAATTCTTGGAGAGATATAACTGATTTTTAATCTGTTTTTTAATCCAAAATGCCGAGAACTTCAGCCGAGTTTACCGATATCGTTTTGTGTTATGGAGCAGCACATGAGAACGCTCGACAAGTGCGGCTTTTGTACATTGAAAGATTTCCTAATCGCGAACCTCCAAATGAAAGAACATTTGTGTCTGTGGTACAACATCTAAGGGACCATGGAAATTTTCATGGTTTTAATGCTGATAGAGGACGACTCCGCAATCAAAATACTTTGGCTGCAGAAGAGGAAATTTTAGTGGCGGTTGAAGAAGATCCTGGAGTCAGTACGCGTCGCTTAACGACGCAAATAGGACGAGCGTCGAATTATATCACCTGGCGACCGTTGCAGGAAAACTTGCTCCATCCATACCAGTCGTGCAGAAAGTACAAGCACTGTACCCGGAGGATTACGGTACACGAAGGGAGTACTGTCAGTGGTTTGCCCAGAAAAGCGAAGACGAGCCAGACTGGTTCCACAATGTATTATTCACTGACGAAGCAGGATTTACAAGAGACGGAATAATGAATCAGCATAACACGCATATTTGGGCCAGCGAAAATCCCCATGCATATCGTGAAACCCACCGCCAGCGGCAGTTTTCAATAAATGTTTGGGGTGGGATATTAGACAACCACTTAATAGGACCGCATATCTTACCTCCTAGATTGAATGGCGAGGGCTACTTAGCATTTTTACAAGGTGAGTTACCAGATTTGCTAGAAGATGTGCCACTGGCCGTGAGAAGAGACATGTGGCTTCTGCATGATGGCGCCCCTTGTCATAACGCGGGAATAGTTAATGAATACCTACAGGAAAACTTCCCCAACAGATGGATTGGACGAAACGGGCCTGCCCGATGGCCTCCACGGTCTCCTGACCTCAATCCATGCGACTTCTTCTTGTGGGGTACGATGAAGGAAATAGTGTATAGTGTCCCAATTGAAAACGTGGAACAACTGCGAAATCGTGTTGAAATGGCAGGTGAAGAAATAAGGAATATGGAGAATATTTTTGAACGAGTTAGAGACAACATGTTGCGGAGAGTACGGGCTTGTTTAGAAGCAAATGGGGGCAATTTTCAACATATTCCCTACTAGATAAGTATCTATCAATTTTTGCAACTTTTATTTATTTATCAGTTTTACATATTGATATTTAAGCCACAGTCCTTTTGGAAGCAGTATGCCCATTTTAAATAATTATGTGCACGACAACTTGAGAAATACTCTCCAAATTTGTTTGTGTCAGGATCACCAAGCAAATTATTTAAAGCACTGCTTAACTGTTCATGGAATGATGATGTGTCTGTGGTTTTTAAGAGATATTTTAAAGTTTTATAAACTAATACGTTCTTTATCACGACTGCCAATTTTACATAAATTTGTATGCCAAACACGATCGACATGCCAAGAACAGTAAAGCTGGTGTTGTGAAGCACCCAAAACCTCGACCCAAGCATTATAAAATGTCCCACTAAGATTACTCATAAATGATTTCCATGAAATGACTCCTACTTTTTGCCTTATCGCTTCAAAAATTATTTAATTTATAAAGGTATCTTTTCTGTTACGGAACATTATGGCAACTGGAAAGCCTTCATTAAAATCATCCACTACCATAATAGTGGTCCTCTCAAAGTCATAATTATTATTAAGCCCATCTGTGCTATCAATATTTTTTTTCAAATTGAGACAGTAGTGATGCTTTCATGACAATAAGACAAAAGTCAGGTCCATAAAATAATCATATGATTGACCTTGTGGTTTGTACATTAAGAGGATTATTTTGAGCTGTTTTACATTCCTGTACCCATAACTCTATACTAATACACAGCTTTCTAAAACTTACTTTGTAGTCTAAACACCTTTCTAATAATTTTACTTCTAACTGTTTATCAAGTTTACGTATCCTTAGGTGTTAGATGTCATTTGAATGTCCATAGTGTGATGTAATCCTCTTACCTTAAATAAAACATATTTTATCACTTATCAAAACCAACTGTTTGTGTAATTTAATTATCTATTACGAGACAACAATTTTTCTAAATTTTATTGTAGGTATATTGTTTGTATACAAAATTATGTACTAATATTTTTCATACTTACCACTTCTACAACAACGGAAGTATTGTACTTCATCACCTGAGCCTAAAATGTTCTTTCGCCCATAAAATTATTTGGCATTTGTCCCTACTTTCGACATCGCCTTTCCAAGATTTAAATTCTAAAATACTTTATTTTAAACATTTTCCACGCAATTTTATAATAACAATACCTTGTATACTATGGAACTATTTTTCTTGTTGTTCTATGTATATTTAACGAATGTTCATTTTGTAAGTGATAAATAAAATCATTTCCAAAAAAACCAATGACAGTCCAAGCACAGCATATAAATACACTTGCTTTTTAATATCGTGCTTGCTTCTACAATGTTCGTTTAGATTAAATTGGATACTAATTACAAATAAATTGAACCAAAAATTAAATAAAAATATAACCTAAAAATTCCACCTTGTCCTAGGCTCATTTGACATACGAATCACGTGACCAGCCCTGACGAATAGAAATAAAGCCAATCACGTGACACTTTTAACCACTTGAATCATAATATAAGGTATAAGTGGTTGCCTATGACCAGAGCATATTAGCTAATTTGAAATAAAGATATTTCAACAAATTTGATACTAAAAATTTTTAAGTGTTACATTTTGTATGTATTTTATATTTTAACTGCCCCGTAAGAGTTTTTACAGCTTACTAGAAAAAAGCGCTATCTAAATTACAAATTACTCGCGGAATTTCAAAAACTCCGCCGAAATAATCTGTAACCAATAAGAACGCGGTTACGTCTCCAAGGTCTTTGGTCGTCTCATGAGTCATGATGCCCAATCGGCGCAAAACGATTAGTGAATTGCATGATCAACTTAACCCTAATCTATGTGCATGATTTAAAAAAATATCTTATAAAACGAGAGGTTGTAGCCGATTTTTAATCTGTTAATCCAAGATGCCGAGATGCTTAGCTTGATTTGTGCTACGGAGCAGCTAACAAAAACGCCGGACAACTTTTGTACATTGAAAGATTTTCTAAACTTCGAACCACCCAGTGAAAGAACATTTATTTTGTGTTAGTGGCACCTACAGCAGCTAAGGAACCATGTCAGCCACTTCTTGTGGGTACGATGAAGGAAATAGTGTATAATGTGCCAATTAGAAAAGTGAATTAACTGAGAAATCGTGTTGAATGGAGAACATCTTTTTACGGATTCGGGATATTATGCTACGAATCATGCTGATTTGGGAGCAAATTAAAGACATTTTCAACACATTCACTACTAGATAAGTATCATTTTTGCAACTTACTTTTAGTTCTACTTATTGATATTTAAATTATGTTAGGCAACTACTGGTTAAAACTAAGGCTGCTGACAAAAAGGATTGATTTTGCAGTGGTCGTTTTACTATTTTTTTTTTATTTTTTCTTAGGAAAAGGTTTAAATTTGTTTTACCTTTGTCTTAAATTACGGTTAATAACAGAAAATAAATGATTCTTAAAGATTTATAATATTGTCTGGCAACCTTACAAAAAATTCAATTGTTTTAAGTTTTTCCCGCGTAATTTTCTGTCAAGCGCTATGACGGACCATGTGCTCGCTGAGACAGGTGCGCCGAACATGGACGGGTTTTAGGGTATTTTTGAAAATTTTTAAAATGTTCGATTTAAGAAAAAAAAAGTATTGGGAGTTATAACCCCGTGAGAACTCAAGCTTATTTAGTATTACGCAATCTAATGAAATCCTTATCTATTTTCTTAGATTTTCTTAGCGTCGTTCCCATGCTTTGTCAGCAGATTAGAAACTTATAAATATATGTAAAGTGCATAATAAAGTCAGTCATATTGTACACGCCTCTGGCATAATAGAAAATTTTTAAAAATAAACTCTCGAGAATCGAGTTGTTAACTGGCGCAGTCGGTCGGATTTTGTCAACGGTTTGCGCATCGTGCGTGTCCTCCGTCTTCGTTTCAACGATTAGTGACAAAAACGGACAAACAAAAATTTTCGAAAATCCTGTGGGTGCGTGCAATATCGCTCACTGACCAGGGAAAAAGGAACAAGCATCGTCCTACGTCCTATTGGTGCGAGTCAAGGGAACAAGCATCGTCCCGAGCCTCATAAAAGTTAGTTCCAGGGAGAAGACAAGAATCGCTCCTCCTATTGGGCCCTAGTTTAAGAAGAAAAGAAATCAATGAAAATCTCCACAATCTTCATTGTATCACTGTAAGTGCATTCCTTTCAATTATTCCCGCATTTATTATTTTACCGAATTAATCTATTGATATTCTCTGTTTATTAGTGTTATTGTTTTATAAATTTTTAAAGTGGAAGATCTTAACGAAATTTTGGCAAATTTATTTTTGAATCAAAACATGCCTAACGCTAATCAACCAAATTACCAACTAATTAGATATCAAGCGGATAATATTCCAACCTTCGATGGAAATCCGAAACAAATAAATAGATTTATAAATGCTTGCGAAAACTTTTTCAATAATCATAAAGATCGAACAGATAATGGTGCAACCATAAATGTCTGTCTGTTTGACACTGTTTTAAATAAACTCATTGGCAGAGCAGCCGATTTAATTGCCTCTAGAGTAGAATTAAATACTTGGCCTTTGTTAAAAACAGCAATAATTTCTACATTTTCCGATCAAAGATCTATTGATTGTTTATTGCAAGATGTAATAACATCAAAACCGGAAAGAAATGAAACACCGCAACAATTTGGTCTGCGTCTACAAGATGCACGTAGTTTATTATTCTCAAAAATTAATATGTCAAATGACACAAACGAAATTAAATTATTAAAAATCACAGAATACGAAAATTTAATTTTAAAAACATTTATTAATGGTCTAAATTATCACATGCAATTAGTAGTACGATTAAAAAATCCAACAGCCCTCGAAGAAGCAATGAGTTTTGCTTTAGAAGAAGAAAACTTTATTTACTATAAAAATAGAAGTAATATAAGCAACAAAACTTCTGTCAATTTAAATGTACCTAAAAATAAATTAAATATGCCTCAACCAACGCATAATTATAACCGTACTTTTTCTCAAGTACCCTCGCAACAATCAACACCACATTTTAATAATTATACACCCAATTATTCAACTAATCGTATGCCAATCGCCCAAAATCAAAGTAAACCCCAATTTTTAGGTTACGGACAATTTAGACAACCCTCTAATGTTTTTAGACAAGGACCTATACATCGTCCAAATTTTAACAATCAAAATTTCAGACCTAATTTTAATCCTAGATCAAATTTTAATTATCAGCATAACATGCATAATAAATCCTCTGGAATCTCTAGATTGAGAAAACCAGAACCAATGGATGTTTCTTCAGGCAATACTATATTAAACCAAAATACACCACCGAAACGCGATTTTATTGCTGAAGAATTATTTAACCAATCTGTAGAAAACATTAACAATGAATCTACCGAATGTGAAAATAACCCTGATGATGACTCTCAGTATTATCAAGAATTTAACGAAACGTTGTACCCATGTAATAACCCTACATACGATTTTTCTCAAGAAGAAAATAACGAATACGAGAACCCATACGACTACAACGAAAATTTTCAGGAGAACCCGAGTTCAACCAACCTGACATAATATACCTTAATAATTATACCAACTCCGATTTACCAATAATTTATATACCGGAAATAAACGCAAAATTTTTAATAGATACAGGTAGCGGTAAAAGTTTTATTAAACCAAATCTTGCTTATCGAATTTATCCAAATTTTATATTTTCTGAATTATTCTCTGTTAGAACAGCTCATGCTACGTCACTCCATAATGAAGTTATAAACATTCCAATATTTCCCTCATTTAATTTTTCTGGAGATCACAAATTTTATCTTTTTGATTTTTCACCGAAATTCGACGGACTTCTAGGAATCGATTTTCTAATACATATAGGAGCCAATATAGATCTACAAAATAGCAAATTAAGAACGCAAAATACTATTCTAACATTATACCACGAAAATAACATACCAGCGTTATACAACTTCGAAACTGTCAAAATTACGATACCCCCTCGTACGTGTCAAAAAGTTAAAATACCCGTAAATTATTCTAACGGTATAGGTATTTTTAAATACACAAATTTCGGATGTGCAGAAATACCTGAATCTTTAGTCGAAATAAAAAATTCTTTAGCGACAACCCTCGTAACAAACACCAGCGAAAACCCAATAAAAATAACTTTATTGAAACCTCTAGACATTGAACCCTTAGACGAAACGGAAGTTAATTTTATAGAAAAAATGGAAACTGACACCGAATTAAATGAATATTTAGACAACTTACAAAAACAAAATTTAAAAAATTTAAGATTATCTCATTGTAATAAAGAAGAGTACAAAGCGATGCGTGACCTCTGTTATGAATATCGAGATTTATTTTACTGCGAAGGAACCCCTTTGACATTTACAAATCAAATTAAACATAAAATAAATTTAACTGACGAAACGCCCATTTTTACTAAAACATATAGATACCCGGAAATACATAAAAAAGAAGTTAAAACACAAATGGAGAAAATGCTAAATGACGGCATAATTCAACACTCAAACTCGCCATGGTCTAGTCCAATTTGGGTAGTACCAAAAAAGTTAGATGCTTCAGGAAAGCGCAAATGGCGCATAGTTTGCGATTTTAGGAAACTAAACGAAAAATCTATAGACGATAAATTTCCCCTTCCGAATATCACAGATATTCTTGACAAACTCGGAAAAGCCCAATATTTCTCTACGTTAGATCTTGCAACCGGTTTTCACCAAATTGAAATGGAACCAAACGATATTCCTAAAACAGCTTTTTCAACCGACACAGGTCATTACGAATTCAAAAGAATGCCTTTTGGACTTAAAAATGCCCCCTCTACTTTTCAAAGAGTAATGAATAACATTCTTCGCGGTCTTCAAAATGAAATTTGTTCAGTATATCTAGATGATATTATAATTTTTTCAACATCTCTCCAAGAACATATAACTAGATTAAAAGCAGTTTTTGATAGGCTTAGACAATCAAATTTTAAAGTCCAGTTGGACAAGTCAGAATTTTTACATAAAGAAGTCGCTTATTTAGGACACAAAATAACAAAAGATGGCGTAAAGCCCAATCCCGATAAAGTCAATGCAGTAAAGAATTTCCCAATACCAAAAACACAAAAGGAAATTAAATCATTTTTAGGTTTGGCCGGATACTATAGAAGATTCATAAAAGATTTTGCTAAAATAACAAAACCTCTTACACTATGTCTTAAAAAAGGAGCAAAAGTCACACATTCGCCCGCTTTTATTGAATCATTTAATCATTTAAAAGAATTATTAATAAATGCCCCAATATTAAAATACCCTGATTTTGAAAAAACCTTCGTCCTTACTACAGACGCTTCAAATATAGCCCTTGGTGCCGTACTTTCTCAAGGCAACCCCCCAAACGATAACCCTATTGCATTTGCATCACGAACTTTAAATGAAACAGAACAAAAATATTCTACTATAGAAAAAGAACTTTTAGGTATAGTATGGGCTTGCAAATATTTCAGACCATATTTATACGGTAGAAAATTTAAAATCTACACAGATCATAGACCTTTAGTTTGGCTATTTAATTTAAAGGAACCCAACTCAAAGCTTGTACGTTGGAGACTTAAATTAGAAGAGTATGACTATGAAATACTTTATAAAAAAGGTAAACAAAATACCAACGCCGACGCACTTAGTCGTATCCAATTACATGCAATCGAATCAGAATCAGTAATTAATAATCCCGGAGATATAAGTCGTGATATCGAAAACTTTTTAAAAGACAGCTATAGTCAATTTAACCCCGAAAATTTAGATCCCGATGATGCTAGCAAGCAACTGGAAAAAGTCAATGAACCCAGTCAAAAAATTAAAATTTTACAAAATATACAAATAAAACCCCCAGATAACAATTCCGATAATACAATACACACTACAAACGCGGAAGAAAACTATTCTAACATGACTATATTAGACGAAATAATTAATAACAAAGCACGTCAAATTATTGTCAAAAAATCTCCTTATGACGCATATATTAAAACTGAACGTGAAAATTTTGATGGTCACCAAATTATTAATACAACTTTACCTACTAATATGTCAATAATTATTAATTTCTTAAAGGAATACCTGACAAATAAAAATACTTACATTTACTTCTTTTCAAAAGAATTACGGCCTTATTTCCAACAAGCCATGAACAATCATTTTAAAAATCTTAAATTGATAGAGTGTACCAAATTAATAAATAACGCCCAACCAGAAGAACGAGAATTACTAATCAAATATCGACACGAAAGTAAAACAAATCACCGTGGAATCGAAGAAACATGTAAATTCTTAAAAGCTAATTATTATTGGAAATCCCTTAAACCCGATGTAACGAAATATATTAATAATTGCGAGATTTGCCAAAGAGCAAAATATAATAGGAAACCACCTGATCAGCCTCTCGTATTAACAGAAACCCCAAGTAAACCATTCGAAATAATACATATCGATACCTTTATTATTGCTAAACAAAAATTTGTAACTATCATAGACAAATTCTCAAAATACGCTCAAGCGCTTCCTTATACCGGAAATGCAGTGTCGTGCTGTGAACAATTAATTAAATTCTTTTCATTTTTACGCGTGCCAAAACAAATAGTATCAGATAACGGCTCAGAATTTCAAAATGAAGTAATCGACGGCTTATTAAAAGCACATAATATCAAAATTCATTTTACTACCCCTTATCACCACGAATCAAATTCCCCTGTAGAAAGACTACACTCTACCCTTATCGAGCATATACGCATTTTAAGAGAATCAGACCCAAACGCAGACGTAATAAAATTAATGCCATACGCAATTATTGCCTATAACAATACTATACATTCAAGTACAAATTATACCCCTTATGAACTTGTTTTCGGACATACCGACTCAAGAGACCCTATGGACTTAATACCCTCTCATGTATATACAGAATACATAAATAACCACAAAAATAACACACAAATTCTTTATGAAAATATTGCAAAGCAATCTACGGAATTAAAGCAAAAAATTTAGATCAAAATGACGCAGAGCAAATCGATGCAAAAATTAAAAAATTACAAGAAAATCAAAATAAAATAAAAATTGACGCAATAAATCAAATTACACTCTTGCAGTCTACGATCAGTAAATTTAAATCAATGATATCAAATATCACTCACAATGAAATGATGTTAAAATCACACGTCTTAAAAATAGAAGAGACAATAAAACAAGTCGAAATTCACCAAACCAATACAACACAATATTTCTTAATATATATAGTTATTAATCAAATAACAACAATGTATCAATCAATTTATGATATTTTCAATAAAATTGAAACTTCAATTACTTTTGCGAAAATTAATACTTTACATAATACGATACTAGATCCAAACGAATTATTAACTGAAATTCAGAATATTAATAGCCATTTAAGTACAGACAAACTACCACTAGAAAGTAACCCTCAAAATATACTTATATTTGAAAAAATATTAAACATTAAAAGTTACATAAAAGATTTTACTATTGTATTTGTAATAGAACTGCCTCTTGTTGAATCAGAGATATATCAATATTTTAATTTATTTCCTTTACCAATTCCTGATAATCAATCATTTGTCGTAAATATCCCGTACAAACCCTACCTAGCACTTAGCAGCTATAAATACGCCTATATGGACCAGGGATGTCAAGAAATTCAACCCCAGAACTTTCTGTGCAAAGAAACCCATTCCAGTTTCATCGAAAACAGCCCTTCCTGTGCAGTTCAACTAATTAAGCATCATACAAATGTTACTTCCTGTCACCCCTTTAGAACGCAACTTCACGAAATTCAAGTAAGAAAAATTATTGATGGAAAATGGCTAATCACCGCACCAAATCGTCTAATTGGTACAGTCAATTGCCAAAAATCATTGGACAATGTACCCTTGTTTGGATCCTACCTGGTGGAATCCCCGACCGACTGTAAAATACAAATAAAATCAATCATATTGGAAACATACAAGTCAAGCCGACTTAGCTACTCCGAAGTCAATCTTCCAGTATTGAACTTCAGCAAGATTGAATGGCATCGATCAACCCAATACAACCCTCCTACTATGGACCTCAACTATGTCAATCTAAAAGCAACGAAAGAAATCGAAACCAAACTAGAAGAACAGAAGAGAAACCTTCAAGAAATGTCATCGATAATTTATATTAATCGAACTAGTTTTTGGACAATATTTCTATATATTATTATTGCTTTAATTATTATCCTTATTATATATCTTAAATGTAAAAGGAAATCTAAGAATATTATTATTCGTAAATCAGATATTGAAAGTAATGAACAAAATCAATCAATTTTCTAAAAATATGTATATATTTATTGAAATCACGTTTTTAAAGGTACGTGCTTTCAACTAAGAGGGGAGGAGTTATAACCCCGTGAGAACTCAAGCTTATTTAGTATTACGCAATCTAATGAAATCCTTATCTATTTTCTTAGATTTTCTTAGCGTCGTTCCCATGCTTTGTCAGCAGATTAGAAACTTATAAATATATGTAAAGTGCATAATAAAGTCAGTCATATTGTACACGCCTCTGGCATAATAGAAAATTTTTAAAAATAAACTCTCGAGAATCGAGTTGTTAACTTGGGTATGTCTGTAGACTACCCCAGGAGTCACCCATTCCAATATATGCAGTGGATTTAATAACACCCTGTATATATATATATATATATATATATATATATATATATATATATATATATATATATATAATCCAGATAATTCCAAACATACTTAACTATGTTCATAAATGAGAATGTCTCAGGTAGTGTGGAAAGGTCGCGAGACTCCCACATCCAAGCTACCATGGGAGATCCGATAAGGATCCCTATGACATTCCTCAGAGAGCAATCTCAAGAACTTCTACCTTTCAAAACTTTCAGTTTGTCTTTTATAGGCAAGAACTGTGGAATTATATGGGAGCAGAATTGCTCATGCTACTGTAAGGCCTCTGACGAGTCGATGTGGTGTCTTTTAACAACTTAGACACCGAGGAAGACGAAACAGTAGTTTTCCAGATAATTCCAAACATACTTAACTATGTTCATAAATGAGAATGTCTCAGGTAGTGTGGAGAGGTCGCGAGACTACCACATCCAAGCTACCATGGGAGATCCGATAAGGATCCCTATGACATTCCTCAGAGAGCAATCTCAAGAACTTCTACCTTTCAAAACTCTCAGTTTGTCTTTTATAGGCAAGAACTGTGGAATTATATGGGAGCAAAATTGCTCATGCTACTGTAAGGCCTCTGACGAGTCGATGTGGTGTCTTTTAACAACTTAGACACCGAGGAAGACGAAACAGTAGTTTTCCAGATAATTCCAAACATACTTAACTATGTTCATAAATGAGAATGTCTCAGGTAGTGTGGAGAGGTCGCGAGACTACCACATCCAAGCTACCATGGGAGATCCGATAAGGATCCCTATGACATTCCTCAGAGAGCAATCTCAAGAACTTCTACCTTTCAAAACTCTCAGTTTGTCTTTTATAGGCAAGAACTGTGGAATTATATGGGAGCAGAAATGCTCATGCTACTGTAATGCCTCTGATGAGTCGATGTGGTGTCTTTTAACAACTTAGACACCGAGGAAGACGAAACAGTAGTTTTCCAGATAATTCCAAATATACTTAACTATGTTCATAAATGAGAATGTCTCAGGTAGTGTGGAGAGGTCGCGAGACTCCCACATCCAAGCTACCATGGGAGATCCGATAAGGATCCCTATGACATTCCTCAGAGAGCAATCTCAAGAACTTCTACTTATCAAAACTTTCAGTTTGTCTTTTATAGGCAAGAACTGTGGAATTATATGGGAGCAGAAATGCTCATGCTACTGTCAGCCCTCTGATGAGTCGATGTGGTGTCTTTTAACAACTTAGACACCGAGGAAGACGAAACAGTAGTTTTCCACATAATTCCAAACATACTTAACTATATATATATATATATATATATATATATATATATATATATATATATATATTTATAGGAAGTTTTCTTGGGTATAGGCTATTTTGTAAACCACATATAAAATTTAAAATTTATTTAAAAACACACAACGTTTCGCACATTGTACAATATTGTGCTTCTTCAGGCTTCTTAACCACTTGGAAAGTGTGCATTTATACGATGTTCGTCAAGGAATTATATATATATATATATATATATATATATATATATATATATATATATATATATATATATATATATATATATATATATATATATATATACAGGGTGTCTAAAACAGGTGATACCACTATTGGTATCTCCGAAACGGTAAAAGATACGAGGTCAGTTAAATTCGAGAAAATGTGCAATTTTTAGTCTCTATTCATATTCCGCTTACGGAGTTGCCAAATTCTCTATAGTTTCTTATCTACAGGGGATTTTTTTAAAATAGTCAAAAATTTAATTCTTAAATATCTCGAAAACTATTATAGTCAGAAAAAAATTGTTTTAACAAAAATCACACGATTTTTTAACTTCCTTAATGTGACGTTATTGTTTTGTTTATACCATTTGTTTTTATTGAGTTACTGATACTAACTTGTATTTTTCAAATACGGACCTGGACTTTTTGCTCCATTTTTTGAAAGAATACTTAATACCCTTTACAACTGTGTATAACTTGAAAATATTTTCCTACGTTTTGATCAAGAATAGCAACATCATCAGGATTTTCTAACAATACGGACCTGGCATCTTCCATATTAAGGCACAATCCACAACCTATCGCTATGGCTTGTGATTTTTGTGGTTGTGAAATGGCGCATTTACTTAAAAAAGGCCAGGTCCGTACTGGTATAATATCCTGATGATGCTATTCTTCACCAAAACGTCGGAAAACATAATCAAGTGATACACAGATGTAAAGGGTATGAAGTATTATTTCAAAAAATACAGCAAAAAATCCAGGTCCGTATTTGAAAAAAACAAGTTAGTATAAGTAACTCAATAAAAACAAATGATATAAACAAATCAATAACGTCACTTTAGAGAAGGTAAAAAATCGTGTAATTTTTGTCAAAACAATTTTTTTCTAACCATAACAGTTTTCGAGATATTTAAGAATTAAATTTTTGACTATTTTTAAATAATCCCCTGTAGATAAGAAACTGTAGAGAATTTGGCAACTTCGTAAACGAAATATGAGTAGGGACTAAAAATGGCACATTTTCTCTAATTTAACCGACCTCGTATCTTTTACCGTTTCGGAGATTGCAATAGTGGTATCACCTATTTATATATATATATATATATATATATATATATATATATATATATATATATATATATATATATATATATATATATATATATATTTATATATATATATATATATATTTATATATATATATATATATATATATATATATATATATATATATATATATATATATATATATATATATATATATATATATATTTATATATATATATATATATATATATATATATATATATATATATATATATATATATATATATATATATTTATTTATTTATTTTAACAGAACACCCTATATAATCTTGGACGCAACGTTTGCAAATCGTCTACAGAACAACAAAGTTTATTTGTAATATTGGCCTAAAATTGAAAATACCCGAATTATTGCAATATTTATCTTTTAGACTGTGTATTTCTGAAATCAAACTGAATTTTCTCTTTATTGCTTTATCTGAGCGTAAGAAAAAACAACCTATATTAAATGTGCAAAGACATCACCGTTCTGTTCAATATATTTTGAGGCATTCTTTGGTACCTACATGTTTTATGGCTTTTAAAATTGTTTTGCCATCGATGAATGCCATAATGTGTCTAATGGTATCTTGAAGTTCGGCCAGGTTCGCATACCTCCTTTTATAGATTTCGTCCATATACGTATTACTACTATATAGCGATCACGAAAAAATGTTGAAGCAAAGACGCAGCCTTTGGAAACAATTACTAACCAGTCACGTGATGTCCTGAACATCCCTCATTTATCACCACGTGATTTGCCCAGCCAGTGAACTCAATACTACGTAGTACGTACCGTCCGCTAATCAAAACACCCAATACGACAACATGGCCGCTCGCGCCTGTCATATTCAAAAGTTCCAAATTGAATCTGACAAGCCTTCGATTTCGCCGTAGCCTTATTTTGTGAATTTTTATTTTAATTTATAATAAAATATCAAAAAAACCAGTAAGTATAAATTATTATATACTTTAAAGTACAATATCGAAACAGAGTTAATAATATCTTACATAAAAAATGAGATCTTGTTTCGCATGTCGACGGTCAGTTGAGAAAGACAAAGTGATTTTGCATAGGTAGGTAATTAATTATTTAAGAAGATTTTGATTCTAATTATAATGTATTTTTTAGATTTCCAAACGATGCCTCGCTTTATTTACGTAATTTTCTTATCCGTTTTGCCCCAAAATCTCAAATTAAAAATGATGTATTCACTCTTCAGTTTACATTTTTTTGAAGAATATCCGCCGCTAAAACTACAAGTAATTTCTTCACTTCTTGCTGCTTAAAACTGGCATTATCGGTACATTAGCTACGATATTATCGTAAATAGGATAATTAACTTTTAACCCACTTTTCACAAATAAAAACACATTAATCTTTACTTTTGAAAGGTAAAAAGACGAAAAGGAAACCGACAAGCTCACATTTTAAACTGCTGTCAGAACTGACAGTGACAGTTCCGTCAAAACTTCAGTGCTGAGACATCACGTGGTACAAAACAAAAGATTTATCTTTGCTTCAAATTTTTTTTAACAACGGGTAGATTGGATGCTAACAATATAGTAGTAATACGTATATGATTTCGTCCTTCATATAACAACCTCAAAAGTCAAAGACTAATGGAGTTATGTCAGATCTTGGAGGCCAACGTATCGGACCAGTTGGTGCTATCCACCTATCTTGAAACAGCCTTTCTAACAACATTCTCACAGCCAACTTGTCTAAAAGATAAATATGATAATAATTCGGTTATTTTCAATTTTAGGCCAATATTACATATAAACTGTGTTGTTCTGTAGACGATTTGCAAACGCTATGGTCAAGATTATACAGGATGTCCCATTTAAAAAAATTGTATTTTCTTCATTTATTCGGAAAGGCTATGTTAAATTGTTTTTCTGCTTTCGCCACTTAAATCTGCAGAAAAAATGATACTACTTTGCTAATTTAACAGACTTTGTATCTATAGTAATAAAAAAGAGTTAGCAATAGTGCGCACTTAATTTGGTACACCCTATATATATATATATATATATATATATATATATATATATATATATATATATATATATATATATATATATATATATATATATATATTTTGGAAACACTCAAGTTAATCTGAGATAAAAAATAAATTTCTGGGATTGAATTTCATAACCAGAGAATTTCGTTTGATGACAGATATTTGTTATGGTGGCAGGTATATTAATTATTTATTCCCCTTTCTAAGTGCTACCTGGGTATTGACTAGTTATCTAGCGCATTCGGCATAAGTACGGAAAATTAGTACTGTACTTCCGGATACATATGAAACTGTATAGAGACCGCAAAAAATCAATAAAACGGAGTATACGTACCTCTTCTTTGGCAGGTATTTGTTTCGTATTTTATGCAATTTGCATATAATGTAGTTCCTTAATTCTGTCCTTTTTTAACTTGGAATAAATAAATATTGAAGGTACTACTTCAGAGTGCCGGAACATTACCTCCTGAAAGGCTTTCTCCTGTTGCTGGGTGGTTCGAAAAACACTTCCTACCAGCCCGTGAGTCGACTGTGGCATTCTACATACGATAACAATACATTCCCCAAAATGGATATTTTCAGTTTCTCTTTATTTAAAGGTTTTTCGAGTTTAAAAATTTCAATTACCTTATTAAGAACAGTTTCTTGGGCCCTATGCTGATGCTGTATGGTGAAGGGTATATATATGTAAGTCGTATATCAGGATTCCTTCATGCCTTAATTCTTCCTTCAGTTGTTTTATTAGAATATGCCTTCATCTACTTTCAAGTTCCAATAGTTTCGTCGAAAAATGCCAGCTTTAACTTCAAAACTTTTTTGTATGAGTTACACACTAGTGTCCAATGTTTTTTTGAAGTATGCCTTTATGTATGTTTTTCCTCCTATCTACTTCCTGGTTATATTATAGATGTTTCATGGTTAGTTCCTAAGCAATCTAAGTGGACATTTAGGGATCTTTTCCTGCCAAATAAATATGCCGATAGTAAAGGTCAGTATGTTTTATTATCTGCTGAATGATTTAACATTAATCAAATATGGTTGATTTTAATAGTTATTTTTATATATATTTTTATGCGTATTATTATCTAATTGAAAATTTTCATAAACTGACTATTCCCTGGTGTAGTTTTTTTTTGATTTGATATCAGTATTATTTTTTTGAGCGTGCCAATTTGATTGATCAGGTAACCATTAGAATGCGTAATTAAGTTAGGTGGGGGTGTTTAAAAATTGAGATTATGCAATCTGCAATCAGAATTGTAAAATTTTTTGAGTGTAAATAAATGAAATTAGTAAGTTCGGAAATGAGTATCTACACTAAGGAACTTTAATTGCTTTCGGTGTTATGCTGACTAAAATTCATACATACGCATACACTTTTTCTAAAATCTCTTTTTTGATATCTGTGAATAGTCAATAACCAAAAATCCGTCAAAATCTCAAAATTGAATTTTTGGATGATTACAATAGTATATTTATGACTAAGTGATTCTCAAAAATAAAAATATACCCTTGTGTATCCGATTAAAACAGACACAAATTTCCACCCTCTAACTTGTATGTCATTTATTTGTACAGTCAGCTCCCCGTGCGATTTAGCGCTTGTTATAAAAGAAGTCACGTGTGTATAGCAAGACACTTTTATAAATAGGAAAAATAAAAATCGTTAATATATACCATGAAGAGCTGAAAATACAAAGCCGATTTCTGGGACACTACTCACTATGCATATTCTGACATATTTCTAGTTTTGAAAGAAAGTCGGACACACTCGAACACCTTGATGATATCCCATAGAGTAAGATCTGCATGCTTTCCGCCTTCAAGCCTCGATGACCTTTATCTTGACAGTGCACAAAAAAACCTAAACTATGTAGCATGCAAACTACACTGCCCAGTATGCCTATTCTAGACACATATCTAGTTCAGGACATTAAATAGGAAGTCAATAACTAAGAGGAAGTCCTTTAGTACCATCTTTCAACAGTTTTGAGGCGAAGAGATACAGTCGAATGCCTTGCTGAGATCCCGTAGGGTACGATCTATATGCTCTCTCTATTTAAGATCCTTGAGTACCTATATCTCGGTGACCGTTTTAACTGTACAATCCTTTTCAGGAAAACCAAACTGCGAAGACTGCAGAGGGTACCTATTTTCGAAATTAACAATTAGTTTATTGTTAATAATTATTTTAACATCTTTACATATACGGGGATAAAAATAGGGTAATTGCTCCCAAAGGCATGTCATTTGTCTAAAAAGATTTGTCTGAAAAGTTTTTCTAAGTAGGATTTGTGGTTATGAACAAAGATAAGCGTTTTAATCAAAACTTAACTTATGTTCTTTAAAGTTTTTAAGTCACAGATGAAAAATGCGTTAGGTTAACATCCTAAAGTCGTTGAAGAAGCAACTGAACTTGTAGGTTAGCAGTAGTGGAGATGGAATCGATGGAATTTCTACAAGAAACGGAAGTAGAAACGAAAGAATTTTGCAACGGAAAATAAAGACAGTGACGTTTGATCTATATAAGACAAAAAAGAAGAGGATTTCTTAAAGTCGAAAATGGATTATATAAGTTTTTAGCTACTTCACAAGAAAGTTCACAATCTTACAGTTTGAGAATTGACTACAGTTATAGAGATAAGTATGTTAATTAAAAATTAACTTATTTTATTTAAAGCATTGAAGTCATGGATGACACAGGGATTAGTGGAGATGGAATCGATGGAATTTCTACAAGAAACGGAAGTAGAAACGAAAGAATTTTGCAACAGAAAATAAAGACAGTGACGTTTCCTCTATTTAAGACAAAAAAGAAGAGGATTTCTTAAAGTCGAAAATGGATTTATATAATTTTTAGCTACTTCAGAAGAAAGTTCACAATCTTACAGTTTGAGAATTGACTACAGGTATAGAGATAAGTATGTTAATTAAAAATTAACTTATTTTATTTAAAGCATTGAAGTCATGGATGACGCAGGGATTAATGGAGATGGAATCGATGGAATTTCTACAAGAAACGGAAGTAGAAACGAAAGAATTTTGCAACAGAAAATAAAGACAGTGACGTTTCCTCTATTTAAGACAAAAAAGAAGAGGATTTCTTAAAGTCGAAAATGGATTATATAATTTTTAGCTACTTCAGAAGAAAGTTCACAATCTTACAGTTTGAGAATTGACTACAGTTATAGAGATAAGTATGTTAATTAAAAATTAACTTATTTTATTTAAAGCATTGAAGTCATGGATGACACAGGGATTAGTGGAGATGGAATCGATGGAATTTCTACAAGAAACGGAAGTAGAAACGAAAGAATTTTGCAACAGAAAATAAAGACAGTGACGTTTCCTCTATTTAAGACAAAAAAGAAGAGGATTTCTTAAAGTCGAAAATGGATTATATAATTTTTAGCTACTTCAGAAGAAAGTTCACAATCTTACAGTTTGAGAATTGACTACAGGTATAGAGATAAGTGTTTTAATTAAAAATTAACTTATTTTATTTAAAGCATTGAAGTCATGGATGATACAGGGATAGATGCATCAGATATACATCATAAAGTCGTTAAAGTAACTGAACCTGTCAATAAGCAAGTTGTTGAAAAAAATTAAATGACATTTTTGTAACAAACCGAAGCAGAAACCAGAGAACCTGCAGCTTTGTACCGGAATGACAGTGACATCGCCTCTAATAAGACAAACCAGAAAAGAATCACTCAAAAGCGAAAATGGACGATGTAAGTTTTAATATCCTGAAAACTACTCATCGGATTTTAACGAGCATGGTCCCGTTGGAAAGGCAATTCAATTCCCTTTAAAATTAGGTATCACTCGACATCCCATCCCATTTAAGATTTTAAAGGGGAAAGCCACCCCGGCTTAGGGAAAAAAGCTCACAACTTGTATCTGTAATATACTACCAAATATAAATTAATATTATTTTAAAAATTTTTGTTTCAGTTATTGTTACAGCATGTCGTAAAAGCAAAATGCACCAAAGTGAAAAAGATCGCATAGAAATCCTCATAATGGTTGGCTACGGTGACAGAAAGAGATCTACGGTTGAAGTATGTGAACTTTTTAATAATGTTCATCAAGATCGAACGCCAATTTCAAGGTCTACAGCAAGTAAGGTAAATAGTTGCTAAATTTACATTAACTGGATCTGTGCGTAATAAACCTAAAAGTGGCCATCTCAAAATTTGTAATGGAACTAGATTAAATGGGTTACTGTCTTTTCAAGACAATCCCCATAACAGCACTCGTCAAGTGGGTCTGATTCAAAATATTGGTTATAAATCTGTACAAATATTCTTCATCAGGAGAAATATCATCCTTACAAAATTTGCCTTGTCCACGAACTAAACGAGAATGATTTCGATCGACGCTTTGCTTGGGTTGGGTTTTTTTCGCGCGGAACATTTTCTTTTCAGACGAGGCTACATTTTGCCTAAATGGAACAGTCAACTGTCAAAATTGCAGGTACTGGTGGCCAGAGAATCCTCACTGGATGCAAGATGCCCATACACAGCACCCGCAGAAGCAAAACGTGTGGGCCGGAATTTTACGTGATAGGATATTAGGACCTTTCTTTTTAGAAGAAACGTCAAACGGAGGCTTTGGACTTTTTGCAGTTTGAATTAGTTCCTGCTTTAGTTACCCTTTATCCAGATCACGATGATCCAGATACTCCTGAAAGAAGCATTTGGCTGCAACAAGACGGTGCGCCGCCGCCCCATTACGTCACACCGGTACCCGGTACGAGAATTATACCTAAACAAGGTTTTCCCACCTAGGTGGAAAGTAGGTGAGAAAACCAGACTTAACACCCCTTGATTTTTTTTTTGTGGGGATATTTGAAAGAAAGAGTACACAACAACAGGCCATTTGACTTAGAGACATTAAAACAGAGAATACGATATGAAATTCGACAAATTCTTGCACAGATTATTTAGAACGCTCAAAATGAATCTGTTTTACATTTAGGACACTGTCCAAATTGTCAATGGTCGTCAATTTGAACATTTAATCAAGTACCTACTATTGTTTTTATAATTATATTTTATGCTAAAAAAGCCGTTTTATTTTGTTTTGACGTAATAGGCAGATTACTTAAATTTTGCCAATTAATAAAGTTTAGATTGTCATACCTCAAAAATAGTTGAGGATGGGCATGTTATGTGAAAAATACTCAGAATTTTAAGTAGAATTCAAATATCGAATAAAAATTGGGGTATTTCATTTAAAAAACTAAAGTTGACTTGTGCCCTGATTTTTTGAGCAACCCTGTATAATACTAAAAATTCTTAAAATTTGTAAAAAATAATAAATAGCATTGACTGGTTCGAGCGTTTTTCTAAATTATACATGGTTATGAAAATATTTGGAGTGTTTCATTACTTTTGTCCACGCTGTATGTAGCCATATATGAAATCTGTGCTTCTGGATTATTCGGTAAGCTTCTTGAATTTTATTGACATTTAGGATTCGTATATATGTAACTAGAAGTCGGTTTCGCGCGGTGTCCAGTTAGTTTTTGATATTTGTAGATATCAGATGCTAGTTTTGCCAGACGCGGCCCGTGAGTTTTTTACAGGTGGTCAAAATTTTGTGGGCAACTAGTGATATCAACGCAACAAGCAAAATATACTTTTTTAACTAAGGAAGGTTTCTTAATAATGTGCCAAGAAATTATTTACCTACAAATAAACACCGCAAAAATCATAAAATAGGTACTGCAGTATATTGAACATTACTACTCTTGATATTTATGGCTTTTTTCTATTCCGTTTTCTCTTCCCGTTTTGATACGTTTAGCATCTCCTCAATAGAGGTCGCGCCTTGCACTAAAAGCCAAGAATAAACCGAACAAAATGCTGAGCTAAAAGTATGATTATTCGTAAAATAAAATTAGGAACTCTACCGAAACCCCGTTTTCTTTAATAAATACAATACTGGCGTCTAGACATAGTAATACGATCTTTGTCTACGCACGTGAAGGCTGCAAGCTGTAGTAAATATGAGATTGCCAACAATTTTAAAAATATTTTATCGAGGAACAACTTGTTGTCATACCACTTTTAGAGCCGATCTAATTTTTTAAATAACAAAAATTTTAAAAAAAGTTTACCCCAACACAGATTCGAACCCTCGACCTTCTGGTCAACTCGCTGAGATTCTACCTCTGGACTACGCTGGTAATGTAAGAAAACCGTTCCGATGCCGTAAAATTTGATGCCTAGCGCTGGCCTGACAGAAATCGTATTTATAATTTTTTATGTTTAACCGCTAATTAATATTATTAATACAGTGCAAATACATGCGCCTATTAGCTACCTAATTAATTTTTCTTTTTCCGAACCAAATGTTTTGAAAGAGTATATTTTACGGGGCGGTTTGAGTGTATTTCCATAGTGGGAGTGGCCCGATATTATTGGTGGGCCGTCGACCAATTGTGTCTCTTTTTAACTTCCTAAAGCGCGTATGTCTGTTTCTCTTTTAGTTTTAATGAATTTATATCGTCCATATACTATGAGGTCAATTTAAAATACGACCCAGCCCGGAGCGAGCTTGGATAATCTTTCGGCGATGCCTTGGCGTGATTCTTTCTTGAGGAGTTTTCGCAAGGAACGTGCACTTTTGGTTTTAAAAAATAAATTATTAGGTAGATCATTCCAAATTTTAGGTGGGTCATTGACCAAATGATCTTATGGACGAGCCGCGCCTGAGTTTTGCATGCAAGTGTGTCAGTGGACTTTTTTAAGTTATATATTTTACAGTTTTTTAAAATGGACCGTTTCCCTATTAAACAGTTATAAACGTGAAAATGAAAATAAAGAAAGTTCTCCGTCAATCAGCGATAAAATTACGATGATAGTTATTTGGATTTTGTTTTCACGTTGACAGAAGTCAATGGCGAAGAGAGACCGTAGTGTTTAATTTGCATGAAAGTTTTGGCTCCAGAATGCATGCTACCAAGTAAGTTGAAGGCTCACTTAGAAACCAACCACTACAATATGGTTAGTAAATCTCGTGACATCCTCGAAAGAAAGTTAAGAGAATTAAAACAACAAAAAGGCCCTTTTTGGGCACGTATCGAGTTCAAACAATACTTTGCTACCATCTTACAAGGTGGTATACGGAATTACAAAGTGGAAGAAATTCATACCATCGCTGAAAATTGATTCTTTCTGCTGCTGTAGATATGGTAAACATTATGATTGGAGAGTCAGCTGGCCAACTTTTGTCAAAAGTGCCTTTGCCCAGTAACACAGTTAGTCGCAGAATACAGCATATCGCAGAGGACCTCAGTGACTAACTGATCGATAAAATTAAAGGAAAAGAACTTGGGCTAAAACTCGATGAGGCCACAGATAATAATATAGCTGCCCATTTGATTTGCTAAGTACGCTTTGTAGATAGACGATATGTCGTATAAAGAAGATATTCTCTTTTGTAAAAAGATCACTGCAGGAGCAAAAGCTCAGGATTTGTTTGAGATCCTAAATACTTTTATGTTCGAAAGTAATTTGGATTGGATTAACTGTGTTGGTGTCTATACTGACGGCGCTCGTGCCATGTCCGTCTGCCTGGAGGCCACTTATTTAAAGCAAAGCCAATGCTGCTCTTTAGACCCATTGTATTATTCACAGAGAAGCACTTCATCGAAGGATCTGAGTCCTACACTGAACGATATTCTAGAATGTGTGGCGAATGTAGTAAACCTAATAAAAACTCGGCCGTTAAAGCCAAAGTTTTTTAAAAGACTTTTGTGAGGATATGGGAGCCGAACGCACGCGTTTATTATACTACAGCGCTACAGCAATGCGCGATGGCTCTCGCGTTGAAAGGTTTTGTCACGTACGTTTGATCCGCGGCAGGAACTTTAAAATTTTCTTAAAGAGGAACACAAGGATGTAGAATAATTTGCCGACATGGACTTTTTGATAAAGCTAGCCCACTTGTGTGATATTTTTAAAAAGCTGATGTTTTCAATCTCTCAATGCAGGGAAAAACATGCACATTTTATAGTGCGTTGAAACAGTTGAACCTTTTTTAGAAACACTAGAACTATGAAGGAGGAAATGAATGAAGACGGAGGCAAAGATAGTATTCCATCACTGCAGCAGTTTTCGCTCACCAATGCAGCTGAGTTTTCTCAGAATATAAAATCAGTTTTTGAAAAACGTTTATCACATCTTAATTGACACGTTGACAAATATTTTAAATATGAAAAAATTGATGTTTGCATGGATTCAAGATCCATTTTGTGTACTAGTGCCCCCTCCAAGTTTACTTTGACAGAAGAGGAAAATCTCATTGAGCTCTCTTGTGACAAAATCCTGAAAGGCAAATTTGCTAGTATGGAATTAACTGAATTTTGAATTTCAATATATGATAAATTTAAGTAAGAAAGCAAAGAAGACCATTTTCAACCTCTTACTTGTGCGAAGCTGGGTTTTCTGCAGTTGCTGTGATTAAAAGCAAATACCGAATAAAAATAAACGTCGAAAAGGAAATGAGGGTGGCTGTGTTAAATTTAATACCCAGATTTGAAAAAATGTGCAGTGATTAACAGGCCCATCCGCTCCATTAGTTTCGTTTGTACATGAATGGTAATGCTGCTCACCGCGAGTGCCGCTACAGTAGCATTACATCCCGGAGAACTCGACCGCAGCAGCAATTCAGTTTAGCTTTGTAGTTCGTAATATGCTGAAAGTGTGCAGTAACACGCGACTGTTGCGCACAGTGTTAGAAGTTTATAGGGGAATATCATGATTTAAAATATAATGGGTCGCAATGGGTGGTTTGTCAGCGAAGCTTATGGGCATTTAAGAAATCTTTGTTAAGGCACGTAAACAGTGCAACACATCCGTTAAAAAAGAGGCCAGCGCCCTTATATACAATTTATTTTCGATTTACTTATTATGCTGTGGTCGCGTAATGTGTATTTATATTAAATTGAGAACCATTTCGTCAGTTTTGGAAGAAATATAATCTTAAATGGATATTGCTCCCGCGTGATTGCGGGATTCCACTTTGCGGGATTGCAATCCCTAACCATGACATTTTGCCGCAAGTGACTAATGTCAATGGTGTTTTGTCTAGCTGGCGGATTTTTTCGTCATACGACGGTTTCCATGGTATAAACAGAATTTGGCATAAATAAACCATTTAAAAAAACGTCTAAAATACTTGACAACACCTTGTCGCGTTTTAAAAACAGGAAAGAATTGTTATGGAGTTGGAGATACATCATTAAGTCAGGTAGTGAGGCTTTCCAATAACAAATTTCCAAACACAGTTTTGGCAAAAATGACTGCTTGTCGAATTATTAGGGGATTTCTAAGGACAGGAAGCGTTGCCAGTAATAAGAGAAAAAGAAAAAAGTATGATGAAAATGATGTGGGCACAATAATAGCCCTTGACTCAGTTAATGAAAATCCTAGGTTATCCCTTAGAGCGAGGAAAAGTCAAACAAATATCAGTAAGTCTGAATTGCAAAGAATATATCACGAAAACAGAATTATACCTTTCAAACCCAAAGTAACTCGTACACTTGAAGAAGGAGACGAAGCATACCATTTGGAGTGTTGTTTGCTAATGGGAGAAAAGCTTTTACAATATAACTATTTACATCGATATATTATTATCTCGGATGAATCAACATTTACATTTACTTCAGGATTCGCTTCCGTAGACAGTATTACAAAAACATCAATGTGTGGTGTGCAATTTCGTATCATCATGGAATAATTGGACCCTATTTTATAGAAGGAAAACTGAATGAACAAAAATATTTAGAATTATTACAATGGTTCCATGGACATTTTTTAGATAACTTACCTACCCCTTGAACAGAGAACGAAAATTTATTTACGGCATGATGGTTGTCCAGATCATTCGACGCGAAGAGTTAGCGACTGGATGAATTTAAATTCCGGCGATAAGTGGATTGGCAGGTTTGGTCCTCTTCACTGGCCCGCAAGGTCACCTGACCCCTCAATATTAGACTTCATTTTATGGGGTCGTCTTAAAAATCTAGTTTACTCGGAGCCACTTTTCATATTTTTTTTTGGCCATTTTTCATATTTTTAGTTATAACTCGCCCTGTATAATACCAATCAGAGTGAAATTTTAAATTAATTGAAAATAAAAGATACTGGTAAATTGCCTGCCAATTGCGATATATGTATTTATTTACGTGAAAAGAAAAGGTAAATAATTTTATTAAATAAAACTATGCCTAATAATTAAGATAATAATTCTTATTTACAGGCATATTCTTATTAAAATATATACCCACAGAGTCTTCCGAAAACATGTTGTAAATAACAATTTTGTTTGTTCCTATAATTTGTCAGACATTTTTGCGGTGAATAACATCTGTATGTTTGCGACGGAAACATGTTTTTTAGGATAGTTTTTTTGGGTTTTTTACACTTTAAATAGTAGATTATTAAAAATTATTGTATTTTTGTATTCTTTGATTTTTCAAATTTTAAAAAATCTTAGAATGCCTAAAATTATTCTAAACAAAATGAAAATATTTAAATTTATAAAATTAGGTAAAACAATAAATTATTTTTTAAGAAAATACCCTTTTTTTCAGCCTCTTTGTCGTATTTTCTCGATTAAAGTCTGGTGATTCGTTACCGTGGAGATTTTTAGCAATTATTTATTTGTCACAGTAAACTTTTTTATTGAAGCGAGCTTGTAAAAACATTAAACACATTCGACATTCATGACATGACACAGTTTATGCTTTAAATTACCTTCCTAATCACTTTCGTTCAAATATATAGAACAGATTCTAGCATTTTTCACATTAAACTTATCTTCTCGTTTGCACAGACGCTTCCAAACACTTTGTGTTTCTTTGTCTTTGGGGAAGCTAAAAACTTTAATATCGGGCATAAAGCCCTTGTATTGATTGTCCACATCACAACCATACACAACACACCTCATTTTCATTTTTAAACTCTTAAAAGCGATATAAAAACACCAAGAAATAAATTTAAAACACAATGCGACCTTAAGAAAGACGTGTCTCGCTTATAAAATATGGCGGAATTACTCACAGCGTGACGTACATGGCCACGCCTACTTGCGCGGTGTCATATATTTTATTTGTATCATGATTCTTAAGTAGAAAAAATTTACGAGTCTGTTCCTCCACTTTAATCATTTTTCAGAGTATCCCACCGACGCCAAGGGACACGTGTTCTGTCCATATTGCTCTAGAAAATTCGTGAGACGCTACAACCTGAAAGTACACGTCCGCGACAAGCACGAGTCCAACGCCAACGACTTGGACTGCACAATTTTTCAGTTTTGGGCCAAGCGGGGCATGTTCCCAAAATGCCATTTTCAAATTCAAAAATTGTTGACCCATTTGTCCTATCGTAACACCTATCCTGGGACACTATATATATATATATATATATATATATATATATATATATATATATATATATATATATATATATATATATATATATATATATATATATATATATATATATATAACTAGTCAAGGTATCGACAAAACGTATATAGAAACCCTGGCGGCAAACATATACAAAGAAGCCAAAGCCACAGTCATGATTATATACGAAGGATCTCCGGAACTCCCCACAAATAAAGGAGTACGTCAAGGAGACGCACTATCTCCAAAGCTCTTCACGGAAACACTTAAAGAAATCTTCCGTAAGCTAGACGGGGACAACAAAGGTCTATGCATAGACGGAGAACACCTCAAGCACCTAAGATTCGCTGATGACATTGTACTAATCGCCAAGAACCCTGATGAACTTCAGCAGCAAATTGACGAACTAAATTCAGCATGCAATAAAGTAGGTCTGAAGATGAACCTAGCCAAAACCAAGATAATGTACAACGAACTGGTAGACAAACAAGACATACAAGTAAACAACACCACACTGGAAATTGTAGAAGAATACATATACCTGGGCCAACTAATACACATCTCGGGATCTCTACTACCAGAAATCAACAGAAGAATAAAACTAGCATTCGATAAAAACTCAATCATATTCAAATCTAGAATGCCACTCCGCTTAAAGAAGCGAACGTTTGATCAATGTATACTACCAGTCATGACATACGGATGTGAAACCTCGATGCAAAAAACAGACATAACAAGAAAACTTCAGGTAGCACAAAGGGTTATGGAACGATGCATGCTAGGAATAACGAGGAGGGACCTTAAGAGAATAGAGTGGATAAGACAGAAAACCCAGGTGATAGACGTCATCCACAGGATAAAGTCCCTAAAATGGCAATGGGCAGGACACTTGGCGAGAAGAACTGACAATAGATGGAGCACGAGAATTACACAATGGTACCCAAGAGGCGTGAAAAGACCAAGGAGACGCCCAAATTTGAGATGGGACCATGATATAAAGAAATTAATAGGACTAACCTGGGCCCGCATAGCCAACAATAGACAACAATGGGCCAAAATGAAAAATGAATATGTAAGCCAGGCTACACCATAATTGGAAATTGTTGAAACAGCTGGAAATGATGATGATGACATATATATATATATATATATATATATATATATATATATATATATATATATATATATATATATATATATATATATATATATATATATATATATATATAATGCTGGACAAACACATTTCTAAGCCAGAAATCAGTAAACCCCCAAAATGTCTCAAGGGACCACTAATGTGGCATTCAAGTGGGCAGCCTTAATGATTAGTTTTGATGTATGTTTTATTTATGTTTATTACAATACATTTTTGAAAATATGTTTAATAAAGTTGTTTCCTTTCACACCCAACTTACCTAAACCCATTGGGAAAATATTAAATATTGAAAGTCATGTGCACACAAAGTTAAATCCAAAGCCGAGACATCCGCTATTAAAATATATAATGGGATATAGAATAGATAACGAGATTTCCGGAAATATTCAGTTATTGTTAATAATTATTTCAAACACTTTATATTCATATAAAAATAGGGTGATTGCACTCAAGGGCATGCCACTTGTTTAAAAAGAGGATGAGGAATTTTTAATCAATTTGGAAATTTTTGCCGAGTACAACAGTAAGTGTTTTTTTTTTATTAAGAACGAATTATTTCCTGTAAACTAATTAAGTTTTAGATGACAAAGAGATAGATGTGTCAGATAGAAATGCTCGAGCCGTTACAGAAGCAACTGAACCTGCAGGTAAACAAGTAGTTGAAGAAACAATGGATGAAATTTCTACAAAAACCGAAGTAAAGGCGAAAGAACCTGCAACTTTGCAACGGAAAATAAAGACAGCGATGACTCCTATACTTAAGGAGAAAAAAGGAAAAAGCCACCAAAAGTTGAAAACGAATGACTTGATAAAAAGGCTTACAACCTTATAGCTTGAATATAAATTAATAATGCTTCAAAAATATGCTATAAACTATTACCATCATTGAAACATTCACAAAACAAATATTTTCAAATAAATGACTTAATATCACCAGTTTAAACACGATGGGACGGTGCAAACTATGCATTATAGCCCTCCTGTACCTACAAGGTTTATATAGGAGAAGAAAACTATTCTATAATAATTATAAAAATTGTAGTAATATACAAGCTGTACTAGGATCAAACAGTAGCAATTAGGGTGGATGACCAGGAAGAAGCAAAAATACGTAAGGGCAATAGACGGATACAGTCTGTCACCCATAATTTTTACTCTATACTAGAAGGTAGGAAGGTGGTAGAGGAATATACACTTAAAGGGCTGGTGAAATTCATAGGGATGTTTCCTGCTCCGAAAGTGTGAGTTGAACTTTTCTAGTACACCCGCGGCACAAGAATAAATAAATAACCAGAAAGATAACTATCCTTGTTGTCAAGAGCGACAACCGTTGGCCTCTAAACTATCGGTAGCTTGAAAAGTACCCTGAAACAGTTAGTGCGGTAGCAACTTCGGAGTGTTAGGTACTGTTGTAAATACACATATGATAATATACGTATCCAATATTTGATTACATTATTTGTATGTTTTTTATACAATTGTCTAGTTTTAAACATCCAATTATTTTAAAATTCAAAAAGAATGATTTATTATTTACTTTATTTCACTATCTTAAAACCTTGAAATAGCAAATAATATTTAAGTTACGTTATCCTAACAATACGGCCTAAATATTTCAACCATTGATAACCTACTTAATTGCTTCTTGTTTGGATAATACAAAACTATTTTTCTCAGAAATTTTGCCCAGACCGTTATTAAATTTACATATTACAAAGCTTTTGCTATTGTTCGTGCCATTAGGAACAACATTTAATTTTATTATCTGTCTAGACAAATTGTTATATTGTTATTTTTATAAGACTGGCGAATTACAAATAAGAGTAAACTACCTCCTTCTGCTTCGCCTTTTTGGGGTGGAACCTAATTTTACCTAGGATAGAAGTTGTAAAGAAAGTAGTTATGTCAGCCGTTGTGAAAAACAGTCGTTTTTAAATAAATAATTTTTAATAAACATTTTTGTCAGCGCGTAACAGCACGTTTGAAGTAAAACGGAGTGCAGTTTTCTAGTATCGTTATTTAACTTTTAAAATTTCATTTTTGTCTTACGTTTGAGATTACTTGGAAAAAATTTTTGAGTCCGTTAGGCAACAAAATGCAAACTGCAAAAATCCTACGCTAATGCAATTCAAAACAACACTTAAAAAATTTTGTGTTAGGATTTCTAATTCTGTTTATGAAAATTGCGAAGCTGATGCAGATAACGTTCTATTAAAATTATCACATTTACTAAAAGATGATGGTATTCCTGTTTCGGCATTAGTTTCATCGCCACAAGATGCCACACCTATATTTCAGGTTAATTTTTCAAAGAGAAGCTCATTAGAAATAAAGTTTTTAAGGTACTTTGCGAGTTATCTTATTAAAAAATGTTTAAATATTCATAAATGAGCCATATGTGAAGAGTATTCGAAAGCTCACCAAAACTTGGACGAAACTTTGTTATTTTGTTATTACAGAGCACATCAAAATGTTAATTTGGATACATTTGGTAACCTAAAGATGCCCCATAACGATTTTGTAAATTAGATATCTTTATTAGAAATAATATTTCAAAGGAATTTCGAAGACATTGTTTTAAAAAATGATGGTATTGCCCATTTTGTAAATATTTGTAAAGATAGTCGCTTTGTTTATACTTGCAAAAGTTTTCCACACCAGTATTTAATTAGGTTGTAGGTAGAGTAAGGTTATTTTACGCTCTGAATGAAAGTAGCAATTTATGTGAAATACGTCAAAATGTCGTAGGATATAGAAACCCAGTATATCTTAAGGCAACCTAAGACAACCCACTAATTACATTTTTAACTAAATTATATTTTTTTAATAATTTAACATTACAACATATTATTTCCTAGGTACGCCTATGGTTATATCAAAAAATTTTAATTCAATTCTGACTCAAGGTCCCTCGGCGTTACTTAGGCTTAGGTCTTCGTGGGCTGTCAAAGACAACAAATAGAAGAGGTAATGAACCAAGTTAAGGCAAATCCCAACGCAGGAGTCAAAATACAAGATGCGAAGATATGCCTCCGTTTGCAGATGGCATAGCTATTTTAGCTAAAAGCGAGAAAAAGCTTTAGGACACCCTAACCCAAATGATGGAAATACTTTCCGATAAAATGCAAAAAAATGGTAAGAAGACGAAGGTTATGAAATGTCACAAATCCAGCAACGAAAGGAAAATGAACTTCAGACTAGGAGAAACCAGACTAGAGAAAGTTAAAAAATTCCGATACCTGGCAGCATCATAACAAAAGACAATCGCAGCAAGTATAATTCAAAGAGCAGAATAGCGGAAGCAAGGAAAGCTTTCGCAGAGAATGCCAAACAAACAAAGATATAGGATTTTGGAAGCTCGTCTTAGAAGATGACATGTGGAGCGTTGCTGTATACGGGTGTGAAGTTTGGGCGCTAGTGAAAAAGAAAAACGGCAAATAGAAGCATTGGAGATGTGGTGCTACAGAATAATGATGAAGGTAAGTTGGGTTAACAGGCTCAGAAATTACAAAGTGCTGAATCGAATCAGAGACGTAAGTACTATTTGGAGAATATTACAAAAAGGAGGCAAAATGATCGGACACATTCTAAGACATGGCGGTCTAACACAACTGATTGTGACGAGAATGACAGAGGTAGGCCTAGACTAAGTTATTTCGATCAAATTGTCAAAGACAAAGGTAAGGTTAGCCATAGGTAAACGAAAGATTTAGCACATAACCTTCAAAGATGAAGAGTTGCGTCAAACAAATCTTAGGATTAAGACACCAAAGAGTAGATCGTATAAGACACATGTATTTTGGACTAATTAATAAATCTATTTCTAATAAAAAAAATTTAATCACCTTACTGGAGAAAGGAAACAAAAATATTAAAAACATTTTTTTTACGATTTGACGAAAACATGGTTATAGTTTTAAAAGACTGTTTAAATACTTGTTTAACCTCAGCAATGGTTCGGAAGTGCATAATAAAAACAGAGAAAAAGGTGACAGATTAACGATGAGAAAGAGGATCATCGTAAAGGTGGTAAACATTTTAAAACCACCATTTACAAACCTTAAAAACCAAGACCTTCGATCCTTAAAATTTGAGAATTTACTAGAAGACACGCCTTGTAAGTTAAGTCACGTAACTTTAATAAACCTATTAATTCTCGTTATAGCATCATTACTTCTAAATATTTCTAGTTTTGTAATTAGCTACATATGAATATCGGTGCACATTGTTAGAGCCATTCGTTTAGATTTCATAGAAATACATCCTAAATTTCATTAGGATATTTAACAAGAAGCAGTGAACAAAGACAGTATGGTATAGGATAAGATTCTATCCAGAATTGCTAAAATTAATTCAATTTGCTACCTAATAATACCTGTTAAATGAATTTAGGTTTCAATAAAATATTCTCTAGAATTTATGATGCCACCCTCAAAAAGGTAGAAGACGTGTACACATGTGGAGGTCAATGAAAATGGTATATTTTCCCAGACTCAATGTTTATACAGTAGATCAAAAAAGTATTCGTACAACTAATAAAATGTTGCACTTATCTAAATATCTTTGTTATTTTTAAGAATCAAATAATCACTATTGACCAACTTAAACAAGATTTATTGAGCTAATTATTTTAGACAAAAAAATACAAATAATTACATATCGGGAAAATAAAAAAATAAAAATATAAAAATACTGGACCAAAAAAGTATTCGTACTCATAATAATTTTTAATTACCTTCAGGTTGTATAAATTCAAAATAAGTTTTTAATATTTTGTGGAGTATCCTTTAGCTTCAGTGACTGCCTATAGATGACGAGGCATATAATTTACCAAGTTTATGATAGTAACCTCAGGTTATCCTGAGAATATCCTTGGAACGACAAACTGAGTGTACGAAAGTTCCTGTTATGACATTTTCCTAGACTTAACGCTTACAATTATTAGAAAATGGAAGAATTAATTAAATAGTGTCGTAGAGGATTTTAATAATTATGTTTTGTAGCTAATTATTTACTTGGAACTACAAACCGAAAGGTAAGAAGCTCCTGTTATCAGACATGCTTACCTTAAATGTCATTGATATAAATTAATTCTTCACAAGATGTTCAAATTATAAATTAACTGCTTTTTAAGAATGTATACGAAAATCTAAGGAATTGATACCTCCTTAATTTTTTTACCGCCAACAACCAATAGTGTTAAAGTTGCAGTAGAATATTGAATTAGCTTTCTTTAACTATTAAAGAAATTGCGGACCATTGGAATTTATGTTAAAAACCACTGTTTTCAGAGCCACAATTAAAATAGAATATATTTCTAGGAAGAAACACAAGTATTTGAATTTTATTGAAAAAATAAATACCCCACTTCTACTTTTCACATGTTTTATTATTTCTTACAGTAATTTACCGTATTTATTAATTACACTAAAAATTTATTAATTAGCATTGATTCAGAAAAATATTTTTGAAGGAAGTTCGAGGAATGAGTACATATTTTAAATGATCTCCTATTTCCGCACCTGTCCTTTTTAACTTTAACAGAGCAAAATCTCGCCTGGATATCAGACACATTGACATCAACAGACTTTAAAAACCTTAAGAACACATGGTTATATCGACATAACGAATCATTTATAACCACCAACCAACAGAAGAGGTGGAATATAATTTTATAAGCATTATCTATATAATTACCACCCAAGCCGCAAGGAACAGGGCAGAATATGGTTCCAATGGCATTCATGTCATGTATCAAGCTCTTTCAGATATGCTTAAAGACAGCATCAGCAGTTGGAAAAGTCGAAAACGGAAACAAAACATAATGACTAAGTGTTCCACGTGCTTTCAAGTGAAGAAAACTTTACCTTGAATATGTTAAAAATATAGTCTGAAGAGATTGAACCTTCTGCTTGTATTATTTAGCAACTTGCAGATATTAGGCAGTGAGAGAATAGTATTAAAAATATTAATTAAATTATGTATACCAAATTACGGGTAAATTACTATAAATAGATAGGAACAGGACAAACTCACTAGGAAAAAAGTTAAATTTGGTTATAAGAGAAGTGGAGCGTAATAAAAATGCTGAAAAGCTCTACAGGCGCCATTTTATGAATCGAAACCATCCTGCGGTGTCACTAGAGGTCGATAATTTAATTTATAGAAAACAAGTCAAAAATAACCTTATTGGACGAGTACTTTAAAAGAAAAACATGAACGTAAACTAGTCACCGAAAAAGAAAAGTCGTCTGTCCTGTAGCAGACGTAAGCGCCCCCCAAGGAGCTGTGAGACCTTGACGTTGGTGGGGGGCTCAGTAGCCGTAAGGATTGAAAGAGCGATGCCGGCTGGAGTTAATACTCCTGGTATGGCCACCCATGCCGGTAAGTTCTGAGAGGAGCAGCAAAGCTAAGGACAGCTCGACACGAGTAAACCTGTATAATAAATCATATCATCACACGCATCATTACACATACACAACACACACTTATTCACCCTCACTATGGGACTTTCTTCTGTGTGACGACTTGGCAATGAAATGGACTTAGAAGAAAACTCGTGCTCTGGAAAGACGGTGGCTGCTGAGGAAGTGCTTTCTAAGCGTGAGGGCTTGCTTTAACCGGCCGGCTAAGTGAATGGGAACCACAATAATCCTCCACTCAAGTCAAAGTGACACAGTATAAGCCGACGACTGCATGGTTTAGGGGAATCTAAGTCATTATTATGCGGACTCCAGGAGAAGAGACGAGTACTTTAAAAGAAAAACATGAACGTATACTAGTCACCGAAAAAGAAAAGTCGTCTGTCCTGTAGCAGACGTAAGCGCCCCCCCAAGGAGCTGTGAGACCTTGACGTTGGTGGGGGGGGGGGGCTCAGTAGCCGTAGGGATGCAAAGAGCGATGCCGGCTGGAGTTAATACTCCTGGTATGGCCACCCATGCCGGTAAGGTCTGAGAGGAGCGGCAAAGCTAAGGACAGCTCGACAGGAGTAAACCCGTATAATAAATCATACCATCTCACGCATCATTACACATACACACTTATTCACCCTCACTATGGGACTTTCTTCTGTGTGACGACTTGGCAATGAAATGGATTTAGAAGAAAACTCGTGCTCTGGAAAGACGGTGACTGCTGAGGAAGTGCTTTCTCAGCGTGAGGGCTTGCCTTAATCGGCCGGCCAAGTGAATAGGAACCACAATAATCCTCTCCCCAAGTCAAGGTGGCACAGTATAAGCCGACGACTGCATGGCTTAGGGGAACCTAAGTCATTATTACGCAGACTCCAGGAGAAGGGGCGATTCCTGCTTTAAGAAGGCTTCCTGTAGTATGCGGGGCACTGCTATGGGCGACCGATGATTTCCTCCGCAACTCGTGGGACCAAAAATGGAAAAAAATGGAAGAAAATAAAGAAACTGGAAAAGGCGATGGGACAAATACAAGCACTGATCCATTTGCAAAGAAGCCACTTTTGCAATCCACACTGCAAAGGGCAAGTGCACTTGGGATTCCGAGAACTCCTCCTAGGATGAGGACGTATTCCCTTCCAAGAATAGAAGATCTAGTAAGAATGGATACTGACACAGATGTGATTCACTCACTTGAGAAACCAAGCAAGAGAAAGAGAGCAGAACACAAAACCGTTTCGAGTGACCCAAACTATATAGGGCGAAAATTTAAAACTACTATAGAGGACGTAGCTGAAGATATTAAAGAATTGGAGTCAGTGATTAGTGGCATGTATAAACCAAAGCAAGAAATTAAAGACATCTCTAAACGACAAAATATTGTCACGCCCTGGTTTTATGGCTGCAACTAGGGGCGTAGAGGTAACGGAACCTTAACTAGATTGAAACTAAACGTGCATGATTTAAAACAAACTTAAATCATTTATTTACAAAAAATAGGAACATTCAATGACAAACAAAATACAGATTTATGTTATTACTCTCGAAAGACAACTTAATTTTATATTACTTACATTAAATATTTGAAGATCATTTCTTCTACAATCTATCACAATCACCAACGTATCGGACCGAGGATGGTGCACTAGTGTCCTTTCCGACTCTTGTCTTTGCGATCGCCCCATTACCTAGTCAGCAATTTCCCCCTTTATTTGGAGCGTTGACTTTAGGTCGAAAACCTTGATAATGCTGACTAGATAATTAGACGTCGTTTCAATAAATTATTTCGAGTAATTATTTGATTTTATAAAGGAACTATAATATTTCATAGTTGCAATTTTAATGTATATTCAATAAATAAGCTACGTCCTGCCAATGTAGAGGGCAATAACTTGCGATTAAGTAAAATAGGATTACAATTTACTTATTGAACTCCCAAATATTGATCTATGGTATATTATTGGTTTTTCCACTTGTGACAATATTTCAACCAACTGTTCTCGAAGGACATGGCAGAGTGGCTATAGAAAGTAGTTGATAACAACACAAATTAGGAACAGTATCAGCGATGGTACAATGAAAATCAGGAACTACGAAGGCAAATACAAACTTTGGAACAAAAAAATAAACTGGAGCAAGAAGAAGGCACCGAATGCACCAAAAACTGTATGCGTTGCAACGAATGCAAACAACTAGAGAAAAACAGTACGAAGGCGAGCTTTACTAGAAGACGAAGCGTTTGAAAATTTCCAAAGGGCGACAGAAGATTACTGGCAAAATGAAATCTTTCCAAAAATCAGCACTGAGTTGGGACAAATATGGGAGTATCCAGCCAGACAGGAGATTGTACTCCCATGTAGCAAGAATTTTGAAAGCGGAAATTGTTTCGAGAATGTGGCTTTAAATAGATGGGGGGCAAAGAAGGCCTAAAGAGACAATCAAAGAGCAAAGGAGAAGTGGCAATAATGACCCACACACTGGGTTTCCCAGATGATGATGGCGAAATGTCATATCTGTCTAGAGGCATAAATTACCCCATAGTTATGGATGACGACATAAAGGAGGAAGCAGAGGATAAGATAATGTTTCAATCGATGAAGACTGTAAAAGAGCACTTACTGAAACAAAAGAAGACAAAACTCGCTATACCAGAGCTCGAAGGAGTCTGTGGTGTTATATTCAAACGGATAGTGGAATAACTATCCGCTGAAGAAGGAGTGGAGATTATAATGCACAAATCAGAGACGAATAGCAAGAACCAAGGATTTGGCAACCAACCGTTAAGCGTGAACGATCATACCAAAAGACCTAGACTAAACACAATGAAAGACGATGACAATAAACACAAGAAACCTAAGGATACTTCTGATGAAAAAGATGAAATATTTTTTACTGGAAAAATAATCGAGTCGCGGTATTCACCATTGAAACTATATTTATGAGTATTTAATGATTACGTGACGTGACCATTTTTTGCGTCTTCCTAGATACATTTTTTTCAAAGTCGTGGAGCACCTACAGCAAACTACACAATAATATTATTTTCTTTTGATCAGATGCACCATGCTGTTTAGTGGCAAATACAATACCATACATTTTCACCTGTCAATTAAAACTGGCATCATTTTATTAGTTGTATAAAAAAAAACTGCTTAAAGATTAATACTGTTAAATTTTTAGCAGCTAAACACGAAGAAGTTAACAAAAAGAAAGAAAAGTCGAAACAGGGAGATGATGCTCAGCCTTCTTCATCTGGTAAGATAAGATAGGAAAACTTGTACTTGGAAATTGAGTTCATAGATTAAGCAGTAGTTTTTTCTATAAATAATGCACGTATTTTATCAAGAGTAATAAATTTATAATTTTTTTTAGGTCTTCATAATCTTAGATCAAAAATTTCAATTATACCTCAAGAACCAGTTTTATTCTCAGGAACTATGCGCAAGAATCTTGATCCTTTTGATGAATATAATGACAGTGAATTGTTGAAAGCATTGGAGGACGTTGAGTTACAAGAAGCCATTGAAGATTTAACATCTGGATTGAACTCACAGATGTCAGAGGGTGAGTACATTAAAATATTAAAGCATCTCACTTGGACATTAGCATTGATTAGTTTAATCGTACTCTGACGCTCTGAGCCAAGTTAAGGCATGAAACATGTTTTTTTTGCTTCTAAATTTTATGTTGCAAAGAAATAAACCCTAAAAAAGACATGTATTATAAACTTTTACACTAAACAAGTGTTTTTTTTTTGTTTTAAACATTTTGTTTGTTTGGAATAACTTTCTTATTATGTCATGTCATTTAACTTTTTGGTCACTTGTATTTTTTTGTTTTTGCACTATTTTGAAAATATGTGACAAAATGTGACTGAAAATACCATACATTTTCGCCTGTAAAATACAAAATGTTATTTTATGATAAATAGTTGAGTGTTTTTTTTTTCAAAGTGGTGTATTTCTTAGTGTCTAAAAATTATGATAAGAAAATCCCGAAATTATCGTAAATTTCCCTTTTTTCCAGCTGTTTGACTTTTTTCAACAGATTTAGGGAAATTTCCCTACCAATGGCAACACTGCATCAAGAGACTGGTGAAATTAAACCGCAATTCTGCCAAAATGTTATAGACAATTTTACGCAAATAATGGTCGTCTGTCCTGTGTTACCTGTAGCAGATATAAGCGCAAAATGGCGAATTTTGTGAAAATTGTGACTCTAGCATACTTACTTTGAGGAAGGGCGGGAAGAAGTTGAACGTGTAGGGAAAAATCCCTTCTATGTGTTTATGCAGATAAAAGATGATTACCATATACGAGAACGAGAATTTGTTTTGCTTAGAATGCGTAGAAAATTAATTAAATTCTATTTCTCATCGGAAAATTCCAAGGGCAGATTTATCTATACAATAACTGTTTCAAGGTAAAAAGTTATGAATACTTATCTCATCCTTATCATTATCATCAATGTTTTACAGGCACCCAGAAAGAAAAACATGTTTTTTTAATAAAAATGACTCAAATTTGTAAAAGATAAATAGTATTTTTTTCTGTGCCGTTTAAATTTAACAGCATAAATTATTTTTGTACTAATTGTTACATTTTTTTGTGGCTCCGATTCTGGCCGATCCTCCGACGAGGTCCCCTAGTAGTGTATATTATCCATGTTGAAACCAGGGTAAGATGATGCTGCGTTGCGGGTAAGAGGGTTAAAGGCAAAACTGCGAAGAATGCAGGGTTTTAGATTTCCGTAAATAGTAATTAGTTTATTGTTAATAATTCTTTCAAACATCTTATATCAATATACGGGGACACAAAATAGGGTGACTGCACTCAAGGACATATCACTTGTTTAAAAAGATGGGGAATTTGTAAATCAGTTTGGTAATTTTTCCTGAGTAGGATATGCTTACGTACAACGGTAAGTGTTTTTATTAAAAACGAACTTAACTCTTGTAAAGTAATTAAGTTTTCGACGACTGAGGGATAGATAGAGAGGCTTGAGCCGTTACAGAAGCAAGTGAACCTGCAGATAAACAAGTACTCTTAAGCACTTGACAAAAAGGCTTTACATCCTAACAGCTTGATAATTTACTACCAAATATAAATTAATATTTCAAAAATATGTTATAAAGTAGTAGTAATTATTAAAACACCCACATAACAAATATTTGCAAATCAAAGACTTAAATATTACCAGCTAAAATACGATGCGAGGGTGCAAACTGTATTATAACCCTCCTGTATCTACAAGGTTTATCTAGGAGAAGAAAACTATTATCAAATAACAAACTTACATATAGGGTGTTCCACTTGGCGCCATTTTTCAACAACTGAACTTAGACATTTTATTTTTGCATGTGCCATCTAGATACACGGAAATTTAATTATTACCAGACCACGGGCATCGCCGTGCGTTAGTTAATTTTATCTTAGAAGTTAGAAATAATGCAGAATTTTTCAATAAAATTATCTTTTCCGACGAAGCTCATTTCCACCTCGAAGGATATGTGAACAAGCAAAATTGTAGGATTTGGGAAAGTGAAAATCCTCGAGTGATTTAAGAAAAACCTTTACATTCTCTTCGAGTAACCATGTGGTGTGCATTGTGGGCTGGCGTTGTTATAGAGCCATTTTTTCATGAAAATGACTTTGGTGAAACGGTTAATGTTAATGGTGATCGTTACCGTTAAGAAACTTTTTATGGTCCCAACTAGATAATATGCACCTTAGTAATATGTTATTTTAACAAGATGGCACCACGTGTCGCACGGCGAGGGAAATATGAATTTGTTACGGACACGTTTTCCTGGCCGCGTCATTTCTCTAAATGGGGATATTCAGTGGCCTGCAAGATCATGCGATCTCCCCCCTCGATTTGTGGGGCTTCCTTAAGGACAGTCTATTCTCTCAATCTGCAGACGATTAATAACCGTCAAGTTATTGGTGAAATTGAACCGCAATTGGGCCTAAATGTTATAGACAAAATTTTACACAAAGAATCGTCGTCTGTCCTGTGTTACCTGTAGCAGACGTAAGCGCAAAATGAAGGATTTTGTGGAAAGGAAGGACTGGAAGGAGTAGGAGAAGAAACCCTTCAATGTGTTTATACAGATATAAGACTGATTACCATATACGAGTACTAGAATGATGATCGAGGCATACTTTATTTATTTCATGCAATAGGAGAAATTTCTCATCCTATCTCTACTACTGTTTTGCTTAGAATGAGCAGGAAATTAATTAAATTCCATTTCTCATAGAAAAATACCAAGTGCATATTTATCTCTGCAATAACTGTTCCAAGGTAAAAAGTTATGAATACTTATCATTATCATCAATGTTTTACAGGCACCCAGAAAAAAAATACATTTTTAATAAAAATGACTGAAATGAGAGAGTTGCTAAAGATAAATAGTATTCCTTTCTGTGCAGTTTAAATTGTACAGCTGAAATTATTCTTGTACTAATTGATACATTTTTTTGTAGCTCCGATTCTGGCCGATCCTCCGACGAGGTCCCTTAGTAGCCTATATTATCCATGTTGAAACCAGGGTAAGGTGATGCTGCGTTTCAGGTAAGAGGGTTAAAGGCAAAACTGTATGTTTTAAATTTCCGTAAATAGTAATTAGGTTATTGTTAATAATTATTTCAAACACCTTATATTCATATACGGGGACAAAAAATATGATAATTGCACTCAAGGATATGTCACTTGTTTAAAAAGGTAGGGAATGTTTGAATCAGTTTGGAAGTTTTTCCTGAGTAGGATATATGCTTACGTACAACGGTAAGTAAGTGTTTATTAAAAACGAATTTGTCTCCTGTAAAGTAATTAAGTTTTAGATGACAAAGGGATATGTTTTTTTTTATCTAAGACATCCCACGTAGGCTTCAGCTGCGTCAGGTAAACATGCTTGATCCATTATAGAAGCAACTGAACCTGTGGGTAAGCAAGTAGTTGAAGAAACTGAAGCAGAGACGAAAGAACCTGCAGCTTTGTAACGGAAAATGAAGGCAGCGATTTCTCCTCCATAAATCACGACACAACGGTGCAAAGTATGTATTATAACATACCATAACCCTCCTGTACCTGTAAGGTTTATACAGAACAAGAAAGCTATTATAAAATAATAAACTTATGTATAGTATGCGTATGCAAAACAAACACTAACCCAAGAAGTACGAAATGAGTTGGGGACGATTTAGGTTACTATCCATGTTGGAACTAGGGTAAGATTATGCTGCATTACAGGCACAGGCAGCAAGGGTAAAGGCGACGGAAAATAAACCGAATAGTTTAAAATTTTTAAATAAAATAAACTTAATAAACGGTGAACCAAAGTCTCGTTCTTGACACATGATAAACCAATTTGTGGGATTGTGGCCATTAGCAACCAGCAATGAAGAAAAAAAGCTACTTAAGCTTTAAAAACATAAACGAAATGAGTCACCAACTATTTTACATGACAAAACCCATCAAGAATTCATCGCAAATGACTGAAAAAACCAAGGAAGAACGATGGAGCTCTGCAAAGGAGAAGATTAATCCGTAAAAATTTATTTTGAGAATGCAAAGCATGAATCCCCCGAAGAGCAATTTAACTTGACGGAGTATTCTTGACGCGTAAACTGTTGTATTATTTGGAGCTTTAAGGCTCCGAAGGAAATAATTTGTGATACAAATATTTGATACATATTTAAGCACAAATAAACTAGCACAAACAGTGAGAAACAGGCTAAAGTCTCTTAGGAATCAAGCAGAACGAGCACAAGTCTTGCTAAAGGCAGGCGAAACTCCCGAAGATGTACGAAATAAGTTTGGCACTCCGGCATTTACCAATTGGACGGTTCAGGTTTCTATACAATTCGGAAGTGAAGTAAGTTGATGCTGCAACATTCTAACAGGACACGATCAGTGAAGGATTTAACGCAAAAGACTAAGGTCAAACGATGCACAAGAGGTACAAAATGGGTTGGAACTTCGACAGTTACCAATGGAACAATTCAGGTTACTATCCACGTTGGAACTAGGGTAATTTGATGTTGCGTTACAGGCAAGGAGGTGAAAAGCGATGAAAAATAAACCGAATAGCTTAAAACTTTTAAACTAAAATAATAAACGGTGATTAAAGTTTCGTTCTTGAAATACGATGAATTATTTTTTGGGATTGTGGACATTAATAACAAGTAATGAAGAAAAATGAGCTACTTAAGCTTCTAACAGTTTCTAACAGGGCACGATACATAGAGGATTTAACTCAAAAGACTTGTAAAGTCTAAGGATGGACGATGCAGGTTCATCAGGTACATTTTTTTGCGAATGCAAAGCTTAAACCCATCGAGGGGCAACGTATCTTTAGGTAGTATCCTAGATGCTTAGGAAGCCTGTATTTGTTTGCACCTTGCAGCTACTAGTAAGCAATAAGGGCATCAAACAAATGCTCAATAAATATATACTTAACTACAAGTAAATCAACATAATGATGCAATAAAACAGGCTTATTATGAAGCAGGTATTAAATTGAGATTTTTTCTATTGATACTACAGAATTTTTAGAATTAAATTGTCATCATTATAAATCATTAAAAAAAGAATTAAAAGATCATGGTTATTGTAAAGAACTACTTGCATCCCCGGATGGTATTTAAGATCTAATGGCTGTTTTTTTTTTGGCTTACTGTTGGTAAATATTATGTCGCCGTTAATATTGCAGGATGATGGATAAAAGAATTTAAGTGGAAGTGTGGGTAATCAATATTGAATATATCTTTGGACAGAGGATATATTCCCATAGATATAGAATATTTAAGTTGTAATTACAATTTTATCAGCTCCCATTTCCCATTCGGCAAAGATATCTTCGTCTGTATTAACTCTATAGCAAAACACAAAGTTATCCTATTGTAGCAGTTTGTAAGGAGGTTCAATTGATGAGAGGAGCGGAAATGCATCATTTTGTTTGATACATATTTAATTAAAACGTATCTTGAATTAAAATCTCTTCATATACTTAGGGATTTGAGAGATTAATATAAGAAAATCATAGATAGAGATGATGTTTTATTCACGAAGTTACTCTTTTATAAAGATGACACTGCATCATTCAGTTGACAAAATTTTAAATCAGCAGCTACTGTTGCAACAACTTGTGCAAGATGTGAACTCCCTACTTTTGAAAACTACTACATGGACAATTCAGATAAAACTCAAGAATAATCTGAATGGTTGACTAAATATTTGGAATTTAGAAGATCTCTGTCCTTGATGGAAATCAAGTTCTTCTATTGTATCAGTTTGTAAGGATGTAGTTTAATTGATGAGAGGAGCAAAATGCATCATTTTGTTTTGATTGACATATATTTAATTAGAAGGTATACTGAAATACAATCTCTTCATATACTTCGGGATTTAAGAGATCAATATGAGAAAATCATAGATAGATTAGGAAAGGAGGATATAGATGATGTGCTTTTCATGAAGCTACTCTTTCATAAAGGTGACACGCATCTTTCAATAGACAAAAGTTCACAGCAGCAGCTATAGTTGCAACAACTTGTGAAACATTTGAAAACTACTATATGGACAATTCAGATAAAGCTCAAGAATTATCTGAATGGGTGACTAAATATTCTCTCTCCTTGATGACCGTAGGAGAGGACCAAAAAGAAAAGAAAATTAGTAGCGTCAAAGGTCTGTGATGAGAGAAGAAAGCAGAGACAAACGCTAACGCTCAACCTTTTCAACAAATCGCAAACTTTGGGCGCTCATGGACGTACAAACGGTCATAGACACGGCCACGGCTACTACAGCCGTTAGCTTAGGAACATGAGAAGCTGCAAACGCTTTTAGGGAGAGCTACAAGAACAGTCTCAAAGTCAGAGTCAACTTAACTATTAACCAACGAAACGAGTTGACCGACTGTTTGACTTTCCAGTCAGTATTCCTTGGAGGGAAAACTGTGACAAACGACCCTCCCATTTTGGCCGCATTGCGCGATCTCGTCCGCGATGTAATGGAGCGAGACTTTCTCATACTAACGAGAGGACGATGATTGTTGGCGCGTCCACGAGGGAAATACCAAAATACAATGCTAATCGCAATATACATTACTACGTCTATGGTGGCGAATCTAAAGACTACTACAGAATAATTCGACCGGCCCTAAACACCATAGCTAAGCAGTTAAAATCGAAAGCCTGCAAGAAAAATAGGGCAATATTTCTCCCTCAATCCGATCACCCGGACAGATGTGAATCTAGAGGTATAATAAAAAGATATACCAATATTGAGCGGGTGGTTAGAGACAATGTCAATCTTAATAAGATTCACCTTGAGCCGGTAAAATGCAACACTTTGGAGTTGGAAGATAGTTTCTACAACTGGCATAGGAAGTCATACAATAATGGGATCTAGAGAGCAAGAGTTATAATTTAAGAAAATCTTAGAAGATTATGTATTTAAGACTGGATCCACCACCTGGGACCATTACATCAGGATCTTCAGGGATTAGAGTCAATCCAAGTCCTTTAGCATCTGTATCTCCCTAATTTCTTAAAAGCATTATTAATAAATAGATATTAAATAATAATAATAAAAAGCAAGGAACAGCCCAATGTTCCTAAGAAAACAAGCAGAACAAGCACAAGCCTTGCTTATGGAAGGCGGATCTCCGAAGAAATACAAAGTAAATTGGGCACTGCGACATTTACCAATAGAACGGTTCAGGTTTCTATACAGTAGTGCTGCGTCATAGGCAAAAGGGTTAAACGCGACGAAAAATAACCGAGTGTATATAGCTTCGTTCTTGAATCTGATGAACTCGTTTTTGGGACTATTAACATTAATAATAAGCAACGGGGAAAAAGACGTAGGATCCAAAAACATGAACTGAGACTGTTCACTAACTTTTTGAAAGGACACATTCAATGGAGGACTTACCACAAAAGACTGAGAACGAACAGTGCAGGTTCTGCTATGAAGCAGACAAATTTATCGTACATTTATTTTGCGACTGCAAAGCAAGGACTTCCCAAGAGGTACAAAATAAGTTGGACACTTAGACATCAGTTACCAATGGGACAATTCAGGTTACTACCTACGTTGTAACTGGGATAAATTGATGCAGCGTTACAAGCAAGAAGGTTAAAGGCAAAACCGAATAGTTTAAAACTTTCAAACAAACTTAACTTAATAAATGGAGAAATAAAGTTTCGATCTTGAATTTTGATGAACACTTTTTGGTATTGTTGACATTAATTCGAGGCAATACAGGAAAAAGCCTACTAAGGCTTCAAAGACATGACCTGAAACTAGCAACTAACTTTCTAACAAGTCACCCGTGAAGGATTCAACACAAATGACTGACGAGGAACGGTGCTGGTGTTACTATGAAGCAGATAAATTCGTGGAATATTTATTTTGCAAAGCGTAACCCACCAAAGGGTCACTTATTTTAGGAAATATCGTTGATGCATAATAAAATGTTAAAACACTTGTCCCGGGAGATTTTTAAACTGCAATAAAGATTATGAGGTATAACTGATGAAGAACAGGTTTAGGTAGATCAGTTTCTGTTTTTCTATGTCACCTTTGGGCTCCCAGGTATTGAGAAGCTTTTTATTAAAATACTTAAACAATCGTAAGTAGTCATTGATTTGCCATTTCCACAAACTCAGACTCTCAACATGAAGACCAACATCGCAAAAAGTATTATGCTTTAATATACAGGGTGTCCGAAAAGTCTTAGTATGGGCAAATATCTTTGCAATTAGTAAACATAGATACGTCAAATTGAAGGTGCATCTTATTGGTTAATAAATCTATTTTTTTATGTATTTTAACTTTTTCAACCCCCTTGAGGGGTGACGTTAGGGAGTTGAGGTCAAAAATTTTAAATGCAACCCTCTGCCGTGTGGTAATCTCATTTTAAAGGTCTTCAAAAATGAAATAATTTACCGCAAACCCGAGATCCGTATCTTAATTTCTTTTTAAATGGCAAAGCCTTTAAAAATTAAAAATCGTGAAAAAAAAAATTAAAAGTTTTGCGGCAAAATGTTTCTTTTTTAAATATCTTTAAAAATGGGATGCCACACGGCATAGGGTTGCATTTAAAATTTTTGATCTCAACTCCCTAGCATCTCCCCTCAAGGGGGGTAAAACGTTAAATTACATAAAAAATAGATTTATTAACCAATAAGATACATCTAAAATTTTGTGTCTATCTTTAATAATAGCAAAGGTATCTGCCCATATTAGGACTTTTCGGACACCCTGTATAATTAATTTAAAAGTAAAAAAAGAAACAGTTCGTGTGGCCAAGGGATTCATGATGTAATTAACGTGCAACTACTAACCACAAAATGGTTTTGGTGGTTATTTCATTCATTCTCAATTAAACAGACTATATCTCCACCATAGTTCGGGAATTCGGCAGCCGCGTCGAGTCAACCAACCTCCCGCACTATGGCTTGGTACCGGAGGAATGTGGTTTGTTTGCGGCTGATTATTTTGGTACTAAATCTTGCGATTAGGATGTACTAAATAAAATACGAATGTACTAAGAATCAAGACACTAAAGCATGACAGAGAGAGTTTATTTACTACATTTTTCTAAGAAATAATGTTTCGAGTATGTGATAATATTGTTAAATAATTAATAATCATGATTACAAGTGAAGTGTTGTAAACGTTAAATTGACTATTCAGAATTTGCCATTCTTAGAAACACTACTGTTACTTTGAAATTGCTGTGCATTTATAATAAAAAATATTTCTTATTCACAAATACAGGATTCAACACTTTTAAAACAAAACTTTCGGGAAGATTATATTCTTAAATTGAACACATATTTTTTTGAAAAATATAGAACTTTTTAACATATTATTATCAGCATACTTATTTTAAATCGATCTGGGTCTTAAAACTTAAGTGAATTCCGTGATTATAGTTTAAGAACAAGTAAGAAAAATGGAAAACACACGGGCGGACAACGAAGTGATTCCACAAGTATTTCATTTCACGGAACACTAAAAATGCAAGCGTTTTTTGGCACTTTTGATTTACATGCTCTTTGTTTCTGAAAACATTCCTTATTATACATCTCATTGCGATTTTATCAAAATTTGCGCCGGATCGTTGTGACTTCTAAACGAAACAAATAACCAAATAGTTTTGTTTCAAAATACATTCTTTTGAAAGGAAATTTTTTCAAAAAATAGTTTTTTCGAAAACGAAACGAAACTTTAAAAAAATATTTTCTCGAATACACGTATTTCGAACGTAGATTTTTTCAAAAATCTCCTGACAGCTTATTCAAAGACGCTTTTTTAAAAACGGATTTATGAAATATTTTCTCGAAAACATGTATTTCGAAAATACATTTTTTCAAAAACGCCTTCAAAAAATGGGTACATTTTCCGAAAATATATTTTTTCGAAAACAGTATTTAGAAAATTAAATTATGAACTCTAGTAGCTTGGATTTGAAAATGTTAATGAAAAAAAGACGGAAAAGATCCTGAACAAACTTAAACACACCTTTTTTGGGTTTGATCAGGTTTTCTTGGGTTTGGTATGTTACTTTCTCGTAAATTACTTTTTCAAAAAGTCGTTGCTTGAAAAAAGATGTTCTCTGAAAAAATGTATTTTTGAAAAGTGCCTTAAAAAATTTTAAAAATTTGTTTTAGAAAAATTGTACTTTCGTAAGTACTCGTACCGTACATGTGGAACGTATGCTACAATGAATTTAGTTCTATTATTGTAGACAGTACGTACTAAAATTGTCCCTTTCTTTATAAATTTGCGAAGCTTAGAAATAAATTCATAGTATAAAATTTAGTTTCCTATTTAGTCCTATTTTTACACTTGTCAGTTTAAATCTCTTAATTGTCAAATTGGACCGGCGGTTCAGCGATAGGAAATCTGGCCGTTAAATTTTAAATAAGCTGGTAACAAAAGTTTAACAAATTATTTTTATGCTTATTGCAGCAATGCATTATAAATCCTTACTCATACCTATGGGACCTCTACTTTACTCATCCCAATCATTTTATTTTGTCACCACCATTTAAATGTCCAGTTTGTGTCGTCTCATGCTTCAGGGTATGAATAATAAGATGTAGAATATTTTACCCTTTCAAAGGAATTATTCTCGTCTTATTGCATTTTCACCAATAAAATCAATTGTTTGTCAAGAATTTCTGAAGAGGCTTTCGGCGAAAAGAAATATCCATGTCTTCACTCCAAACGACATAACCATGAAGGGTACGAACGTTCCGCGAATCGATCTAATGAAAATAAGTTTAGGCTTTAATCAACTTTTCATTAATTCCGTATTTGATGATTTTAGGGCTAAACTTTGTTTTTTTTAATTTAACTTTCATTTCGAGTTCGCTTAAAAATATCTAATCTTACCAAGAGCGGCGTGAGATTGGTGGCAAATATCACCACATGTTCATTTAAAATTAGTCATAGTTCTAGTACAGTTTTTTTTTCATATTTCTACACATACATTGTCAAAAAATGTGGAGTCCGGCCCTGACCAAAGTTTAAGTTGTGTAAACAAAATGTTACTAGAAATGACATGTGTCAGCGGCCGCCATTAAAATATCAGTTAATATTGAGTATACCAAGATAAGTTAGGTAGAATCGATCTAAACTGAACCAAGAAGCCACTGCGAGTATGGCCCATTCATTACCATTATTAATCTTTTACTGTTTATTTTAATTAAAGATGTTTAGAAAGACGAAAACAAACGAACATTTTTCGAAACAATGTCAATTTGCTGCAGGCTTCCGTATCGTCCGTGTTTAACAAAAGCTAATTTATTGGAATTTTAAAATATTTTAAGGAAAATATTAAATCAAAGCTAAAAATTGATGTAAAGAAATAAAAATGAATGAAAAGCCTTTTTGTATCAAAATAGTATATTCCCGTAATAAAAATAGTATAATTATCAATAGAGACTATACAGGGTGTCCGAAAAGTCTTAGTGTGGGCAAACATCTTTGCAATTACTAAAGTAGAGACACCACATTTTAGGTGAATTTTATTGGTTAATAAATCTACCTTTTTATGTAATTTAACTTTTTCAACCTCCTCGAGGCGCGACGCTAGGGATTTGAGGTCAAAAATTTTAAATACAATCCTATGCCGTGTGGTACCACATTTTAAAGGTCTTCAAAAAAGAAACATATTACCGCAAGACCGAGGTTCGTAACTTTATTCGTTTTTAAATGGCAAGCCTATATACAGGGTATTATGAAATTCATTGCATATATTAAAACTGGTAAATCCTGATATGAATTCAGATTGAAGAAAAAGAGTCATAAATGGCACTTCGCAATAATAAGCTGGTAATCGCCCCTTAAATTTTTTCAAACCAGCGGAACCCGCCACTGACAAGAAACAAATGATACGGAGTAAGTTGCCAATTCTATCAATATTTTTTTATGTAACAAGTCAGCATAAGAAATAATGTTATTATTACCTTTGTAATAAAATGTCTTTAAAATACACTTCTTTTGAAATACCAATATAGGTACCAAAAAACATTGACAACACAGTACAGCCATTAATTTAATGCAAGGAACTAACTAACGCCTGACTACACTAAAAGAAGTTCCAATAATGCATCAAATACAAAATTTAAGATTCCACGGTATTTGTCACTACTATTAAAAACTGAAAACTTATGTTTCTTTACTTTTAAAGTAAAATCTCTGTAAGATTCACTTCTCTTATTATAAAAAGATATTTACATTAAACTTGACATATTACACAATACTAACAAAACCATAGGTATTGCCATTAATGAAAAACATTCCACTAACTAATTAAATACAATGCTTAAAAGAATCCATGGTATCAGCATTATTAAAAAACCACCGAAAAACAAAGAGTTTGTTGTGAAAAATTGGGAAGCAATTTAAAAGGAAAATGAAAAGTATTGGCGACTCAAATTAATGAAGCCACCTGCAATCAGCTGATTTTTAACGGGGGTAGAAATTGACGACAAAATTGACAAAGACGCCAAATAAGGCGATAATGAAGACAAAGACGAAACGAAAACACCCCCCTAGCAAATCGCCTGAAGAGGACGTCACACTGTTCACGTTTGAAAAGGACACACTTTCAAAATCGCCCTGTATCTCCGAAAAGAAGGAGGCTACGAAAATTCTGTTTATAGCATCATACGTTTCACAAAAAAAGTAGCTAGTATTGCGAAAACCGCAGCTCTCCATCTTTAAAGATAACCGAGATACCCTGCAAAACTGTCGAAAACTGGACACCTTGTACAAAAGTGGCCGGCATTTTAAACTTAATGAATAAAATGTTCTATAACAGTGGGATCATTTGCAGATTGAAAAGGACTTTCTAACGAGGTATCACTCGACTCCACCTGCCATTTAAAAATTACAATCAAAATGGCGCCCTGCCACCATCTTTGAAAACTTACTCACGAATTTACGCCTAAAAAGTAGTTTTGTAGTTGTTATATAACGTACCAAAATTCTACTTTCCTAACATTTGTTAATCAACAGTTAACAGGGGGTGGGGGGTGGGGGGTATCGGGTGGGAACTTTAGACGCGCACTTTATATATAAACTTATATACTCATGCTATGATAGAAATGTTGTTCTGAAGATGACAAAAAGCTTCAATACAAAGGCTTGGCCGTGAAGGGTATAAAATACTATTTATTTTTTAAGTTGAATCTGATCAACAGTTGAACGAAGTATGACTGCCACATCATTTAAACCTATAAAAATTATAAGACATAATTGATTATGGAATAATATACATAATATAATACATAGAAAAATATAATTTCCGAATTTGCCACTACGGCTGCTTTAGATTTCCTGCAATCCAGCAACGACAAGAAGAGGATGAAAAGGAATGAGGACAGAGTCCGCCACAGTGCGATCTCCGCCGGTGTCGATATGACCAGCGCGCTGCAAATTCAACACTAGTAAGGCCTTATTAAAATATTTGCAGATAAAAGAAAATTTTCAGATCTGAAGGAACATAATACAGATTGGAAAAGAAATATTCAATTTAGTAAATTTTTAATTTCTATTTATAGATTTAGATAGCTGAGATACCTAGATACTATGCATAATAAAAGTACAGCATAGAACATCATGTAAACCTTATTTCAGAAACCTAAATATTTTGACAACTCCATCTTCATATTTGCTCGCTCTGGTAATGTTTGCAAAGAAACATAAAAACTTGTTTTAACACCAACCTCCAGATGTACTCGCAGTACTCGGAGTAAATGAGGATTGTTACTAGGGCGATGGCACTCTTATTATACTTGCACACCATTCCAGTTTTTATCAAAAAGGACCATATTACAAGGCATTAAGGCGCATAACATTACCATCACAAATTAAGCAACTTGATAGTATTTCCAAGTTCAAGAGAGCAGTGACAGAAGTCATGTTGCAAAAATGTATATACTCCTTCAAGTTTGAAAGAAAAATATTTTTAAATGTTACATCTGAATGTTGTTTACAATATAAGTGTAAAATAAATTCTACATTTCTTTGTTTATGTCAATCATTATGTACAAGAATTATTTGTTTATTGTCAATAAACTTACTGTGTTGTCATTTACTACCGGCATATGTGACGTTGCTACGTCATTAAAAATAATTTTGCTGGCAATTAAGGAGATTATTATTGTTGTTATTATTTTTATTAATGAAGGGTAACATTTTAGATTTTTTACTTATTTTTTATTTTATTGCTACTCTTACGAACACCTTTGTTAGATTACAAACAATTACTAATTACAATTTATATAGATTATATTAGGTAATACATTAGCCTTAGAAAAGTTATTTGGAACTCAGTATTGACAAAAATCCCTTATGTGTAGAATGTACTAAACTTAGTACAAAACTGCCATCGGTAACCACATAAATGGAATGCTGTTCCGTTGAAACTCGCAAGTTTGGAGAGCAAGTTCAACTTGACCGGGCCGGTCTTCGTCTGGCCGACGATGGCCTAAGGGCATCAACGTGGACCATTATTTTTCTGGAGGTCAATCCATCCAATTCTTAACAGAAAATTTTATATCAACCACATGAAACGATTTTTTCTGTAACGATATGTTCCCACTTTATAGAAATACATAAATATATTGAATGCAAATAATGCAATATCCCATATATTTTATTTGATTCTGATGGAATCAAACATATGATATAATTATTTTACCTATAAGTGGTTTGCTCAAGTTTCTTTAATAAAAAAAATTCATATGGATAGAATTTTGGGATATATTGCTTATTCTTTGATATACATATGTTTAATTCTTAGGTATAGTGTGTAGGTACATAATGATTAGTATTAGATTTGGGCGCCAGAATTATCTAATCGCAATCTCCATCAATGCTTTAAACTTTTTTTTGTTATTTTAAAACTTTAAATAAATACGAGTGGGAAGTTTCTAGCAGACAAAATTAAATACGGTTACTACGGTTGAAGCTACGATATTTTAGAAATAAGTTGTTAAAGTTTGACATCCATAAGTTAAACGGTAACAAAACTGAATGACGGCATGTCTCCCAAACCAAACCCGAAAATCATCGCATTTTTTAAAAAATGTAGCGTAGTGAAAGGTACGGACAAGAGAAGAAGTAAATTTATTTCCCAAGGAAGCACGCCATGAAGACTATCTCTTGGTTAAAGACATGGCTGTGATAGGGATTGCTGGGAATTGTCGGCGAGAAGAATTGTATTTCATGATTCTCAGTGATGTTCAAGACACAAGAACACAGCTGGTAACCACGATTCCGCAAACTAAAACTAACGTAAAAGATGTTTTTACTGTCATTAGGGATTGTAATCCCGCAATCCCGCGGGATCCCGCATCATTTGACGGTCTGGGGGATCCCGCATCAGCCATGCGGATCCGCACAGCCATGAAAAAGCCGTAATCTCTTAAAAATAACGCGAAAACGTGTATCCGTGGTATTATAATATGAAAAATAATTAGACTGCTTAGGTATTATAAGTATCTTACTTAACTTACAATCCAACTAATGTGATTTACTATAAAAACTAGTAAGACTTATTATCTCAGGTAGAAAAATAATAAACATTTAAAGTTCATTTGCCCAAAGTTACTTGTTAATTTAATTGATAAGAAATTTGACTGATTTATAGTCATAGTAGTATAGTTAAGAGAGGCTCGACTTTAAAATACATAATTTTGTTAATTGAAATACGGTTATTTGTTGATTTTTATAATAAATCATTAAAGTTGGTTCAATAATTAAATATTAATTTATCGAATTTTATTAAATTAAAAAACCTCTGCGGGATCTCGTGGGATTAGAACCAATCCCGCAAATGCCCTGCGGGATTTAAAACACTGCGGGATTTAAAACACTGCGGGATTGCAATCACTGTCATACATGAAATAAAAGGAATTAATGTTCTCGAAATATACCGGAAATATGTTACTATGTAACCTAAATTTTTTCCAGAAAATTTTCTATTTATTGGGTACCGGAATGGTAGATGCATCCAACACAGAGTTGAAATTCACACTGAAGGTGCAATTCTCAAAAAATAGCATCTGAAACTTGAAACTACTGACAAGTATACGGGTTACTGTTTTAAACGGACCTCGGCGAACCTTCTTGCAAATGCAGGTATAGATTCATCCGTATTAAAGTGGCATGGTGATTGGAAAAGTTCTGCGGTAGCTGAAAAATATGTCGAAGATGCCATTAAAAGTTAAACGAAAATTGCTGGAATGATCCGAGGAGGTGAAAATTTGGTACTAGTATTGCAACAAACCAAGAACACAAAATCAACACTATTGATGGGGATGTCTCTTGCACATCAGGAATTAATATTACTAATAACTCGGATTGTACCATAACGGTAAATTTTAGCTTTAGATAATTGGACTTTGTTATTAAATAGGTATACATATTTTGATCATTACTTATTTATCGTTTTTAATGTATTTATGCTATTTAACTTAATTAAAATGTTGGGTTTAATGTATTTAGTATAACATAAATAATCTGTATATTGGCTCCAAATAAAATAAAGAATACTAACGTTAGATAATCAAAATAATAAAAATCTAGTAAAGAGAAGCCGAATTTTTTGTTGTTAACAATTTTTCATTTACCAAAGTTTGTAAAAAACTATATTTTATAAGTAGAGGTACCTATAAATGCTTAATAGAATTAATATATACATTAATATAGCTCCAACTTAAATACAAATTACCAATTTTGGTTAAGCAAGATATTAAAAATTTTGTAAGTAAAGCCTAATCTATAGTTATCTAACATTGTTTATGTAGAAAAAACAGTGGCGTTCGTACGGAATTTCACCTGCCTATTTTGGCAGATATTGACGCCACTGATTTCTCCTAAAATTAAAATTATTCCTGAAATCCCCAATCATTTCTAAGCAAATTTGATCTCTCGAATTTTTTCAATCCGAAGCACGGTTTTCGCTTAAAAAAATAAAAACCTTTTCTCTGCATGATCATAACAATATCGTTAATATGACAATATCACCATGCAGAGAAATATAGTTTATTTTTTAGATGAAATTTGCTTAGAAATGAATAAGGACCTCAAAAATTAACTTCAGAGTTTACGTACTTTGTATTCATTTGTTGTCAAGGCGGTTGTCATTATTTTGTTTGACAGTTCATCAATTTTTAAATTCAGTTTTTCGCGTCTTATTAATTTGGTGTTGAAAACATCCGAGCATTGTTATTTTGAAAAATAATGGTCGAGTTTACTAATGAGGAGTCGGCAGATATGCATTACGTGTATGGTTTGGCTGATGACAGATCGCCGGAAGCTAGGCGATTGTATCAAGAGCAGTTCCCAATAGAGTCATACCAGATAGGCGAACATTTGCAAATGTACATAGAAGGTTGACTGAAACAGGTACTTTGAAGGCAAATAAAATCAATTAAAAGGAGTCCATCGGACTGTAAGAACTCCAGAAATTGAAGAAGCAGTTTTAAATTCGATTGATGAAAATTCTGAACTTAGTACTCGAAAAAATGGAAATAATCTGAATATCTCGCACGTCCTGGTTTGAAAAATTTTGCACGATTTTCTATTGTACCCGTATCATATTCAACGGGTCCAAGCGTTACTTCCCCGAGACTTTCCCATGCGTGTTAATTTTTGTCAATGGTTTTTGGAGAAAATTGCGCATAATCCCTTGTTTGACCATGAAATAATGTTTACAGATGAAGCTAACTTTTCCAGAAACGCAATCAGAAATTTTCATAATAACCATATTTGGGCCGACGAAAACCCCCACGCAGTTGTAGAATTTAACCATCAAGAACAATTTTCGGTAAACGTCTGGGCTGGAACTGTTGGAAATTACTTAACTGGACCTTTTTTCCTGCCAGAAAGGCTAAATGACCATAGTTATCGCCGGTTTCTAGAGGAGGATTTGCCCATATTGCTAGAAGAAGTACCAATTTTAATTAGAAGCAGAATGTGGTTCATGCATGACGGCGCGCCCGCCCACTTTAGTGCTGCAGCAAGAGAATCTTTAAATCACACATTTAATAACCGATGGGTAGGTCGTGGCCGACCTCAACCATGGCCCCATAGGTCCCCAGATTTAAATAGTTTGGACTTTTTCTTATGGGAGCATCTTAAAAGTCTGGTTTACCGCACCCCAATAAACACTTTAGAAGAGCTGAAGGATCGTATAAGAGCTTCCTTCGATTTAATAAGAAATACTGGAGGTATACTTCAAAGAGTGCGCGACAATATGAGGAAAACAGCTGAAGCGTGTATCCGTCAAGGTGGGGGGCACTTTCAACAACTTATCTAGTTTCTATGTTCTATTTTTTTCTCACAAAGGTTGTTGTTAATTTATTAACAGACGATTTATAATTTTGTTAAAATCATTAATAGTAGTTATTGTTTTTTTAAATAAGAATCGTTTATTAGTTATCTTGTTGTTGTTAAAGAATGTTATGTTATTGCATTAAAAGTGTAAAAGTAAAATTATTTCAAAAAGAACAGTCTTCTAACAAAATCAAATTAACGATATTGTTATGATCATGCAGAGAAAAGGTTTTTATTTTTTTAAGCGAAAACCGTGCATCGGATTGAAAAAATTCAAGAGATCAAATTTGCTTAGAAATGATTGGGGATTTCAGGAATAATTTTAATTTTACCAGAAATCAGTGAAGTACCATCAATGTCTGCCAAAATGGGCAGGTGAAATTCCGTACGAACGCCACTGGAATAAAACTGAAATAAAAAAAATTTTGATACACTAAATAATGCCTCTTGATACATAGTACATGTATGCCAAATTTCATTAAAATATCTAAAGTGGTATTACAGCTATTAATAAAAAACTATTTATTTTTGAAAACTTTACCACCCTGTATCTCAAAAGTTAATACGTTTAGGACATACGTTCATATGAAGTTTTCTTTTTAAAATGGACCCAAAAATCGCCCCCCCTTAAAAAAATTGACATTCAATTAGAAAACACCCTGTATATGTCTGTAACAAATAATCACAATATTTATAAAGAAGTTCATTTTGTGGTTTGTATGACATTAAATCAAAGATAAAGCAGTCTTCTACTTCATTTGGGCTCAGATAAGCTAATCCACAAGTGTTTTTAAGCCAGCCGATTTAAGTTTTTAATTTGTATTCAGAACTTAATCCAATTAATTTAATCTTGGCTGTACAGTTTAACCTTTTTTGGCTACACCTCCAGGAAATTTCTCCACTTTTTAAAATTCTGTCTTTTGAAAATGTAAAATATTCGAAGATAAGCAAATCTTTTCCACGTTCACTTTTTATTACTGAAACAGACATTTTCGCTAGGGCGCACCTCGTCGCAATTCTTGCTAAATCTCGTATCTCAAAAATATTCAAAATTTAAATACGTTGTTTATGTATTAATCAGTCATTGCCGTAACGAATCCTACAACTCCTATCTTGATAGTATTAAGCAACTAAGAATTGACAACGTGTATCTGAGCCCTCTATATTTTAAACATAATATAGCTTATATGAAATTATGGCGCGAAACCTCGTATCTAATACTTTTTAAGTTATTGTGCGTACCGGCGTAGACCTAAGCGTAGTTTTTTGCAATAAATTGGATTCGTATATCAATACAAGTTTAGTCTATGATACAAGTCAGAGACTCATTTGAAGTTTTTCGCCAAAAAATTGTTAGGTATTTTTTACTTCTTTCAAAAGGTATTTGCCTAATTTGTTTTTTTTTTGCTGTGTGAAATAGCTGGTACTCTTTTACTGGCAAAATGAATAACAACAGTCGAAGTGCAAACATATCACCCAAGCAAACCCAAGCGAAAGCCGTGATAAAAGAGTCCATCAGAGTGTGGTCATACATTGATCAAGAGTAAGCAGCAATCTACCTCTATGGATTTTGTTGCACTTCAGAATGAAAAGCCCATAGAAATGATGAATCTGGAACCCATGGAAGGAGTAAACCCAATCTGCGCAGTAGAAGTCAATCAAGTGCCTCTAGAGGAAATGGATAACGTAGATTTATTACTCCTTCAACCCCCTTCACATTATTTTTGTCTAAGGACGATCTAGTTATGGTAAACGTCAATTGTGAACAAAACTTGGATTGGCCTTTAATAAGTAAACCTTTACTGAAAATCTATAATACTGCATCTGAAATGGGTTCGAATAATTTTAGCGAATTTGAAGAATTTCAAGCTCTGAATCTAGCTAAAGACCTAGTAATGATGGTTCTTCTTCGGGCAGCGACATGGAAACAAAAAAAAATAAAGCTTGGAAATAATAATGAAAGTAGTACTACAGAGAATAGCAAAATAAAAAGAAAACGAGCCAGAAAAGGTTAAGCTAATAAAGAATTGTGGAACAGACGAAAGAATGAAATACTCAGGAAAAAGGGAAAATAGTATGTGTCAAAGTAATAGGAATATTAATGCGCGTAAAATCGGACCACGATGTAATTCAGAAATGTGTGAAAAAAGTAAATTAAGAAGCTGCCACTTATTAAAAGATGAAGACCGAAATCAACTATTTAACTATTTTTGGAACGAACTTGACTGGAATAGCCGAAAAGCCTACATACAAAATCTTGTATCATCGACTTCTGTTATTCAAAAAATAACAAAAAAGTCTAAATCTAAGAGGAAAAATATTCTAAAATATTCAGTTAAGGTGGCTGACGCATTTCTGTCCGTCTGTAAAAAGATATTTTTCTCAACCTTTGATAGTATAAAAGAATGGTCAGTGCGGTCTTGGGTGTCTAGCAGTCCCGACAAAGAGAAGGAATCTCTAGAAGAATCTATTGGGACCAAGGTTAAGAAGAGAAAAGCAGTGTAGGTTAAGGCTAACTCGGCTCCAAAGATTCCTTCCCATTATGCGCGGAGTTCTTCTAGAAAATCATACCTAGAAACCAATCTACCAGTCTTCCGCAGATGTTTATAGAGTATACCAGTCTTATTGTAATCCAAATAATATTAAACAGATCTTAGGTAAAGAAGATTTACAATGCTTTTTCAAGAAATGAATATGGGATTGTTCCAGCCAAAAAAGGATCAGTGCGATCCATGTGTTACAAAATCTGAATGAGGTTCCTTTGGATATCTACGAGAACCACATTGCACAAAAAGACCGAACACGAGCAGAAACAGTACAAGACAAAGAATGAGCTATTAATGGAGAATTCACTCTTTTAACTACAGATGCTCAGTCAATCCACCTAGTTCCTGTCACTCATGCTAGTAGTGTTTACTTCAAGCAAAAACTTTTATGCAGAAATTACACAATTTGCAATTTAGCATCAAAAAAGGTCATATGTTATGTTTGGCATGAGTGTAATGGAGGTTCAGGAGCAAACAACTTTGTAACATGTTTATTAGACTTCTTAGATACAGAACTGACTGATCAGGAAAGGAAACAAGTTATCCTCTTCACCGACGGATGCAATCCTCAGAATAGGAGTACGGTATTAGCAAATGCGCTAAAGTATTATGTAAATACAAGAAATGTGGTTATTTGTCAAAAATTTCATAATCGAGGTCACACGCAAATGGGGTGGGACAGCGTTCAAGCTACCATAGAGCGGAGAAAGAAAAACAGAGATTTGTACACTCCAGCCAACTCCGTGAATTTGGTTTAGAAATATAATGTAATATTGTTGTGTTGCTGTTGTGATTTCTGTTTTTAAAATCTCTATATTACGTATCTCAAGTAAAATACTGAAAGTCAAAAGTCTATACTTCTTATCTTTATTTAAATCCCAATTTAAACTGAAATCTAAATATTATCATATTTTTTTAATGTTTTTTACCTTTGCTAGGTCCTTATCAAGTAAGTCATTAAATAAAAGCTCCTTAAAGCTTTATGAACTTACGAGAAAACAGTTTTTTGCTTGTACTGTAAAGTTGTTTATTTTGAGCTACGAGGCTTAGCAAGAATGACGACGACCTATAACTTTCCACTACTAAGGATAGAAACAAACTACCTTGAGAATTATATTAGAGTAAAACAGAATTTGGGTAAATACAATTTACTCAATCATAATTAGGGTCTCCAGATTATGGAACAAATTGCATGCAGATGTTTTCCCTTCCCGTCCCAACCTCCAATCCTTCAAATCCCGTGTCAATAGACTACATTTCCCTTCTCTTCAAACGCCCTCGGTACGTTAGTACTTTGGCTTGAAGTCTGCCTGGGATGTCTTAGATAAAAAAAATGCAAAAATCTATAATTTCTCAGAATATTATTATTTACCTATTATATTGCATTTAACTACCTGAAGGGAAGCTCCAGCCCAATATAACTCTCGGATTAAAAGACCCATTTGCGAAACCAGGTACAGGAGATATCTCTGCGCCCAATTTACCACCGCCGGAAAAGATATAAACATATCGTTTACCACATATTTTATTATTAATTACTAGTATTTTAAAGGACCCGAATATTGAATTAAAAATGTGGCAGATTTTGTTACAATATCTGTTACAACATTAATAGGGCTAATATTGTGTAATTATTGTTTCTACTTTATATCAAGGCATGATACCCTTAAAAAAAACGAGTCCTGCTCTGTTAGAAATTTAGTGGTTAGTTTCAGTTCATGTTTCTGAAGCTAAAGAACCTTTATATTGTACTTGGCGAGTGTGGCTGTTGATAAATCTTTTTCCCTGTCTGTTCTAAAGGGTTTATTTCCCCAGTAAGTATCTTTTTGTTCGCTTTCCCTCTTTTGAGTCAGGTTTAAAAATACCAGTATCTCGGAAAATCTGACATGTTATGCCAACGTAGCGAAAATTTATAACATCTTTATATAAGTGCAGTTTTCCCTGAATTTTTTCTTTAGTTATATAACTATACACACTTTTAATGACGCATTCTATTACACTTGCAGACCACAGTAGTATTTTTTTACCAAAATAGGCACATCCGTTCTAACTTTTTGAGACGTCAACGCAATACCACTTCTGATTTAGTCTAGTAAAATTTGAATTTTTTAAAATTCTTTTAAACAGCAACTTATTAAAGATACCAAACGTTTCGACAAAATTTGAACTTACAGCAAAGAATTACCATAATAGAATTTGCTTGAACACTCCCTGTTAAGTAGATAGCAATTAGTCTATGGTTATAATTTGGTATAAACTAATTTTCTGCAATACCTGCTCTATTAATATTTACTGTCGCCCAATATTTTGTTGGTGTGAAAAATATTTTCTTTTAGAAGATTCAAATAAGCATGGCTTAAGAGTTATATTTTTGGTTGTAGTTTAAGAACAAACTTTGAAACTAATTAATCTTTAGTTTTCGACTGTGAGTGTTAAAGTAAATGACCTAAAATTAACAGAACAGCTTCAAGAAGTAAGCTACGTAAGTATCTCTTTAAGATCTTCCCGCCCATGCAAAGAAAGTCAAAGGTCTTAAAGAAATATTCGAAACACTTTGTAGAAGTTTTATAAAACGTCAACTTACGATCACGGAGTGGTCTATAAACTTTCACCAAACTGGTTGTTACGTATGGAGCGCAATAAAGGAAGTACGTTAAAGAAGAAGACATAAGGCAGAATTGCTGGGCACAGGTAATTTCCACACCAATAATCCTTTAACAACTAGACATATTTTGGTGACTGTAATCCCGGAGGTAAATTGTACACCAAGGCCTACCAGAAAGAGCGTGGGGTTTCTCACACGAATCTTCAGGTACCAAGTTTATAACACATAGTTATTTAAATGGTTTTATTATTTATAGTCAGCTGTTATTTTGTAGTGCTGTGTGATCGTATATATTTCACAGTGAAACTAATATGGAAGCAAAATTAATATAAAGTAACCGTGGAAAGGATATCTGTAAATGATTACAGTTTTTTGAACAAAAGGTGCTAAAATGTGTAGAAACATTTTGGAGATGTTCAAAAAAAGGCTGAAAATCAAAAGTCTTCACCGTTGGACCCGAACATTTAGTTACCAGGCATGAAGGACTCCATACACATGAAGCCGATACCAAGAAACTGAATAGGCAAATAATTAGTAATTCCTTCAAAAGAAAAGCCATAGTGAAAACCCAACTCAGTGAAAGACCGTCAAAAATTATTCGGCAAGAACTACTAAGCAAACTGCCTGAAACAGTAAGATGTCGAATATATTTGAAAAAATATTTACAACCATAGACGAAAAGTTTTGTCAGGGCGTATTCCAAGAAGTGCTGAGGAGGTGCATAGTATTTTAAAGACATTTGGTATAAATACTAGCAAAGATGAAAGTTTTCTTTATATTAATGAACTCGAATTATCGTTTTTTCTTGCAATATAAACATCAATATGTTATGTCAGATGTCCAATATATATATATATATATATATATATATATATATATATATATATATATATATATATATATATATATATATATATATATACATATAATATATATATATATATATATATATATATATATATATATATATATATATATATATATATATATATATATATATATATATATATATATATATATATAGACGGGACATTTTCGTATTGTAAGAAGTATTTTACACGATCATTTACGGTGCATGGCTTAGCGAATGGTGATTGTAATTATATTATTTTACTTATTGCGAGATAAAAAGTCTGAAACATACAAAAACCTATTTATATTATTAAAATACAAGAGTTATTCAACAAATAAACTACATTTCAATCCACAAAAAAAGACTATTGACTTCAAAAAAGCGATTCATAAGGCAGTATCAGAAGTTTGGCGAAATGCTCAAGTGTTGGGATGTAAATTTCATTTGCGTGGGTGATGGTAATGGGGCTTAGCCTATTTTAGAGGAAAAATTGGAAAGCCTTTGAGAGGCCCCTAGACCCCTGTAGTTACGCCAGTGAATTCTTCTTAGCATGGGATTGCAAGAACATCGAAATCATATTCAAAAAGAAAACACAAACACATCACAATAAGGGACACCAGAGGTTCAATCATAAAACTAATTCCAGTAGTTTAAAGCGAACATTCTACATTTTGTTATTAGAGTAGTATGGAAAAACAAGTTTACTATGTAATAACTCAAATTAAACGCAAATTTTGGAGGGCATATAAGCTTCATATGTCATGTATATTGTATATGTATGCATATTCATATATAAGCTTCATAAGTATGTGAATGTTATAGCGCTTTCCGTTGGAAGAATTAGTGCACAGCGAGTGTATTTGCATCCCACTTTGTTCCACGTGGTTAAATCCAATTTTAATTTTTTCAAGAGACCAAGAACACTGATTCATTAAAAGACTTATATTTTGAACCTGAAAAGATGGGACTCCAGAGAATGGAACTATGCAATAATGTAATAAAATTTAATATAGAGTTACGATATAAAAATACAGGCAGTGGCCAAGCCCATTGACGAATTTTATTTATCAAAACCGAATGGATAATCTTAGATTGGTTGCTTGCATGTTCGCAGGACACAACCCTCTAAAGAACTGAAAAAGACTGAAGATAAGTACTACAGCTTGTGTAACGAGACTGAGGAATTTTCCCGGGTGACATGTGTGAATGCAGAGTTATGATCTGTCAAATATTCTAAAAGAAAGTACACGTTTTAATTTGTATGATGTAGTAAGGCAATGGTAACTTTAAGAATTTTAAGCATAAATATTAAACTTAAATTACTAGCGGCAAATTATGCAACTTTTTTAGGACACTCTATACATTATGTGAACGTCATAGCGTCTCCTGGAACTAGTACAATGAAGTGCATTTGCATCCTCGAAGTTGCGTTGAATTTTAATTTTTTTGTGGAGACAGAACATGGAGTAATTAAAAGAAGACAACTAAAGCTGATATTCTGAACCAGAAAACGTGGCCGCAGAAAATCGAAATGTATTTAATATAATAAAGTTTAAAAATAAAGTTAATGTATATATAATGTCTATATATGATTGTGGCGGATTCATACTGAAATGCTAACTGATTCCAAAGTTATCGAACCACATTAAAAGATATAAATATACATTCCAATAACAAAGACAAATGATTTAATTTAATTTAAAAGGGATGCCAGATTTGAAAGGTCTCTTGTGGCATTCAGATGAAATAAATGTGTAAGAGGAATATACCTCTGAATCAAAGATGTAAGAGATGACAGTCACTGGGGTCTTCGGAGAAAGTTGCAGGCTTTCAAAATTTAGAGGCAAAAGTTTTTCATCCTTTAGGCAGAACCACGAGATACAAATTTTTGCGGCACAGAATGTGCCAATAAAAGGCACAAAAATATATATTCTATCGAAAAAACAGACGGCTTTAAAACTCTAGATTCATGTACAATTTACTCGAAGCTTATTCAGAAATGCCAAAAGTATCTCAATCCATTGGCAAAATAGCAACAAAGTAACCAGACAATCGCCGATTAGGGAAAAGCTCCAGGACAAAGAGAGACAAAAAGAATTATTGGCTAGTCGCTTGATTATCCTAAGAATATTTCGGATAAATCAACTTAAACTGGTTACTTGTAACTCGCAGGACACAGCCCTTGGAGATCTCACCTCAGAAGAAATTTTAAAAAATGATGATGACTACTACAGTTTGTGTAACGAGGCTGACGAAACTTAAACACTTAAATCATGAATGCCGAATAATAACTGATGATCAATTGAATCTTCTAAGAAAAGGCCGTAGTTTTTAATTGCATAATGTAGTGCCGCACTCAATTTTAAAAAGAAATATTAACCTTAAATTATATTAGAGATAAATTTTGCATGTTTTGCAGGAGAGGGATACTTTGTGAATTAATATAGCGTGTACTAGAACTAGTGCATATTAAGTGTATTTGCATCCTTTTGTCTCATGTGAGGTTGCGTCCAATTTCAATCTTATCTGGACACCAAGAACATGATGTAATTAGGAGAAGAGAGTGAAAGCATATATGTAGAACCAGAAAACGTGACTGCAGAGAATGGAAATGTATGTAATGTAATAAGGTTTAAAATAGAGTTAATGTATATACAGGGTGTCTAAAATAGGTGATACCACTATTGCTATCTCCGAAACGGTAAAAGATACGAGGTCAGTTAAATTAGCGAAATTGTGCCATTTTCAGTCTCTATTCATATTCCGTTTACGGAGTTGCCAAATTCTCTATAGTTTCGTATCTACGGGGGATTTTTTAAAAATAGTCAAAAATTTAATTCTTAAATATCTCGACAATTATTATAGTTAGAAAAAAATTGTTTTAACAAAAATCACACGATTTTTTACCTTCTATAAAGTAACGTTATTGTTTTGTTTATACCATTTGTTTTTATTGAGTTACTGATACTAACTTGTCTTTTTCAAATACGGACCTGGACTTTTTGCTCCATTTTTTGAAAGAATACTTTATACCGTTTACAAAACTGTGTATAACTTGAAAATATTTTCCGACGTTTTGATCACGACTAGTAACATCATCAGAATTTTCTGACAATACGGACCTGGAATCTTCCATGTTAAGGCACAATTCACAACCTATCGCTATGGTTTGTGGTTCTTGTGGTTGTGAAATGGCACATTTACTTGAAAAATGCCAGGTCCGTACTGGTAGAATATCCTGATGATGCTATTCTTCACCAAAACATCGAAAACCATAATCAGGTGATACACAGATGTAAAGGGTATGAAATATTCTTTCAAAAAATGCAACAAAAAGTCCAGGTCCGTATTTGAAAAAAGCAAGTTGGTATCAGTAACTCAATAAAAACAAATGATATAAACAAAACAAGAACATCGCTTGAGAGAACGTAAAAAATCGTGTGATTTTTGTTAAAACAATTTTTTTCTAACTATAATAGTTTTCGAGATATTTAAGAATTAAATATTTGACTATTTTTTAAAAATCCCCTGTAGATAAGAAACTATAGAGAATTTGGCAACTTCGTAAACGAAATACGAGTAGGGACTAAAAATGGCACATTTTCTCTAATTTAACCGACCTCGTATCATTTACCGTTTCGGAGATAGCAATAGTGGTATCACCTATTTTAGACACCCTGTATATATAATATTCACACTGAAATGCTAACTGCTTCCAGAGTTATCAAACCACATTAATAGATATAAATATACAGGCCAATAACCAAGCCAAATACCGGAAAAATTGAAACGGTTGTTGTTCAATTTTTGCGATTTTGTGCGCTTTTAGAAAGCTTATACAACTTATATATTTGAAGCTACTAAACCAACACAATGATAAAGATGAGTGAGGTTGATCGCCCACAAAGAGGATGTCAATGTAAGAGGAATATACAACTGAATCAAAGATTGATGAGGTGGCAGTAATTGGAGTCTTCGGAAAAAAGACGAAAATTTACAAAATTTCCAGGCTAAAGTCTCCTTGTCCTAGGCAGAACTACATTATATACATATGTGTTTGCGTCACAGGATGTGCCAACAATAGACAACAAGGGTCAAAAATCCAAATTCTGTCGAATGGCTGTGCAGTTATCTGGTTGGGTTGGGTCCAGGTAATCTTCTAAAGGAAGGTGCTTGTTTTTAATTATATGATGTCAGGCACCCACAATTGTAAGAATTTTAGGAAGAAAGATTCAATTTGAATTAATAAAAATAAATTATGATTTTAGGATTAAAAGATCATTCACCTTTGCACTCACAGTCGAAGGCTAAAGATTGATTTGTTTTGTTGTAACCCAGCTAAATATGCTGTTCTTAGAAAAAAAGGATAAACCAACATAATGTAATACCTACAAATGTTATATAAAAGTTATAAAAGACTTGTAAACATTCAAATATGCTTATAATAAAATGTATTTTAAAGAATGGCGACGACTTCTTTTTATTATGCGTGTGTTGATGCCTGCAGGTATATTTTAGTCGAATGACCCTCCTAACTTTTAATTTTTTATGAATTGGTCCATCGTTAATTTACGAATTAGCATTTTAAGATAAAAGACGACCAAAAAGGCGGCTCATCCGAGCCAAGCGAATGAACGTTACCCACCATATATATTATAACCGGTTTATCTCATCCTGACTTTAGCTTTTTAAAGATATAGTCTGTTTCAAAGAATTATGTTTAGGTGCCCGCATATTTTCGTTATAACAGAAATGCACAAGCAAAAAACTTTGGAACACTTACTAAATTGATAAATTTAGGTATAAGACAACTAAGTTTTTTTGCTAATTTATAAAGAAATGGACATTTAATTATGTATATTCCCTAATCATCATTTAGAAACCAAGCAAATCGCAGCAATACCAGATATCTTATGATCAACTAGAATATCTACATTTAAAGCAGTTCGAAGTCTTAAACCTAAAAAAAAGTGAATTCCGGGAGTTTTCAGCCGTACTCGGGTTTATTTAAAAATACCATATTATACCTGTTAGAGTTCTGGAAGAAAAGGAAAAAATATAGGATAATATTTAGAGGAGTTTGATTGGGTTAACCAATTTAATGTTCTTGAATTCAAGCACAACCAGGAAATAATTCAGCAAAGCTTACCATAACTTCTAAGTCAGAAATCGGAGAAGTGGTATTTTTACAACACCATTTTTATGGGTAACTAAATGAAAGCCATTGTGTTTCACTTTTTTTACAGGGACTTAAATTAAGAACTTTTTTAACAATTTTTGCAAAATATATTGTAGTATATAATATGCCCCAATGTTTGGTTCCTTTTTAAAGCTTTCAAAAAAATGACGTTAAAAGGTCATTTCATACTCTTTTAATGATTACTAAAATATGCTAGCTGAAGAATTCTTGCAGGTTTTGTTGGGACTATAGAAAGAAAAAAGTTTTGTCTAATATTTTAAAATACCAAAAAAAATAAAAAAAATATACAAAATATATCTTAATTTAAAGTTTGAAAGTATCTTGCATATTTTAAAGACCATACAAATTTGTTTAAAACAGAAAAGAAAGGTTTTATTGGGACCAAAGACACAAGCAAAAAGCTTTCTCTGATATTTTAAAATACCAAAAAATAATATTAATAGGATTCCCCATTTAAAAATATCTTAAATATTTTAAGGTACACACAAATCAGCGTTAGACTCTTATGAAACCAAAGAAGTAGTTTTGTTGGAACCGAAGACACAAGAAAAAGTTTTCTCCAAGATTTTAAAATACCAAAAATAATATAAAAATTAATTTCAATTGCCAGTTTTAAAGTATCTTACATATTTTAAAGAACACACAAAACTGTGTAAGATACTCATGAAAACAAAGAAGGATGTGTCGTTTTATTGGGACCAAAGACACAAGTAAAATATTTTTTCTTGTATTTTAAAGTAAGAAAGAATGCTATGCAAATGACCGCAAATGTCCAATTTTAAGGTATTTTACACATTTTAAAATACACCTAAATCTGTGTAAGGCACTTTTTACAACGGAGAGGAAAGTGTATTTTTGCTGGGACCAAAAATACAAAAAAAGTTTTCTCCAAGATTCAAAAATAATATAATCAAAATGAGCCTTAGTTTCCAGCTTTAAAGTAACTTACATATTTTAAAGAACACACAAAGGTATGAAATTTTATGAAAATAGAGAAGGAATTCTAATTTTATTGGGACCAAAAATACAAGGAAAAATCTTTCTCTGTTATTTTAAAATATCAAAAAGTAATATGAAAATGATTGCCTATTTTCAAATCTTAAGACATCTAATATATTTTAAAGTCCACACAAATCCGTGTAAGACACTTTATTAATACAGAGATTAAAGTGTAGTTTTATTCAGACCAAAGACTCGAGTAAAATATTTTTCCAATATTTTAAAATAACAAAGAATAATGAGAAAAGTATCTCCAATGTCCAATTTTAAGGTATTTTACGTATTCTAAAGTACACACGAATCTGTGTAATACTACGATGAAAACAGAGAACGAAGTGTATTTTTACTGGAACCAAAAATATAAGTAAAATTATTTTTTAATATCCACAAAATAATATGAAAAGGAACCTCAATTTCCCTTTTTTTACATATTTTAAAGAACACACGAATCTGTGTAAGATACCTATGAAAACAGAGCAGGAACTGTATTTTTACTGGGACCAAGGGCAAAAGCAAACACTTTTTAATATTTTGAAATACCAAGATATGATATAAAAATTAATCTTACATTTTTTAAAGTAGACGAAATCTCTGTAAGGCCCTTTGAAAAACAGAGCAGACAGTGTAGTTTTACTGGGACCAAAGACACAAGCAAAATACTTTTCTAATATTTAAAAATACCAAGTAATAATACAAAAATAACGACACGTGAATCTGTGTAAGACATTTATAAGAAAAAGAGAGCAGGGAGTGTAGTTTTATTCGGACCACACAGGCCAAAAATACATTTAATAATGTATTATTTATTAAAATATTTTTATTATTCATATATATTAAAATATGAATAAATTATTTTAGTCATTAGATGAAATACCAGCCAAATAAATCCTATTACCTATTTGTCATTGACTTACAAATTTGTCAGTTTCTTTTTTGAAAATAGTTTGTTGCAACCTATCAAAGCTTGAATATAGCGGATTTTGATCAGTTTATTTAAAGAACGTGCCTAGTCCCACACAGATTATGAAATAAAAATTTCAAAGGCCTGTTTAAATTTTGGAAAAAGAGAAAATACGTATTAAATAATTTATACGAATGACGTCAATCAGAAACTTGGAACACGGTTATTAAAATAGTAGTATGGAAAGACTTTCTTGGCTCTAAATAACTTAAGCAGGGTAGTTTTAACCCTGTTTAAACTTTGGAAGATGGCGAAAACCTATAATGGGTGTACAATATACATATACTGATTATTTTTGAGTTTTTTTACAAAAAATAGTTATTTAATGAATTACATGTATATTAATAACTTGGTCAATGTAAAGACAACTTTTTAAATTTATTAATAAAAAAACAGCCGCCATTATGCCAGTTTGAGGATAGCATGGCAAAAATAAAAAATTCATAATTGACAAAAAATCTGAGTCGCCATTTTGCCTGTTTGAATATTGCAGGAAAAGAATAATAAAATATAAGCCCATTGTTTTTCAAAACTTAAAACACACCATTTAATAAATTGCGTATATATGAACTAGGACAATGTGAAGAATATTTTTTAAATTTTATTAACAATGCCATGGAGAGCAGCCATTATACCTATATATATACTCCAAGGTAAGACTAACCAAATATAAACTGATTATGTTACAAGAAAATATAAAATAAAACTGATTATACAATTACATGCACATATAACCGAGTCAATGTAAAGAAAATGTTCTTAATTTTTTTTTTAAATGCCCTAAAGAACAGCCATTATGTCTTAATACCCCAAGGTAAGAATAACCAAATATAAACTGATTATTTTGCAAAAAAATATGAAATGAAACTTATTTAATAAATTACATGCGTCCATAAATGAGTCTATGTGAAGACAATTTTCTTAATTTTATTAAAAGTGCCACGAGGAGCCGTCTGTATACTATAACAAACATAAACATAAACTGATTGGAGTGATTATTTTATAAGAACATATAAAATAAAAGTTATAAAAGTTATTTAATAAGAAGACAATTGTTGCTATTTAAATACTGCATGGCAATAATACAAACTGATAATTTTACAAAAAGTAGAAGGTACAAGCCATTTGACGAACTAGGTTAACAAATGGGCCAATGTGGGAAAACTGGCTTATTTTATTAAAAATATTAAAGAGTCGCCATTTTACCTGTTTGAATATTGCAAGGAAAAAAGAAAAATTTAGAATAACTAGCTTAGCTAAGTTTAATTTTTTAAAGTATTTTCGTTGCCTCTAAGATCTCACTTGGGTAGGTGAACTTTCCTTTTAAGAAAACTAACCTATATTTAATTTTATTTAAGAACATTTACTTGGTATGCCTAAAATTCACCATCATGAATAAAAAAGATCTCCATTCGGGTATACAAGGCAAATAGCCCGACCCACGGCTAAATGACACATGCAGCAGACAACCAAAGCTCTGTAGCCATCTAGTAGGTATTTATTTAAAACATTTAGTTGGTGGTAGCTTATCTCCTTGGCGGAGGATATCGAAAAGATGTTGATGGGCCCTTAGGGGGTAATACTTTATATAATACTATAATATAATAATTTATATTAACTAATGGTATTTTTGGTCTTTCAGTTGATACCAAACATGAAGTTTAACAAAGCCTTCCCAGGTTTACTACAGGAGAAGCACGAAACAGAAGCGAAAATTGCAGGTTATTTAATTGAATGAAACTAAATACAGTTGCTATTGGTTTTGCGTCCAGCTGCATTACAAAGATTCAACTTCTAATTCTTAATAGTCGTATATTAAGCATACAAAAATCCGTGTATGATACTTATGAGGAACATTTTCTTTGAACTAAAAATCCTGTGTGCCTATTTGAATATTGCAAGGAAAGAAAAAATATAAAAATTAAATAATAACGATTCTGGATGTTGTAGGACCACAAAGCAATCATAGAAGCACATTGTAAGTTCAAAAACCTAATAATACATATAAAACTGGAAAGATACTGCGGGGAAACACATAAATTTGAACATTAGAAATTTAGAAGTCTTTAAATCACTGTTTTGAATTTTTTAGAAGTTAATACATCATAAAAACACAATTTAAAAATTATGCAATGACTTTGTAATCTGAAAACTACATAAAATGATCATATAAATCAAACTCAAAACTTATTTCAAAAAATATCTTTACATAATCGATATTTTGACTTTTGTAAAACAATACTTATGCAATGACTTTGTAATCTGAAAACTACATAAAATGATCATATAAATCAAACTCGAAACTTATTTCAAAAAATATCTTTACATAATCGATATTTTGACTTTTGTAAAACAATAACAAACCTCCAGCAACAAAGTCACTAACGTGGAGAGGCTGAAGCACCTTCTTGAGAGGGAAATGACAATAACTGGAAAAGATGAATTTATTCTTTATATTAATTTTATGTATTTTTTAATAGGTACACAGGAATCTGTGTAATAAAGAGAGGAGAAAGGGATTTTTACTGGGACCAAAACACACTGTAGGACACTTTGAAAAACAGAGAAGAATGTGTAGTTTTACAAAGAACAAAGGCACAAGCAAAATACTTTTATAATATTTGCAAATAAAAAAATTATATGAAAATTCTGTGTAACACTTATAAAAAAGAGAGCTGGAAGTGTAGTTTTACTTCGACCACAGACCGAATATTTGTCTATTTTAAAATACCAAAAAATTAACAATGTATTTTTATGAAAATATGAATAAATTACTTTCCTCATTAGGTAAAATACCTGCCAATTAAACCCTTTCACTCATCTAACTATAATGGATTTGTAATTTTGCCAGTTTGTTTTTTGAAAATTGTTTGTTGCAACCGACCAAAACTTGAATATAACGGATTTTGATCAGTGTACTTAAAGAAGGTGCAAGAGTTCCACACAGATTATGAAGGAAAAGTTTCAAAGGCCACTTTAAGTCTTGCAAAACTGAGAACTTACCCAAGCAGGGGTTTAATCCCGTTTAAACTTTGCAAGACAGCAAAAACCTATAACGGTACATAATCCCTATATACTGATTTTTTGAGTTATTTACAAAAAATAGTTATTTAATGAATTACATGTATATTAATATTTTGGTCAATGTAAAGATAAATTTATTATAGAGAACAGCCGCCATTATGTTTGTTTAATAACTGCATGGCAAAAATAAAAAACTCATAACTGACAAAAAATCTGAGTCGCCATTTTGCCTGTTTGAATATTGTAGGAAAAGAATAATTGAGGAGCCCCATTCAATAAGGGGACATGCGCTCGGCCCGGCCCGGCGGACCCAACCCAACCCTGAATATATATGCAATCCAACCTTTATGCGTCGCGTTTTAGAAACAATTAAAAAACAATACCTTAACGTTGATTCTCAGCAAACTTCCAGCGGGAAAGTTGTTCCTTATAGTCTAAAGAACAATCGTGCGAAAGCACGACATATTTTGACAAAAAATAAACAAATTAGAGCAGGTTGAATCCAGCGTTGCGCGGCGTGCGTAGTAATGTTTGAACATTAGAGAAGACAATTTGAGGTTTAAAATATACACAATGATTGTAAAAAAAGTGTTACAAGAATAAAAATTGTTGTATTAAAAGTATATTATCAAATATAAATTTTTGTTAACACAAAGCATTTTAATACAAAGGATATGAAACATACCATTAATTTTTAAAACTTGGGAAAAGCATGCATCATAATCATTTCACTTTTTTGGGCTTACTGCCTTTAACAGCTGTGTTTTGAAAAAGGTTTTCCTAAAATTTGCAACATTCAGGACTAAGATATTTAACCAAGTTTTCAAATCATTCAGTTTTTCGCGAGAAATTCCGAAATCTTTAGCAAGCGACGATTTTTCTAAATTGTAAAAAGTGGTGAAAATTAATTATTTTGCACATGGCCACATTGACGTCTTTTCCAGTTATAATGAAATCCCGCAACTATTATTCTCGAGAAAGTAATCACTTTTGAAAATGTAGAAAAATCGGCGCTTGCTAAAGATGTCGGAATTTCTCGCGAACAACTGAATGATTTGAAAACTTAGGTTAAATATCTTAGTCCTGAAGGTTGCAAATTTTATGAAAACCTTTTTCAAAACACAGCTGTTACAGGCAGTAAGCCCAAAAAAGTGAAATGAGTATGATGCAGGAGACATGTCCAAAATTGGGGGATACTGTGGGGTTGCTGTATACTCGTCGTCTTCTTGGGTAGCCGACGTTGAAAGACATCTTCTTTATACGAAATAAGCTCATATTTTTAAATATTTATAAATTAAGACCATAAAGCAACAAAGTGAAAACATAACATAAGTTTGACAAGATCAGTTTTATTGGTTGCATAAGCACAAAATCAAGAATTTAAAAATATATTGAAATATTCTATCAGAAAAAGATTGTTATAAGTATGTATATGTGCATCCTATTTTATTCCATTTGGTTAGTAGGGGACAGAAATACAATTGGTGGGCTTGACATCAAGCTTACGCGGGCTATTCGAACTTGTCATGGTCCCTCGGTTTGCAAAAGGACAAACTACAAAATAAATCAAAAAATTATGCTTTCTGAACATGTTATACCGGTCTTTCGAAAGTACTAAATAAATTAGAAACCTTGTTTCAAAACAATACGCAAGTTAACGTTTTTAAAATTGATTTCGGTATTCCAAATTTGCAAATACCGCGGATCGCACAGGTGACTGCGAGATTATGCGGAAACGGAAAGACTCATTTGTTTTTAGACGCCGCGTTTTGCACCAATAGGGTTCAAGATTAAACTTTTTTCAGACAGTCGATTCTCAACGGACGGTCGGGTAAGAGCATTTCGCGTGCGCTCTGGACGGGAATTATCCCGCGGGATAATTTGACTTCGCCGTCGTTGCTCGCCGTTGGGATAGACAATTTCGCGGTGCGTTCCTATACTATTATTCTTATAATTAGACTAAGGGCTACATGGCCTTCATAACTGTAGTTTTTATGAATAAATCCGTACAGTTCTAGCCCGTTTAGACTGGTTACATGATTAACGGGCATCAGGAAGCACTTTCGGGTTCGTTCATCCTAATATAAAATGCTGCTCTGTTCCCCATTTGGTAAGTACCTAATGTTCTTTTTAAAGTGGGAGTTACCAGATTTTTAATATTAAGATTTTTAACTGAGCGGTAGCCATATTATCTACATAGCTACATAACTCTAGCGCTTTCACCATTCCATCACCATTTATTTTTTCTACGATCCAAGATTTTTAAGTAGTTATTATTTTAAGTTCTATCTTTAAACTTTTTTTTTCAAAACTTGAACACTAACAAAAATTACTGTTGTTGCTACTCAAATCTCACTTGGGTAGCTGAACTTTTTTTAAGGAAAACTAACCTAGGAATCAATTTTATTGAAAAACATGTATTTGTTTTGCTTAAAATTGACCATCATAAATAAATCCAAAATTCCGGCGGCGACACAGAGCTTACACAGGACGGAAAGCGAAGAGATTTCCATCCAGGTATACAACGCGACTACTTCCGACCAACGCCCACGGCTGGACGACACATGCAGCAGGCAACCCATGATACAATAAAAGGAAGATATACCAAACCGTGTCAAATTCCTCCGGGTTGGCGCATGACGTCACGCTGTGAGTTATTTCTGAAATTTATAACGCGCAATATGGAGTTTATGTTAGTTATAGGCGATTTTATATAAATTCTATAGGAAATATACTTTGCCTCCTGCTTATAATACAAGTTTTAAAGTATATGATTTAAAATAATCATGTAAATAAAGGGATAAATTAATTTAAAACAATAGATATTGGTAAATTGCTTGCCAATTGCGTTCTATGTGCTTATTTACGTGAAAAGAAAAGATAAATAATTTTATAAAATAAAACTATGCCTAATATTTAAGATAATAATTTTTATTTAGAGGTATATTCCAATTAAAATATATCCCTACAGAGTCTTCCGATATGTTATAAATAAGAATTTTGTTTGTTCCTATAATTTGTCAAATATTTTTTGCGGTGAATAACATTTGTATGTGTGCGACGGAAACATGTTTTTTAGGATAGATTTTTGGGTTTTTTACAAAAAAGAGAGCTGGAAGTGTAGCTTTACTTCGACCAAAGACTCAGGCCGAATATTTGTCTATTTCAAAATACCAAAAAATTAACAATGTATTTTTATGAAAATATGAATAAATTACTTTCCTCATTAGGTAAAATACCTGCCAATTAAATCCTTTCACTCATCTAACTATAATGGATTTGTAATTTTGCCAGTTTGTTTTTTGAAAATTGTTTGTTGCAACCGACCAAAACTTGAATATAACGGATTTTGATCAGTGTACTTAAAGAAGGTGCAAGAGTTCCACACAGATTATCAAGGAAAAGTTTCAAAGGTCACTTTAAGTCTTGCAAAACTGAGAACTTACCCAAGCAGGGGAGTTTTAACCCCGTTTAAACTTTGTAAGATAGCAAAAACCTATAACGGTATATAATATATACTGATTTTTTGAGTTTTTTACAAAAAAATAGTTATTTAATGAATTACATGTATATTAATATTTTGGTCAATGTAAAGATAAATTTATTATAGAAAACAGCTGCCATTATGCCTATTTAAGAGCTGCATGGCAAATTAAAAAACCCATAACTGACAAAAAATCTGAGTCGCCATTTTGCCTGTTTGAATATTGTAGGAAAAGAATAATAAAATATAAAATGATTATTTTTCAAAATAAAAAAAGACAAAATACAAACCATTTAATGAATTACGTGTATATTAACTAGCTCAATGTGAAGAATATTCTTTTCATTTTATTAAAAATGATATAGAGAGCAGCCATAATGCCTGTCTGAATACTCTTTATTATAGAAAACAGCCGCCATTATGCCTATTTAAGAACTGCATGGCAAAAATAAAAATCTCGTAACTAACAAAAAATCTGAGTCGCCATTTTGCCTGTTTGAATATTGTAGGAAAAGAATCATAAAATATAAAATAATTATTTTTCAAAATAAAAAAACACAAAATACAAACCATTTAATAAATTACGTGTATATTAACTATGTCAATGTGAAGAACATTTTTTTTATTTTATTAGAAATGCCATAGCGAGCAGCCATTATGCCTGTCTGAATACTCCAAGGTAAAAATACAAATATAAGCTGATTATTTCGCAAGTAAATATGAAACAAAACTTGTTTAACGAATTACGATTTTATAATTGAGTCAATGTGAAGAGAATTTTCTAAATTCTATTAAAAATGCCACAAAAAGCCGCCATTATGCCTGCCTAAATACTGCAAGGTAAGAACAACCAAACATAAATGTTTATTTTACAAGAAAATATGAAATAAGACTTCTTCAATAAATTACATGTTATTTAATGAATTAAATTTACAGAACTGGGTCAATATGAAGACAATTTTCTTAATTTTAATAAAACTGCCATAAACAGCCCATTTGAATACTGCGAGGCATTAATAAAAACTGATAATTTTACAAAAAGTGTAAGGTACAAACCATTTGACGAACTACGTTAACAAATGGACCAATGTGAGAAAATTTGCCTAATTTTATTAAAAATATTAGAGTCGCCATTTTGCCTGTTTGAATATTGCAAGAAAAGAAAAAAACAGAATACGACAAGTTCCAAAAACAGCAGTTCAAAGTGTTTTTTAAAGTATTTTATTTGCTCTTCAACTCTCACTTGGGTAGCTGAACTTTTTTTTAAGGACAACTAACCTAGGAATCAATTTTATTGAAGAACATGTATTTGTTATGCGTAAAATTCACTATCATAAATAAATCCAGAATTCCGGCGGCGACACAGAGCTTACACAGGACGGAAAGCGAAGAGATCTCCATCCATGATACAAGTAAAAGAAGGTATGATATCAAGCCGTCTCAAATTCGTCCGGGTTCGCGCATGACGTCACGTCGTAATTTTTTTGAAATTTATAACGCGCAATATAGAGTTTATGTTAGTTAAAGGCGATTTTATATAAATTCTATTGGCAATACACTTTGCCTCCTGCTTATAATACAAATTTTATAGTAGATAATTTAAAATAATCATATAAATAAAGGGATAAATACATACATTGATTGATTGATTGTCCACATCACAACCATACACAACACATATCATTTTTACTTTTAAACTCCTGAAAGTAATATAAAAACACCAAAAAATAGTTGAAAACAAAACGCGATCTTAAAAAAGACGTGTTTCCTTTACAAAATATCGCGTAATTATAAAAATTAAAAAACTGTATCTATTTGGTTTTGAGAATGATGACAGAACCCCCTTTTACAATGGACAAATAAAGTATATCTATCTCACCTTTTTTCTTTATCATATTTTGAAATTTTGACAACTAGAAAAAGTTAGGTTAAGTTAAGAGAAATATCAACATGACATATTTTGAGCATGTCCCATAAATTTTTTCTGCAGTGTTGATAATAAACGAATAAACCTTTATTTTTCTGTGTAGAAAATGTTTGTATAAAGTGTTGGCCGCTTAAATTTATTTATTCTATAAATCTGTTACTGGCTAACAACTACCGAAAAAGTACGCATTTACGTTACTTACTAAGGTCGGGCATTGTGGAGACGATTAACCAGGAACCTCGATCCCAAATAAATTTCGAAAAAGAAGTCAGAGAGGAGGAAAAAATGAAAATTACCCTAACCATACAAAAATTTTGGTTTTCAGTTACAGTAAAAGTACCAGTGCAAAGTGTGTTTATCGTTCTAGAGCTAAAACTTTCAATATTTAATTGAGAAACTGTCACATTGAGTTAAAGAGTTATAATTTTTATTTCTACAAGTACTTTAAGTTGAGAATTTCGCTGTTGGCAGGTAGGTTTTGTAGAATTTATCAGAGAATAGGGAATATTTCTTTAAACTCATGTTACGATTTATTTTAATAAAAAATCTTTACTCAATTTTGCCAAGTTTTCTTTATGTATTAAAAAAAATGCCCGTGCATATTAGGTATACAGAAATTAAGACAGAATTAAATTATCATTCATAATCAAATGGTTATTGGGCAGTAGCTATCTTCAAATAGTAAAATGTTTAAGTTTATAATCCGTTAGCAGTACCTATGCTAACAGAGTTATGTTAAAAAAAAATAGTTTAAAGGCAGTGAAGGTTTCGAAGATTTTGGTAAGATCTATTATTATAAAACAGCACTCCAAAAGTACTTCGAAAGTTTATTATTTTTAATAGGAATATTCCTTCTCCTTCTAAACTTCTAAACTCCTCTAGGTCCACATTGTTGTGAATGAGATTTGTGAGTGTCCACATAGAGCAAGAAAGACAATACTGTTACGAAAGAATAAACGTCTGTCTATTGACATTATGAGAGGGGATATTTTGAAATGAAATTTACAAAATTCTAAGACTGCAGTAACAAACAAATGTAGCAAAAGGTGGAATTGGCAAGGCACTGATTATTGTTCATATCAACTGTAGGTTTAGAACACTAATATAATCATTATAGACTGATAGAGTTGCGATAAAACACTGTGATGAGGACCTGTCTGAGGGAGAGGGATGGATTGCATGGAGAAGCAGTGTTAATCAAGTTATAGTGTTTTGACAAACTTTGTGTCACCCTTCAATGGAAGGTTTTTTCAGTTACTTAGTTACTTTCACTTCTAGTAAAGCTGTTATTAACATAATTAACATACAAAAACTTTAAGTTGTTGTATGTTCGTGTCACAAACAGTGATGTCAAGTACAAAGTTAAACAGATGGGCAGATACCATATCAGAAAAGTAAGGTATTAAAACCATACAGACATAAGTGAAGCCGCAAGAACCGTCACATTTAAAGTTTTAATTGTCGTTTTGCTTCAAACAGATACTCACCCCACTTTAGACTAGAAAATTTGGCAGGCTACATTTGTCATAAACTTAAGCAGTCAGATTCATTTGCAGGCTTTTCTAGTCCAAATATGTATACTTGGGTTTCTCATTTGAGTGAGGGGGGCTTATCGAAACCAACACCAGAATTTATGGCACATATGCAAGAATTAGAAAAGATTTTTAAGTGTGTAAATTCAGATAAGTTACTTATTTCCAAAAATTATTTACAAAATTTGTTGAGTAAGAGTTCTTTAATTTTGTGTTCTGATAAGGCAAAAATATTATTCTTTTGATCCAGAATGTATTTTCGTATAAGAGAATTAAATAAAGAACTATACATAACGAAACTGTTTCCAAAAAAAGAAAAATATCAAAAATAATTAAATGAAATAATTTATCTGGTTTGTAATTTTATCTTTATTGTTCATTATACCACTGAGTATTTTTTGCTAAAACCAATAGTTTAGCAGTTATAAGGAGAATAAACAATTAAATTGTTTATAACGATTGCAATAGAATTTTTCAATCCTGATAATTTTGGCTCAATCTACACCTAATTCTAAATAGGCATGGATTTTTTACAGATTTTTCTGAGCGGTCCTTTTCGTGATAAGGACTGGGACAGCAATTTTTAAGCGTTTTTCCCAAAAAATGTTGAAAAAAATGCATAAAAAAATACATCATATACAGTGAGGGCATAAAGTCTGGAAACACCTAGTTTTTTACGAAACTATACATTTTCGGAAGAAACGCCGAAACACGTCGATTTTGTTCTCATTTTCTACACATTCTGAAAATATTTGATTATATACAGGGTGTGCCATAAAAGTTGGGCATTTGTCAAATTTGATTTTTTAAATAGAACACCCTGTATATTATTCCATTTTTGAATTGTGCGTTAGAAAATCAACATCCTTTGTATAAACCACCCTTCCTCTAAAATCAATTGTTTGCGAGATATTGCAACTTGAAAATTGTTAGCCCGCAAAATTAAATAAAGTCAAATAATAATTTAACACATTTTTATTTTAACAACAACAATCCAACTGAGACAATTTTAACGCAGCAAATGCTGAAATTGTTGACCGTTAACTTCCCGGCAATATCCTAGCCTATCCATAAACTCCTCTTGTACCTTACGGATGAAAGGTGGTGAAATTTACCGAATTTCATCCCTTATACGATTTTTTAAAGCTTCTATGTTAGGAGGTCTGATAAAGTAAACTTTACTTTTTAAATAACCCCACAGGAAATAATCAAGGGGGGTCAAATCCGGTGACCTCGCAGGCCATTCTATGGAGCCACGACGTCCTATCCACCTGTTAGGAAATATCTCGTTGAGATATTGCCTAACAGCTAGCGCATAGTGAGGTGGGGCCCCATCTTCTTGAAACCACATTGTTAAGGCTGGTGTATCAGGCTCATCACCTGGATACCGCTGAACTAAGGCAGGAATTAACTCTACTTGCAAAAAGTCTAGATACATTTGGCCGGTCAAATTTTCGTCAAAAAAATAGGGACCAACAATCTGGTCTTGAAATATTCCTGCCCAAACGTTGACTTTTTCGGGATGTTGCGTATGAGCCAGTTGAGCCGAATGGGGATTCTCTTTAGACCAATACCAGACAGTACCATTGAGAAATAAGGTAGCTTCATCCGAAAATAAAACATTTGCACAAAACAAGGGATCCATGTTGCACCGTTCTTGCATATTTTCACAAAACTGGAGTCGGCGGTCATAGTCATCTTCGTTTAATTCATGTATTAGTCTTATTTTGTATGGATGATATTTCTCTTTATGCAGAATATTTTTCACTGATGACTGACACACGTTTAAATCTAATGCCACTTGATGGGTTGACAAATGTGGATTCTCGTTGTAACTGAGTAAAACATCTAATTTAATATTATCATCTACTTTGGGCCTACCTGTCCTGGGCAGATCTTTTACAGTCCCATGTTCATGAAATTTTTTGATAATTTTGCTGACCGTCGATTTTGTAATTGCTTGTCGCTCTGGATGTGTGTTATTAAAAAGTTCGCAAACTTCGTCAAGATGCCTACGACGATCTCCCCAGCCAAACATCATAAGGATTTCAATCCTTTGGGTCTCGGAAAGCATATTTTAAGATACAAATTACTATCTTATTTAAATGTGTTTGATTTTTGACACAACTATCATAATGGGACATGCTGGTTTCCAGGGTAGTGCAATAATTCAAGGTGTAAGAATTACCAATTTTCAAGTTGCAATATCTCGCAAACAATTGACTTTAGAGGAAGGGTGGTTTATACAAAAGATGTTAATTTTCTAACGCACAATTCAAAAATGGAATAATATACAGGGTGTTCTATTTAAAAAATCAAATTTGACAAATGCCCTACTTTTATGGCACACCCTGTATATAATCAAATATTTTTAGAATATGTAGAAAATGAGAACAAAGTCGACGTGTTTCGGCGTTTCTTCCGAAAATGTATAGTTCCGTCAAAAACTAGGTGTTTCCAGACTTTATGGCCTCACTGTATGTTGTTGAATTCGTGCTTCAGTAAGCTTTCATTTGACATCTTACACAATGCCCTGAAATTTTTTTTCCATTTGCCAATTTACCCCCTGAAATTAACCCCCACAATCAAAATTCAACTTTTTACACTTCACGTCTATAATTGAGCCACCACACTATCTCTGTGCCAAATTTTCAAATTTATACGTCGAATATTTTCAGAGAAAATCGCCTGTGACAGACGGACGGACGGACACCGAAGTGATCCCATACACTCTCAAAAATGAGTTGGCGTTCCTAACTTATTTTCATTTGTTGCAATACTTAAGTTGTTGGAAATAAGTATTTTTAGTTAAAAGAGCAAAAATATTGGCTTTATAAGTTTTCCTTACATTTAAAAACAGCCACTATAACACAAGAAAATAAGTTGCATGATATTAGTTGGGACAAAATATTAATTTTGTTACTTGAGTTTTAATTTTATTATCAACTTATTAAATAGTTATGATACCTTCGCTTATATTTCCATTAAATAAAAAAAAACATTCGTGGTTACCTATACAAAAAATTAGGGACGCTAAAATGATTTAGTTGTCACAACAAACGTCTTAGCATTATTGACTAATAATTTAACTTGGCAGCAATGCCTTCTTAGTTGTGAGCACAGGTGCTTCCCCACACATACATACATGAGTGGTGCCAGCCGGTGGCAGAAGGTCAATTAGCAGACTGAGCAGACATTTTTATTTTTTTTGCTACTGTTTTATTGCGTCGTGCTAGTGTTTTGTGTTAAACGTTGCGAGTACGGGCATTAATTTGGTGTTGTTGAAAGTATTTTAGTAAGCAGTCAAAACTATATCTGTTTTATGATAAAAAAAAATTGAACCAGTTAATTTTAATGAACATTTTTTAGCATGTGAAGCGACATCTACAACTTTTTCTAGCCTATTTTTGTTCAAAACATTTAGTCTGTAAACCCAGTTGTTCAATAGAAATAAACGAATTGGTTCTAATTAGTTCTCAGCCTTAGTTTAATGCTTTAATTCTTTTAGCGTTTATTTAGGAAATAGAATATATTTATTTTCATTTTGTTATCGTTCTCAGGCTGTGCAGAGACTCAGAAATAACGTGGTTATTATAGTTTTTTTATTAAACAAGTTGGACTTTCTTGTCCAGCCTACATTACATTTAGTATACACTTTAGTTGAAATGCTTTGTAGAGTTTCTGGTTATTTTTTATAGTTATAGTAATCTATAAAGCCAAATAAAGTACTTTGTTGAACATTTTTCTACTTGATTATTTCATACCTTTTTTAACTTACTTCATAAAATAAGATAAATCAAAATTAAAGTGGTTGTAAAACAAATGTAAACAAGTTTTGAAAACTTCATCAATCATACCGAAAATGTGGATTGCAAAAAAAAATTTGTCAGATTCCATGCACTATTAATTTTTATTCAAACCGCAGAACTGGACTTAATACTCATGCAAGAAGATTTACGCAACAAATATTTAACGCCCTCGAGCGTCCAAATTGTAAACTTTTTAAGATTATGACACTAAGGTTTTTTCATCCCAAAGTCGAGTTGTACAACATACCAAAATATTAGACAAATATGGTAAACTTCATTTTTTCTCATTTATCAAGTTCTCATTACTGCAATGAAAAAGTAATAATTACTTTTTAGATGAATATTGTTATGACCAGCTTTATTACTAAACATAATTTTAAAACAATGTATGTTTATTAATTAAATTGGTCATAACACCCTTCACCTATGTTAGAAAAGTTAATCAAAATTAGTATAAATCTTAGTATCAGTAACAAATATTTCAATTAGTGTGAACCCAACCATTACTCCATGCAACTAAAATTAAATGCTTCTTTAGATAACATATTTAGCTGTTTTAACTACATTTTTTAGTTCTGCTTACTAATAAAGTAGGTCATAACAACCTTCGCCTATGTTAGAAAAATGAATCTAAATTAGAGTGACAACATAAATCTTAGTACATGTAACATATATTTCAATTAGTTTGAACCCAACCATTAGTTAGTGCAACTAAAATTAAATGCCTCTTTAGTTTACATATTTAGGTGTTTTAACTAGTACCACAGGCAATATCTGCAACAATTTTGTTTGAGTTGTGATGACTTAAGTTTCGGTTGAGTCCGTTTTCACAAAAAGAAAAGGCTGTATTGACTAAATTTTAGTCATCACTACCAACATATTTTTAAGAGTGTAAGTGTTCCATTTCACGGAACACTAAATATAGTATAATGAATGAAACTTAGACATAGAACTATGACGATAAAATCGGTTGCTTCACTTTGGTATTCTTAGATCTCTTTTCTCTTTAAAGTTTGAAATATTAATGTGTACAATTTTGTATAATATTGTAATTTCTTATTTTTGTCTATGCATTCTTATCTTTTGCAAATAAATTACATTTTATGGCACAACACGAGTAGGGATGTAACGGGTAGCGCTTTTTAGGATCCGGCCAAACCGGGTACCCGGTCAATTAAGACCAGGTAAAACCCGGTACCCGGCCGGGTACCCGGTCTTGCGGAATATTACTATTGGCAATATCTTCTTTTACTTCTAATCAGTGGGTCATAGCAGAAAAGTTGCTGGAGCTGCTACAACCATTTGAACAAACAACTAAACATTTCAGCAGTACACACTGTACTATATCGGAAGTAATTCCTACAGTTTTTTCGCTAAAGAGGTTTTTAAGAGAAACACAAGTTCCAGGCTTAGGATCCATGCAAGAAAATCTTATGGAAGGATTAAGTCGAAGGTTTTCGAATATCGACACGAACAATAATTATCTGGTTGCATTTTTTACTGACACAGATAATTTGAAGGAAAAAGTAATAAAATATATCCTTGAAGCAAATTTGTTAATCCAAAATAATGAAGTTAATTTGTCATCCAATTCAGATTCAGATGACAATGTTCCTCTTAGTTTGTATACAGATAATCCATCCTCATCAAAAAGACCTAGAGAAGATAAACGCTCAGTTTGGGATGTGTTTACCAGTATTGCAAACACGCGAGATACAAATAAAAAATCATCTGCTAAAGCACCAAACATACAACAGGACGTGGAGGATGAAATAAGTTCATATTTGGCGTTGCCGTTAATTGATAGACAGTCAAGCCCATTTTCGTGGTGGCAAATAAATTCGCAGAGATTTCCTAATCTAGCAAAGCTTGCTAAAAAGTTTCTTTCAGCACCTGCCTCAACAATATTTAGTGAACGGTTGTTTTCAGAAGCGGGTAATATTTATGAAGAAACCCGAAACCGACTATCCTCTGAGAATGGTGAAATTTTAGTTTATCTTCATCACAATTTGCCATTAATTGATTTTAGTTATTAAATGTTTTAACAAAGTTTATTATTATAACCTTTTAAAATCTGTGTTTTATGTATTTTTTATCATCACAAAAATACACCGTTTCAGTTCTTTTGTTTTATTTTATCAAAAATAGAAAACATAATAAAAAACCGGGTACCCGACCGGGTAACACCTGAACCCGGCAAAACCGGGTATCCGGCCTTCCCGGCCGGGTACCCGGTTTTGGCCGGGTAGACCGAGTGCCCGTTACATCCCTAAACACGAGTACTCCCACGAACTTAAGCGCGATCACAAATGTTTCTAAACATTTTATAATAACGTATTATTCTTTAATATATGTGGATTTAAATTTGAAATGTATGAATTTTTCTTGCAACCTATAATTTATGTAAAAATGCATGTAGTTAAGTATCTAGCTTATATATACTAAGCTACAAGTTATATTTCTGTGTAAAGTTTTTGCGATTTATTAAATAGCGTAACCAACTAAAGCTACCAAGAGTAAACATAAACATATTTAAAAACTATCTTTAAGTAATCGCCATTTTGAATTTTGGAAAACAATAAGAAACTTAGACAAAAAACTATCTGGGGACAATTTACGACCCCAACAACAGTCACTAACGTGGAGAGGCTGAAGCACCTTCTTCAAGGGGAAATGACAATAATTGGAAAAGATTAATTTATTTTTTATATTAAGTAATTTTAAATACTCTTTATACACAAATCTGTGTAATAAATAGAGGAGATTGTGTATTTTTGCTGGGACAAAAAGACAAGCAAAATACTTTTTAAATATTTTAAAATAAAATATAACTAGATACCTATGAAAACAGAGAAGGGCGTGTGGTTTTACTTGAACAAAAGACACAAGCAAAATACTTTTCTAATATTTTGACATACCAATAAATAATATAAAAATTAACCTTAACTTCTAACCCAAGCAGACGCAAATCTCAGTAGGACACTTTGAAAAAAACAGAAGAATGTGTAGTTTTACAGAGAACAAAGATACAAGCAAAATACTTTTATATTTGCAAATAATATAAAAATTAACCTAAAATTCTAATTTTAAAGTATCTTGCATATTTTAAAGTACACGAATCTGTGTAACACATATAAAAAGGAGAGCAGGAAGTGTAGTTTTATTTGGACCACAGAAACAGGCCGAATATTTTTTTATTTTAAAGTACTAAAAAATTAACAATGTATTTTTATAAAAATATGAACAAATTACTTTCGTCATTTTAGGTGAAATGCCTGCCTATTAAATCCTTTTACCCACCTAATTATCATGGACTTACAATTTTGCCAGTTTGTTTTTTTGAAAATTGTTTGTTGTAACCGATGAAAATTTGAATATAACGATTTTAATCAGTTTCTTTAAAGAACGTGTCAAGAGTTCCACACAGATTATAAAATTAAAAATTTTAAAGGCCAGTTTAAATTTGACAAAACAGAGAAAATACGTATTAAATAATTTATACGAATGACGTCAATCAGAAACTTGAAACACGGTTAATAAAATAGTAGTATGAGAAGAATTGCTTGGCTCTAAATTATTTAAGCAGGGGAATTTTAACCCCGTTGGGTGTTTTTACAAAAAATAGTTATTTAATGAATTACATGTATATTAATAACTTGGTCAATGTAAAGATAACTGTTTAAATTTATTAATAAAAAAACAGCCGTCTTTATGCCAGTTTGACGATAGCATGGCAAAAATAAAATATTCATAATTGACAAAAAATCTGAGTCGCCATTTTGCCTGTTTGAATATTACAGGAAAAGAATAATAAAATATAAACCGATTGTTTTTCAAAACTTAAAACACAAACCATTTAATAAATTGCGTGTATATTAACTAGGTCAATGTGAAGAATATTTTTTAAATTTTATTAAAAATGCCACGAAGAGCCGCCATTATGCCTGTCTGTATACTCCAAGGTAAGACTCACCAAATCTAAACTGATTTGAGTGATTATTTTATAAGAAAATATGAAATACAAGTTATTTAATAAATTAAATTTACAGAACTGAGTCAATATGAAGAAAATTTATTTATTTATTTATTCAATATATACGGTATTACACCATTTTTACAATAAAGTACCTAAAATTAACAAATTACAATCCGATGACGGATGATCGCTATTTCATTAAGTGATTGAATCAACAATAATTGGTACAGTAGACTAAATTGATCCTGAAAAGTAACAGTACCGAGTGAACTAGTTCACACCCTCCGTTCAACCCACAGTCCATCACACATTCTCCCAAAAGCCCTCCGTGACACTGCCAGATCAAGCCCCCCGGAATAGCCATTATAACTTCTTTGCATCCTGGACATAGGACAATAGTATCCATAATTCGTGCGATGATAGGAACACCTAAGACCTAAACAAAGGCCGATGCCTCAAACGGCAAGAACCGATAGGAGCATTAAAATTCAGCAGCGCCAGCAGATCAGCTGAATCCACAACGCCATTGACCAGCTTATGTAGGAAACCCAATTCACCGCGTAATCTACGGAATTCCCAGGACTGTACACCCAGCAACCTACACCTATTAGGATATTCCAGACCAGCAACATTTATACCAGTCCTAAAAGCATAGGCTCTAAGAAATCTCTTTTGCACACTCTCTATAGAGTTTATATGAGCCCCCAATTTTCTTAATTTTAATAAAAATGCCATAAACAGCCACCGTTATTTATGCCTATTTAAATACCGAGAGGCAATAAGAAAAACTGATAATTTCACAAAAAGTATAAGGTACAAGCCATTTGACGAACTACGTTAACAAACGGGCCAATGTGAGTGAGAAAATTTGCCTAATTTTATTAAAAATATTAGAGAGTCGCCATTTTGCCTGTTTGAATATTGCAAGAAAAGAGGAAAATATAGAATAACTGGCTTACAAGTTCATAGAGGAGATATACATATCATCCAATTATAAAAGATATTCACTATCAAAATGCATTAGATCACACTATGCAAATTTTCTCCCCATCTAGAAAATACAGGCCTGTCTCATTTCCTGACTTAAGGTACTATCCCTGGAAATTATCTTCCTCGGCAGAAGCACCATACACTCATAATCAGTACTTTTCTGATCTTGTTAACACTAGAGTTAATCTAGGAATTAGCACATCCAGAAGTATTAATTTTCACAATTTGTATAATGATATTTTCATTCACAACCGTGAAAAGATTCACCGTATAAAAGAAGGAAGACTTGTTGATTCACATGGCTCAGATTTACGGTATTGGAATTATGCTCACGCTAGATCTCACCTCGTTAGAGAGGAAGATCCAGATAAAATTCGCATGATATTTGGAGTCCCTAAACTCCTACTCATGGCTGAATGCATGTTCCTATGGCCTTTAATTAATGATCTCTTAAATCGCGAAAGCCCAATGCTTTGGGGTTTCGAGACTCTAAAAGGAGGTTGGTATTCAATATACAACTGGATATCCACTAAGCATCCCAGAACAAATACGTTCCTGGCCTTCGATTGGACCCAATTTGATAAAAGAACCCAATTCTCTCTGATAGATGATGTTCATGATATAATTAAATCATATATTGATTTTAACAATGGCTACATACCAACTACAGATTACCCAACTTCATACACTAACCCTAATAGACTACTAAGACTATGGGATTGGACCTGCGACGCAGTTAAGCACACTCCAGACGTTTTACCGAACGGAGATAAATATGTGCGAACACACGCTGGAATTGGATCTGGTTTATTTCAGACCCAACTTCTAGACTCAATGTGTTCTAAAGTAGGTTTAGAATTAAATTTTGAAAAATGTGAACTTTCAGTAAATTCAGAAAACCCACTACAAATAAAGTCTAAATTTCTTGATTTTGCCCCAAACCTTCTACAAATTCCAAAAAAAGATTTTAGCTACCTTGACTGTCCATTTTTTAAAGAAAAAAATCGAATCTAAGATAAGAGAAAAAATTGAATTTATACAAAACATTTATCACAAATTGAAATTTTTAGATTCTCACATCGCATACTTTTTACTAAAACATTCTTTCGGAATTCCTAAGATTTCTTATATTTTACGTTGTGTGCCTTGTTGGAGTTTTCCTGACTCTATGGCACAATATGACGAAATTTTAAAATTTTCGCTGCAAGACATTACGAACTGTAACTTAAATAATATTTCATGGCTACAAAGCACTTTACCAGTCAAACTGGGCGGTTTGGGAATCAGAGACCTAAATACACTTTCTTTTTCAGCTTTTTTAGGCTCAATAAATACAGTAAAAAATTTAGTTGATACTCTTCTCCCAAATTATATTTCAAATTTAAAGGACTTAGATTTTAACGAATGTTTATCAGAATGGCTTAACCTCTGTGATTTGTCAAAAAATATACCGATAAATTTTAATGACTTAAAACAACATGATTTAGATTTGAAAATGTGTCAAGTTCGTTACGAACACCTTTTCAATAATTTTAAATCCATCACAGACAGAGCACGCTTTTTAGCTCTTCAAGCACCCGAAAGTAACTCCTGGCTGAATGCTCTTCCATCTACAAATACAGGTAATCTTCTAAACAACACAACTTTCAGAATTTCTATCGCTTTGAGACTCGGTCTGCCTGTCTATACGGAGCACACCTGCGTTTGCGGCGAAAAAGCAGACGTTTATGGCTCTCATGGGCTAAGTTGCAAAAAAAGCGCAGGTCGGTCTTCTAGACACAGGCAGATCAATGAAATTATCAAGCGAGCTCTTATTTCAGCTGAATATCCAGCTGTTTTAGAGCCGTTGGGGGTTTCTAGAAGCGATGGAAAACGAGTGGATGGAATGACTTTAACTCCATGGAAGTTGGGAAAGGAATTACTTTGGGATGCTACTTGTAGCCATACCTTAGCAACTACTTATATAGACAAAACATCTAAGAGCGTAGGTCAGGCTGCATATATTGGAGAGCAAAAGAAACATAATAAATACCGGGTGTTAGAAGATAAATACATCTTTGTCCCCTTTGCGGTAGAAACTTTCGGTCCTTGGGGTGATGAAGCTAAAAAACTTATTTCAGAAATAAGCCAAAAATTACCAGATAAAAGAGCTCGAAGCTTCATCACACAAAGGATCGGAATGGCAATCCAAAGAGCAAATGCCGCCTCCGTCCTCGGAACAATAAAAGAAGAGTCAGGTTTGGAAGAATTTTAATTTTTTTTTTTTTTAATTTATTTTATATTGTTAAATCTACGTTACGTTTGAATATTTTATTTAATGTATATTATATTTATTAAATAATAAAATAGTACATAGTAAGTTCAAACATCAACAGTTTAGTGCTTTTTTTAAATTAATATCTTTGCTAGGTACTCAAGTCTCACTTGGGTAGGTGAACCTTTTTTTTGGGGAAAACTACCCTTGGAATCACTTTTTATTAAAAAACATGTATTTGTTATGCCTAAAATTCACTATCATTAATAAATCCAGAATTCCGGCGGCGATACAGAGCTTAACCAGGACGGAAAGCGAAGAGATCTCTATCCAGGTATACAACGCGAATACTCCCGACCCACGGCTGGACGACACATGAAGCAGGCAACCAAAGCTCTGAATGGCCAGCTCATTCGCCATCTAGTATTGTTAATTTAAAAAATGTAGTTGGGGTAGCTCATCTCCTTGGCAGAGGAGGATATCGAAAAGATGCTGATGTGCCCTTTGGGGTAATACTTTATAATATAATTTAATTTATATTAACAACTAATGAGCTTGGTCTTTCTATTTACAAGCCTTCTGCAGAAGAAACATGAAACAGAAGCGAAAATTGCAGATTCGTTGATTAAATAAAACTAAATACAGTTCCAATTAGTTTAGCCTCTAGCTGCATAGCAAAGCCTGAACTTTTAATTCTAAAATGTCGCATATAAAGCATACACACATCCGTGTGTGCTATTTATGAGGAAAATTTTCTTTCAACTATTTATAAAAATACTGCATGCCGATTTCAATATTGCAAGGAAAGAAAAATATAAAAATTCAATAATAACCATTCTGGATGTGATAGGACAACAAAGCAATTATAAAAGCACATTGTTAGTTTAAAAATCAAATAATACATTTAAAACCGGAAAGATACTGGGGGAAAACATAAATTTAAACATTACAAATTTAGAAGTCTTTAACAATCACTGTTTTGAATTTCTTAGAAGTTAATAAATCATAAAAACAAAGTTATAGTTTCAAAATCATGCAATGTCTTTGTAATCTGAAAACCACATAAAATGATCATGGAAATCAAACTCAAAACATTATTTAAAAACTACCTTTATATAATCGCCATGGCAAAAACTATATGGGGGCAATTTACAACCCCAACAACATAGTCACTAACGTGGAGAGGCCAAAGCACCTTCTTGAGGGGAAATAACAATGACTGGAAAGATGAAAATATGTTTTATAATAATTTTACATATTTTCTAAACACACGAATCTGTGTAATTAATAAAGGAGAAAGGGTATTTTTACTGGGACCAAAACACAAGCAAAATACTTTTTAAATATTTTAAATACCAACAAATAAAACGTAGAAACGAACATCAACTTCCAATTTTAAAGAACACAGCAACACCTACATATATACCTATGAAAACCGAAAAAGAAAAGTAGTTTTACTTGGACTAAAGACAGAAGCATAATATTTTCAAATAATAAAACATAATATAAAAATGAACCTAAAATTCTAATTTTAAAGGATCTTACATAACGTAAGATTACAAAAAAAGTCCTCAAAGTATGCCGTTGAATCAGTCACGCATGTCTTTAATTATTACTCTTGAAAGGTAACACGTCTAAAGGGTATAGGTGCATGAAAAATAGAACTGTCAAGTTCTGAAGTTCTTATTTTTAAGAAAATGGTAATCACGGCAGAACAAAAAGCTTTTATCATCGAAAGTCTAAATTATTTAAGCACGTTTAAACCGCGTTTAAACTTTGCAAGACAGCCAATACCTCTAATAGTATGGGTGCCTATATACTGAATAGCTTTTCCCAAAATCAAATGGTTATTTAATGAATTACATGTATATTGATTACTTGCAACGGTGAGCTTGGGTTAAGTTAAACCCAAAGGTGCTATTACTTCGGAGTTTTCTTTTAGATATCGTTTCTGTGATGAGCTTCAAGTAATTCAATGCCATAATGACAATTAATCGTTGGAGGGTTAGTAAAATAAAATGGATTTTCCGAAATTGTTTTTCATGGAAAATACTTATTCGTTTGAATATTGCAAGGAAAGAAAAAATATAAAAATTAAATAATAACCATTCGGGATGTGGTAGGACAACAAAGCAATCATAAAAGCACATTGTAAGTTTAAAAATCAAATAATACATATAAAAACGGAAATATACTGGGGGAAAACACAAATTTAAACATTACAATTTTAGAAGTCTTTAGATTATCAACATTTTAGATTTTTTTTTCTAGAATTTAACACATTATAAAAACAAAGTTTGTTTTTAAAGTATTTTCTTTGCTACTCAAATCTCATTTGGGTGGATAAACTTTTTTTTGAGGACAAACTAACCTGGAAATCAATTTTATTTAAAGAAATTTATTTTTTATGCCTAAGATTCACCATCACGCATAAATCCAGAATTCCGACGGCGACACAGAGCTTCACCAGGCGGGAATGTGAAGAGATCTCCATCCGGGTATACAAATTGAATATTCCTGACCCACGGTTGGACGACACATGCAGCAGGCAACCAATGCTCCGTGATGGCCAGCGCATTCACTATCTAGTAGCTGTTAATTTAAAAAATTTAGTTGGGGGTAGCTTATCTTCTTGGCGGAGGAGGATATCGAAAATATGCTGGTGTGCCCCTTGGGGGTAATACTTTATATTATAATTTAACATGATAATTTATATAAACAACTAACGGTATTTTTGGTCTTTCTATTGGTACCAAACATGAAGTTTAACAAAGCCTTTCCAAGTCTACAACAGAAGAAATATGAAACAGGAGCGAAAATTACACTACAGAAGAAAAATGAGACAGAAGGGAAAATTGCAGGTGACTTGATTGAATGGAACTAAGTACGGTTTCTATTACTTTGCCTCAAGCTGCATAAGAAAGCCTCAACTTCTAATTCTAAAAGGTCGTATATAAAACATACAAAAATCCGTGTATGCTATCTGCAAAAAAAATTCTTTGGGGGGTTGGGTTTGGTGCCTCTTAGGTGTAAAATAATCTATATTATAATTTGACATGATAATTTATATCAACAATTAATGGTATTTTTGGTCTTTCTATTGATCCCGAGCATGAAGTTAAACAAAGGCTTTCCAAGTCTACTACGGAAGAAATAGGAAATTGCGCTACAGAAGAAACAGGAAACACAAGCGAAAATTGCAGGTTACTGGATAGAATGGAACTAAGTACAGTCCCTATTAGTTTTGCCTCTAGCTGCATAAGAAAGCCTCAACTTCTAGTTCTAAAAAGTCGCATATAAACCATACAAAAATCCGTGTACGCTATTTGTGGGGAAAATTTTCTTTGAACTGGATAATACTGTATGCATGAGAACAAGGTACAAGCCATTTGACGAACAATGTTAACAAATGGGCCAATGTGAGAAAATTTTCCCAATTTTATTAAAAATATTAGAGAGTCGCCATTTTGCCTGTTTGAATATTGCAAGAAAAGAGGACAAATGCGGTATAACTTACGACAAGTTCAAAAATCAGCAGTTCAAAGTATTTTCTTTGCTATTCAAATCTCACTTGGGTAGGTGAACTTTTTATTTTTCGAGGAAAACCTAGGAATCAATTTTATTGAAAAATTCGTATTTGTTATGCCTAAAATTCACTATCATGAATAAATCCAGAATTCCGGCGGCGACACAGAAATTAACCAGGAAGGAAAGCAAAGAGATCTCCATCCGAGTATACAATGCGAATACTCCCAACCCACGGCTGGACGACACATGCAGCAGGCAACCAAAGATCCGTAATGGCCAGCGCATTCACCATCTAGTTCGTGTTTATTCAAAAAATTTGGTGGGGGGTAGCTTATCTTATTGGCGGATGAGGATAACGAAAATATGCTAATGCGCCCCTTAGGGGTAATAGTCTATATTATAATTTAACATGATAATTTATATTAACAATTAATGGTATTTTTGGTCTTTCTATTGAGCCCAAGCATGAAGTTAAACAAAGGCTTTCCAAGTCTACTACAGAAGAAATAGGAAATTGCACTACAGAAGAAACAGGGAACACAAGCGAAAATTGCAGGTTACTGGATAGAATGGAACTAAGTACAGATCCTATTAGTTTTGCCTCTAGCTACATAAGAAAGCCTCAACTTCTAGTTTTAAAAAGTCGCATATAAACCATACAAAAATCCGTGTACGCTATTTGTGGGGAAAATTTTCTTTGAACTGGATAATACTGTATGCCTGAGAACAAGGTACAAGCCATTTGACGAACAATGTTAACAAATGGGCCAATGTGAGAAAATTTTCCCAATTTTATTAAAAATATTACATAGTCGCCATTTTGCCTGTTTGAATATTGCAAGAAAAGAGGAAAAATGCAGTATAACTTACGACAAGTTCAAAAATCAGCAGTTCAAAGTATTTTCTTTGCTATTCAAATCTCACTTGGGTAGGTGAACTTTTTATTTTTCGAGGAAAACCTAGGAATCAATTTTATTGAAAAATTCGTATTTGTTATGCCTAAAATTCGCTATCATGAATAAATCCAGAATTCCGGCGGCGACACAGAAATTAACCAGGAAGGAAAGCAAAGAGATCTCCATCCGAGTATACAATGCGAATACTCCCAACCCACGGCTGGACGACACATGCAGCAGGCAACCAAAGATCGTTCGTGTTTATTTAAAAAATTTGGTGGGGGTTAGCTTACCTTCTAGGCGAATGAGGATAACGAAAATATGCTAATGTGCCCCTTAGGGGTAATTGTCTATATTATAATTTAACATGATAATTTATATTAACAATTAATGGTATTTTTGGTATTTCTTTTGATCCCAAGCATGAAGTAAAACAAAGGCTTTCCAAGTCTACTACAGAAGAAATAGGAAATTGCGCTACAGAAGAAACAGGAAATACAAGCGAAAATTGCAGGTTACTGGATAGAATGGAACTAAGTACAGTTCCTATTAGTTTTGCCTCTAGCTGCATAAGAAAGCCTCAACTTCTAATTCTAAAATGTCGCAAATAAACCATACAAAAATCCGTGTATGCTATTTGTGGGGAAAATTTTCTTTGAACCAGATAATACTGTTTGCCTGTTTAAATATTGGAAGAAAAGAAAAATATAAAAATTCAATAATAACTATTCTGGATGTGGTATGACAACATCCAGCAATTATAAAAGCACATTGTACATTTAAAAATTAAATAATACATATAAAACCGGAAAGGTACTGGAGGAAACACATAAATTTGAGCATTACAAATTTAGACGTCTTTAAATAATCACCATTTTGAATTTATTTAGAACTTAAAGCATTAATAAAAACAAAGTTTTTTTTAAGTATTTTCTTTGCTACTCAAATCTCACTTGAGTAGGTGAACTTTTTCTTTGAGGAAAACTGACCTAGAAATCAATTTTATTTAAAAACATTTATTTGTTATGCCTAAAATTGACTATTACCACAGATCCATATAGCTATGGATCTGTGCTATTACCACAGATCCATATAGCTACGCAACTATATGGATCTGTGCTATTACGAATAAATCCAGAATTCCGGCGCCGGCGGCAACACAGAGCTTAACCAGGAAGAAAAGCGAAGACTTCTCCCCACCCTCTGCTGGATGACACATGCAGCAGGCAACCAAAGCTTCGTGATGGCCAGCGCATTCACCATCTAGTTGGCATTTATTTAAAAAAATTAGTTGGGGGTAGCTTATCTCCTTGGCGGAGGGGGATATCGAAAACATGATGGTGTGTCCCTTAGGGGTAATACTTTATATTATAATTTAACATGATAATTTATATTAACAACTAATGGTGTTTTTGGCCCTTCTGTTGATTCCAAATATGCAGTTTAACAAAGTCTTTCCAAGTCTATTACAGAAGAAATATGAAACAGAAGCGAAAGTTGCAGGTTACTTGATTGAATGAAACTCAATACAGTTCCTATCAGTTTTGCCTCTACCTGCATGACAAAGCCTCAACTTCTAATTCTAAAAAGTCGCATATAAATCATGCAAAAATTCGTGTATGCTATTTCTGAGGGAAATTTTCTTTGAACTAGATAAAAATACTGTATTCCTATTTGAATATTGTAAGCAAAGAAAAATATAAAAATTAAATAATAACCATTCTGGATGTGGTAAGATAACAAATAAAAGCACATTGTAAATTTAAAAATCAAATAATACATATAAAACAGGAACGATACTGGGGGAAACACATAAATTTGAACATTGCAAATTTAGAAGCCTTTAAACAACCACCATTTTGAATTTTTTTAGAACTAGAAACCAAATTTAGTTTTGGGGTAGCTTATCTCTTTGGCGGACGAGCTTATCGAAATGATGCTGGTGCGCACTTTGGGAGTAATACTTTATATTATAATTTAATATAATAATTTATATTAACAACTAATGGTATTTTTGGCCCTTCTGTTGATTCCAAATATGCAGTTTAACAAAGTCTTTCCAAGTCTATTACAGAAGAAACATGAACCGGAAGCGAAAATAGAAGGTTACTTGACTGAATGAAACAAAGTACAGTTCTTATTTGATTTGCCTCTGGCTGCATAGCAAAGACTCAGCTTCTAATTCTAATATGTCGTAAATTAAGCATATAAAAATCCGTGTATGCTATCTCCGAAGAAAAATTTCTGTGAACTAAATAAAAAGACAGTATGCCTGTTTGAATATTGTACGGAGAGAGAAAAAATATTAAATAATGACCATTCGGGATGTGGTGGGACAACAAAGCAATTATAAAAGCACATTGTAAATTTAAAAAACAAATAATATATATAAAAACGGAAGTATACTGGGCGAAACACAAATTTAAACATTACAAATTCAGAAGTCTTTAAATAATCACCATTTTGAATTTAATTAGAACTTAATCTCTATATATATACATAAAAGAAGAAACTAACTGACTGATTAACTGGCGGAATTAATGCACAGCCCATCCCGCTGGGTCTAAGAAGTTACAAAAATCTTGCACAGAGGTTTCTTCAAGAACGTAGGCATGCACTAACCAAGGGTTTTTCAAAATTCAACCCCTAAGGGGGTGAAGCAGGGGTTCAAACTTTATATGGAGAAAAAATATTAGACGGTCCTATGAATGGGTGAAATGGGGGTTGAAAGTTTGTGATGAAATAAAATTGTTATACCGCGGACAAAGTCGCGGGCGCAAGCTAGTACATTATAAAAACAAAGTTATAGTTTAAAAATCATGCAATGACTTTGTATCTGAAAATCGCACAAGATGATCATCAAAATCACACTTAAAACACATTTAAAAACTATCCTTAAATAATCGCCATTTTGATTTTTGTACAACAATAATATACCTTGGACAAATCTGGTGGCAATTTGCAACCCCAGCAATATAGTTACTAACGTGAAGAGGGTGATGCACCTTCTGTTGTAGAAATTAATAAGTTGTTTATTTTGGGAATTCTAAATTTTCGCGCGGTAGGGAAGATCGGTAGCCGAACCAGAACGAAAGAAAAAAAGAGTGACGCAACCACGAAAGGTGTGAGAAACGAAGAAAAGGGTAGTAGTTAAAATATTTTCTTTGGTTAGTATTCACACAGAGATGGTAGGGACTGGTACCCTGTGGCCAATCCCAAAAAAGTAGTCAAATCCAGGTTGATTTGGTAACAAACACAATAACTTAAAAAGTATTTTTGTAATAATTAGTTTTAGACTTTTGGCCGACAGGGGTTTTCTAGTTTGTGATTTCAAAGTGATTTAAATCCCAAAAAGAAATTTAATCCAGAACAATCTGATAAAGAACAAAAACTCTATAAAGCATTTTGTAATTTGTTGAGGCTCTTGAGAGGGGCTTTTCTAGTTTTGTGAAATAAAGTGATTTAAATGTTAGAAAAACATTTTTAGTGGACTTCAGATTACCTGAATCAAGGCGCCCAAAAAAGAACACATGAGCTAGTCGGGAAGGCGAAAAAGAGAACATCGAGAACACTTCTTGAGAGGGAAATGACAATTATTGGAAATGAACGCGTTTATTTTTGAGGATCTATACTTGGACCTACTGAACGTACCAAGATGCACCACTATAAATGGATATTTCATCTGCAATGAATCAGTGCTAACAAGAGAGTTAAAAACTCTCATAGATCACATTATAACAAAACTCACAGAGAACAGTTTCAGTTGCTGTAATCGTGTCCAGCATTGGAGGTAAAGACATTCAGACTCTTGAATACAGTAAGAAATCCCCTCTTATAAAACTATTCAATAGCAATATGTAGACATTGATCTCACTTAATGGATTGGCTGAAAACTACTCAAACCAAGTCTCAGTGGATGAAAATTATATTAATATGGTAAATTGCTTTGCAATTTACACTAGATATGAACAGACCGCCAGAGCTCTAAAATTTGGATTAATGGTGATGTTATCCAATCAATTAGGGAATGGGACTATTATCACAGGCAGTCACGCAAATATCCCCTTAGTCCATATTTGCAAAACAAATTAAAAGACTGCAGAAAGATAGTAACAAGAAGAATATAACATCCTAAGCACAATTATTACTCAAGAGAGTGGAGTTTCAAGTAATCCAAAAAAGTCTTGGGATGTGTTAAAAAAGTTACTAAGGAATGATGGTGCCAAACATAGTTGTGAAGTGAGGAACCTTAAGGTAAATAATGGCTCAATAACAGATCTTTCAAAGATATGTGACGAATTTAATTTGTTTGTTTTTGTTGAGATGGGCTTCTCGCTAGCAATAGGCGCTCAACATGGAGCTAGATATGGACAAAGAATAGTCATCAGTCAAGAGCATTTATCTTACTGATATATCAAAAATGTAAGTACTTAAGGTAATAAGTTCTTTATATCCAGGTAAGGCATCTGTCAGTTACACTATAGATGGAAGTCCACCAGGTGGCTTCGGGTGTCTGTAAATTAATAAATCAATCAATCGAGGAAAAAATAGTGCCAAAGAAAATGAATGTGACTCAAGTAATACCGGTGTTTACGTATGGTGATAGAGATACAACAAATAATAACCGATCAGTATTACTATTATCTATATTTTTTATAATTGTTAATAAGGTTTTCGCGAGGTTGGTGATGCAACTGACAGGGTTTCAGATATTTAAATAAACTCTGGTCATGGAAAGAGGCATGCGAGTTACATATTGTAAACTGCTTAGCTAAGCTCCTTTTGACCACTCCTAGCCTTAGCGATAAGAAATATTATAAATACAAGCAGAGTAGATTTTATTGTCACTTCTGTTGTTATAGTTGCTTGCTAAATTGTTAAACTTCATCCCAAAATCAAATAAATTTGTTATACAGTTTTTGAAAACAGTGATTTTTAAAAACGCCTGTGCCTTGGCCCGACGTATAACTTGCGCATGTGCCTCTTGATCTTAGGAAAGCTTTTAACACAGTAAATAATTCAATTGTTAAAAAAGAAGCCTAGATATGGCAGGTATAAGAGGCAAGGGTTTAGATGGGTTTACCAATTATATCTTTTCCTCATTGAAACATTATATTGAAAGGATGAACCTATACAAAATATATATACTTTTGAGATTAATAAAAAATTTTAAACTTAAAGCAATAAAAACCATGTGATGGTCAGGTAAATGGTACGATGACTAAGATTCGAAAAACACAAAAAATTAATCATCGAATCTAAACTTGAAAAAAAAAAATGATAATCTTAAATAATCGTTATATAAACTAAGTCATAGTTTCAAAATCGTGCAATGACTTCGCAATCTGGGAAAACACAAGAATAATCAAACTTGAACCTCACGTAGTCCTTAAATAGTTGCCATTTTAAATCTTGGTGCAAAACAAAACAAGACGAAAACCTTGCAATAGATTGGAAAACGGTGTGATAATTTATAAATTCATACAAACGGACCATGAAAACCAAACCTAAAACACAAATAAAAACTAAGTAAGTGGCATTATTAATTTTGTGGAATATAAAACTCGTTATAAATACCAAGCTGTAGCCTAAAATTCATAAAAATGCTTTATATACTTGTAAAACAAGTAAAACTGATCTCCAAACCAAACAATGAACATGCGTAATCTACGCAAAGAAGGAAAGAATTATTATCTGCCTCGGCTAAAGCAACAGTCAAGAAACCACCGTGCATTGACACGAATAAAAAACTTAAAGAGCTTAACTTAAAAAATAAACATATTCTTTAAAAATCGCCATATTAAATAATGTAGGACAGCGAATTACAATAAGTATGGTTAAAGAAAATAAGGAAATAACTTGTGTCTAACTTGGCTAAGGCGATATTAAAGGAACCGCCATGTTCTGAAACTTCAAAAGTGGTTCAACCTAAAAAACGAACATATTCTTAAAATAAACGCCATTTCAAATGTTGTTGGATAAAATCACACGTATAGTTTAAAAAGAAGAAAAGAACTTTTGCCTGCCTTGACTCAAGCAATAGCAAAGGAACCACCTTGCACTGAAATAAACAAAAAACTTAAAGTGTTTTAACTTAAAAAATTAATATATTCTTAAAATATTCGCCATTTAACATGTTGTAGGATAATAGAACGCAAATAGAGCTTAGAAAGAGAAACAATTACAGTGAAACAACTTAAAAACGAACATATCGTAAAAATACCCGCCATTTTAAATGTCGTTTGAAAAAATCACAAGTAGGGAAGAACTTTGTCTGCCTTGGCTCAAGCAACACCAAAGAAGCCAACCATGAACTGAAACGAATAAAAAACTTAAACGTGTTGCAATTTAAAAAACGAACATATGCTTGAAATATCCGCCATTTAAAATATTATTGAATAAAAATGAACGAGCAAGGTTTAGCAAGAACGGAAGTATTTTTGCTAGCCTTGGCTAAAGCAATAGCAAAGGAGCCACCATGCACTGAAGCGAATAAGATGCTAAAATTACTTCAACTTAATGTTAAAGGATATTATTAAAGTAACAGAATAAGTACGGCCCAAAACGAAGAGATAAACTTTGGTCTGCCTTGGCCAAAGCAATGTCGAAGGACCACCAAGTACTGAAACGAAATAACTACTTATTGTGCTTTAACATTAAAAACGAATATACTCCTAAAATAATCGCCATTTTAAATGTTGAAGACTAATAAATTAAGAAAGGTTTGAAAAGAAGAGAACGGCTTTTGTTTGCAATGTCAAAGGACCACCATCTACTAATTTGAATTAAATATTTAAAGTGCTTCAACTTAAAAAACGAACATATTCTTAAAATAATAGACATTTTAAATGTTGGATAAAATATCACAAGTATGATTTAGAAAAAATAGACGAACTTTCGAACTCCTTGGCTAAGCCAGCAATACCAAAGGAACCACAATAGTACGGTTTAAAAAGAAGAGACCAATTTTTGTCTGCCTTGGCTACAGCAATATCAGGGGACTACCGAATACTGAAATAAAGTAAATATTTAAATTGCTTTAACTTTAAACACGAACACATTCTTAAAATAATCGCCGTTTTAAATGTTGAAGGACAATAAGACGAGTACGGTATAAAAAGAAGAAAAGAACTTTTGTCTGCCTTGGCTTAAGCAATATCAATGGATCATCGAGCACCAGAACGAATTAAATATTTAAAGTGCTTCAACTTAAAAAAAAGAAACATATTCTTAAAATAATCGCCATTTTAAATGTTGAAGGACAATAAGACGAGTACGGTTTAAAAAGAAGAAAAGAACTTTTGTCTGCCTTGGCTTAAGCAATATCAATGGAACATCGAGCACTAAAACGAATTAAATACTTAAAAGTGCCTCAACTTAAAAAACGAACATATTGTTAATATAATAGCCATTTTAAATGTTGAAGAATAATAAAACAAGTACTATTTAAAAAGATGAGACGATCCTTTGTCTGCCTTGGCTAAAGCAATATCAAGGAATCACCGAGCACTGAAATGAATAAAATACTTAAAGTGCTTTAACTTAAAAACGAACACATTCTTAAAATAATCGGAATTTTAAATGTTGAAGGATAATAAGACGAGTACGGTTTAAAAAGAAGAAAAAAACCTTTGTCTGTCTCGGCTTAAGCGACATCAATGGATCATCGAGCACCAAAACGAATTAAATATTTAAAGTGCTTCAACTTAAAAAAAAAGAAACATATTCTTAAAATAATCGCCATTTTAAATGTTGAAGGACAATAAGATGAGTACGGTTTAAAAATAAGAAAAAAACTTTTGTCTGCCTCGGATTAAGCAACATCAAGGGATCATCGAGCACTAAAACGAATTAAATATTTAAAGTGCTTCACTTTTGTCTGCCTCGGCTTAAGCAACATCAATGGACCATCGAGCACCAAAACGAATTAAATATTTAAAGGGCTTCAACTTAAAAAACGAACATATTCTTAAAATAACCGCCATTTTAAATGTTGAAGGACAATAAGACGAGTACGGTTTAAAAAGAAGAAAAAAACTTTTGTCTGTCTCGGCTTAAGCAACATCAATGGATCATCGAGCACCAAAACGAATTAAATATTTAAAGTGCTTCAACTTAAAAAAAAGAAACATATTCTTAAAATAATCGCCATTTTAAATGTTGAAGGACAATAAGACGAATACGGTTTAAAAAGAAGAAAAAAACTTTTGTCTGCCTCGGCTTAAGCAACATCAAGGGATCATCGAGCACTAAAACGAATTAAATATTTAAAGTGCTTCACTTTTGTCTGCCTCGGCTTAAGCAACATCAATGGACCATCGAGCACCAAAACGAATTAAATATTTAAAGTGCTTCAACTTAAAAAACGAACATATTCTTAAAATAATCGCCATTTTAAATGTTAAAGGACAATAAGACGAGTACGGTTTAAAAAGAAGAAAAGAGCTTTTGTCTGCCTTGGCTTAAGCAACATCAATGGATCATCGAGCACTAAAACGAATTAAATATTTAAAGTGCTTCACTTTTGTCTGCCTCGGCTTAAGCAACATCAATGGACCATCGAGCACCAAAACGAATTAAATATTTAAAGTGGTTCAACTTAAAAAACGAACATATTCTTAAAATAATCGCCATTTTAAATGTTGAAGGACAATAAGACGAGTACGGTTTAAAAAGAAGAAAAGAGCTTTTGTCTGCCTTGGCTTAAGCAACATCAATGGATCATCGAGCACTAAAACGAATTAAATATTTAAAGTGCTTCACTTTTGTCAGCCTCGGCTTAAGCGACATCAATGGACCATCGAGCACCAAAACGAATTAAATATTTAAAGTGCTTCAACTTAAAAAACGAACATATTCTTAAAATAATCGCCATTTTAAATGTTGAAGGACAATAAGACGAGTACGGTTTAAAAAGAAGAAAAGAGCTTTTGTCTGCCTTGGCTTAAGCAACATCAATGGATCATCGAGCACTAAAACGAATTAAATATTTAAAGTGCTTCAACTTAAAAAACGGACATATTCTTAAAATAATCGCCATTTTAAATGTCGAAGAATAATAAAACAAGTACGATTTAAAAAGATGAGATGATCTTTTACCTGCCTTGGCGAAAGCGCTAGCAAAGGAACCACCACGCACTGCAACGAATAAGAAACTGAAAGTGCTTTAAAGAGTTGGCTGATCCAGCAGCTGAAAGAAGAGACTAGAGAGGATATGGAAAACATTACTTTTTTTTAATAATCACCATTTTAAATGTAGTAGAATAAACGTTACTAAAACCAAGAAATAGTTTAGGACAACATTAAATTAAATATTAAATCCAAATATTAGAAAAGTACCTAAAATAATTATTATATCAACCATTTTCAAACATGTCATAGATTAACCGGACCTTCCAGCAAAGAACAAATTGAGCCTCCCTGGCAAACCAGGATAATCCCATAAATTCAGAAACAAGGAGATATTATTTACATTCTAGAGCAATCCAAGATTCCAGGGCGAGTCTTAATCCGTGGCCCGTCAAAATAGCCCCAGCCATAAGAGCCCTGACGGGACAGCCCAAACACATAACAGCCCGTGTCAAACTAGCCCCGACAAAATGACCCTCTGAAGATAATAAATAATTAAGTATATTCACACAACTAGTGGCGTACCTACGGGGGGATAAGGGGGTATATCCCCCCATATCATAGACTCGGGCTAAATAAAATCAAACTAATTTTTTTGACTTTAAAATATTTTTTGGGGAAAATACAATAAAACCCAAGCAAACTCGAGCATTTGTGCTAATTTTAAAGTGACTGAAATACTTATGGGGATGCAATATACAAAGTATTGTGGATTCCTCTGTTTATGGGGCGGTCGCGATAAAGTGAATCATCATGTTAAAAAAGATTGGCTGCCAAGAACATCTCGTCAACCAGGGACTCAAAACATAGAGCGACTTCCTTTGGTGAATCAACAAAAAATTCGTATACCTCCTCTTTACATTAAGGTAGGTTTGATGAAAAACTTGCAAAAGGAATGAATCTCGAAGAAGGATTCCAATATCTCCGAGCAAATTTTCCCAAATTAAGTGAGGCTAAAATAAAAGAGCGAATATTTCTAGGTCCTCAAATCAATAAAGTAATGAAGAATGTCAATTCTGAGGATAAATTAAACATGGTCGAAAAAAGGGCTTGGAGATCAATGGTTGCAGGTTATAAGAATTTCTTGAGAAACGGAAAGGCTGACAATTACCAAACATTAGTGGAAGACATATTAGAGGCAGTTAGACTAACGGGCTGCAAGATATCATTAAAATTCACATGGTGCACTAGCATTTAGATTTTTTCCACCTAACATGGGTGATGTCGGTGACGAACATGGAGAACGGTACCATCAAGACATTTCAGGCGTGGAACGGCGTTACCCGGGCAAGTGGAATCCTGTCATGCTAGCAGACTATTGTTCGACTTTGAGGAGAGAAGCAGTACATGTTATTTACAAACGAAAATATTACAGTCAAAAATATTTTTGCTCATAATTAGGTATACTCGCAATATATGTATTTTTACATTGCAAGACTTTGTTTTTATACATCTCTCAGAAAATCGACCAGCTTCAAATAATGTTTATGATATACCTTCTTTATACAAGGGCTTCATTCAAAATCAGTTAAAGTAGCTTGGGAGATCCGACAATTGAATTAATAAAATTAAATTGTCAGCTGTTTCCAAAATGCAAATGGGCGTTTATTTACGCCATGAAGATGAAGTGCGAATCAATTTTCTCCACAACCACGCGTTTTTAACTGTCCCAAAATGAACATAATGCGCAAACTTCGGGGCGGAGTCTCAGCTACTACTTCCAGCTCCGAAAATATGGGATATCCTTCGTTTCCTCACACTCAACTGGGTCTGATGCATTTGAAGAAACTTTTTATATATGCATCCACCTCAACCACTAACTGACAAAGATGACAAGTTGTACAACATGTTGCCGCTCTTTTGTAAGGTGTTTGGGTCAAATTGGAAAGGGTCAATTGAAAGAACCCAAAAAATAAAGAAAACATTCTACAAACTGCTATTGGTATACTTTGTTTGATTCAGGAACAAGAGCCAGATGAATGTAAAATGTACGGAAAGCATCTAAATTTGAGGTATTAAGGGATAAACAAAGCCTGTCGTTTGAAGCTACTAATATAATTTGCCTATTCAGGAAAAAAATCAGAAAACTGAATCTGAATTTTGAATTTTACGGTATATTACTAGACTACACGGTTTTGAAGTTCTTTTTTATCTAAGACATCCTACGTAGCCTTCAAGCCTAAGTACTAACGTACCGTGGGCATTTAAAGGGCAGGGAAATGTAGTCTACTGACACGGGATTTAAAGGACTGGAGGTTGGGATGGAAAGGGAAAACATCTAGAGGCAATTTGTTCCATAATCTGGAGACCCTAGTATGAATGAGCGAGAGAAGTGGTCTGTTCTAGGCTTTTGTAGCCGGGCAGTAAAGGGGTGTATATATTAGGAACAGTAAAGGGGGGAAGAATACCGGCTAGTTTTTCAGAGCAAAATCCATGAAAGTACCGGTAAAAAAGGGATCCCCAACAGCGGAGTGATGAGCGAGAGAAGGGAGTTTTCTTGTGGGGACTGGGTTATGGACGAGTCGAATGGCTCTCGTTTGGATATAATCAAGGATGTTAAGTGTCGAAGGCGATGCCGCTCCACAGATGTGGGAGCAGTACTCTGGGTTGGGTCTTATTTGGGAAACATGGAAAGTGTCTAAGTTGGAAGACGAGAAGTATTTTCTGGCTCGAAAGAGAAAACCGAGCTTTTTAGCTGTCGATGTAGCTACTGAAGAAATGTGTTTGTGCCAGCTGATATCATGTTCGAAAGCGATGCCAACAAGATCGAAATTTTCATTGTACTGTAGGGTTGCCAGATTTTTTGCGTGACAGGGAGCAATACTGGGTTTTGGAGGTGTTGAACTGAAAAAGGTTCTTAGGACCACAGTCTAAGATTATTGAAGATCTTAGGAAACAGATAGGTGCATAGATCTGCGTCCAGCTCTTGATTCTAGACTTGTCTGGAAAAATCAATATTGGAGTGAAGAGTACTATCGTCAGCATAACTGTGGATGGGATGGGTAGTTGAAGAGATCAGGTCATTAAGTGAAGAAAAAATAGGGTTGGTGCCAGGACTGAACCTTGGGAAAGTTAAGTGTGTGAGAGTGACCGTCAACAACGACAGATATGCGCCGATTCAAGAGGAAGCCACCGATCCAGGTACATAGTTTTGTAGGAAGACCGTAAGAAGGTAGTTTGTTGAGACGTGCGGCATACCATACTTGGTCAACGACCTTAGAAATATCAAGAGCAACATTCTGAGATTCACCATGAAATTCAAGACACTTGTTCCAGTTATGTGTGACAAAGCTAAAGAGATCAGCTGTGGATCTTTAGTGGCGGAATTTGTAGTGTCTCTCACGGATGATTTTGTGTGCTTCAAGATATTTTAGAATTTGCAAGTCGATCGCTTTCTCCATCAAGGTGCTGACAACACTGAGAAGAGAGATTGATCTATAATTGGATGGAAGGGACTTGGAGCCTTTCTTCGAGACAAACTGCACACGAGCAGCCTTCCAGCTATCTGGGAAGATACCTTTGTCATAAGGGATCTGGAAAAGACGAGTTAAGACCTGAGCAAGTTCTGGAGCGCATTGTTTTAGAACAATTGCTGGTATGCCATCCAGACCGGAGGACTTTTTGGTGTCAAGGGACAGAAGAATTTTTTGAACTTTTTTGACCTTTTAGAGGAGGAGATAATTTCGTTGTCAGAGCTCAGGGGAGGAAAAGCGCTTCTACAGAAAGATTTGCTGTCGTTGGGACAGGAAAGCACTTTATCTTTCATGCGGTTGTTAAAAGAAATTCTAGACTCTAAGATAGTTTGGTTGTATTGATTTCTTGTCTCGGTGAAAATTTGACGATTTTCGGGTGTAGGATTTTGAAGATACCTTTTGTGAGCTTGGACTTTTTTGAGCCTGGCTTTATAACAGGCCTTAGAGAACCATGGCTTTTGTCACTGTTAATGCATTTACAAAAAGGGAGGTAAATTGTGAAGTAGGACGATAATATACCAAACTATAGTAACAATAACCACAATGTGTCAAATCCCAACGAAATAGGCTTGTTCAATCATTTCACGTTTGCAATAAACATGTTAATGCTATTGCACAATCAGTCAATCGAAACTTGCACAGAAAAAATTACGGCGGTTGAACGGATAACAAAAATATTAGGGTTTGAAATGCACCAAAAATTAAAAAAAAATCAGTTTCCCACCTGACGCCATCCTATAAAAACAACTGAACGTAATGGGCAATGAGGCAAATCAAATTAAGGATACGATAACGTCGCAATGCGCCCCTTTGGCCGTTTTTGTACTGACAGGGAATGTTTTTATTTTGCGTAATTTTTGTAGGAATTTTCGAATTCAATTTTATTTTCAAACTGCTGCGTGCTTAAACATATTTAAATAATTATGAACTACAACAAAAATAATAGTAAAATTGGAACCTCAGCGTTTGGCAGTTTTTTGCCCCTGTCATGGGCAGATGAATTATGGTTAGTTTTTCTTTGATACTCATGTGTAAATATGCTTTTTATGATATAAAATATCTGTTTACTGTTCTCAGTCCTCTTAATATTTCTGTGCAGTAGTTCAGTATACAGCGTGTCCCACGTAGTTCTTGCCATATGAGAATTTTTTTTCTGATGGTTAAAAACAATCACTTTGGTGTAAAAAAGTTCTAGGTGGCGACTAAAACGTAAAATATATCCAAGAATAAAGTATCTTTATTTAGCAAGATACAAGATCCCCAAGCAAAAAGGTTAGCCAACTGGGACAATTATCACAGGGCCTTAACCGAATATAATAAAGCACTAAGAAAGTCTAAAAGGGAAACATGGAGATCATTCTGCGAGGGGATAAACGAAATCACCCCAGCAATTCCAGCGTCTTCAGAAGGTCCTGTCAAAAGACTACTCAAACGGAATCGGTCTGATTAGGAGACCGACCGACAACGGCTATGCTGAGACCACACAAGAAAGTCTAAGGATCCCCTGAAAACGCATTTTCCTGGGTCTACTATTATCGAAGATGAGCAAATACAAGAACGTGTAATAGCAGACGCACATCTTCACACTAGAAATGGACAAAGCCTGGTCATCTCACAGACAAGAAAATAAAATGGGCGATACATAATTTTAAACCCCGTAAATCCCCGGGTACAGATGGAATTTTCCCAGCTTTACTGCCGCAGGGAATTGAAGAACGTTTACCTCACCTTAATCTATTTTTAAAGCCAGTTTTACACTAAGTACTCCCACAAAGTTGGAGGAAAGTCAAGGTGGTGTTTATTCCAAAGACTGGACCGCGTCCTCCATTAGTCTAACGTCCTTTCTCTTAAAAACAATGGAGAAATTAATAGTCCACCATATTAGGAGAGAAATTATCCCCAAAGCTCCTGCGCATCTAAAACAATTCGCTTATCAACCTGCGAAATCCACTATCAATGGTCTACAATGTCTCGTAAGAGATATTGAAGACTTTTACTGCCAAAGAAATAGCTCTATGTGCTTTCAGAGATATAGAGAGTGCATTGGACAACACCTCATATGAATCCAAACAAAGAGCTGCAGTACATAGAGACTTTGAAGCCTCTACAATAGAATGGATTAAATCCATGCTATAAAGTCGTAAAATCAGCGCATCTACAGGCGATGCGACTACCATGGTTAGGGCGGTTAATGAATGTCCACAAGGTGGAGTTTTATCACCCCTGTTCAGGTGTTTGGTGGTCGCTGGTCTCCTGATGGAGCTGACAAATAACGGATTTGATGCTCAAGGATGTGCAGACGACCTAGTATTAACAATCGAGGGCAAACATGACGGCACGCTGTCTGTCTGAATGCAAACTACCCTAAACCTAGTAAAAACATGGTGTTCACAGGAGGGGCTTAATATGAATCCGAGTAAGACAGTGATAGTTGCTCACGAGAAGGAGGAAGTTAAATTTGACACCTCCAGTCCTGAATGAAACAGTGATTGGATTCTCTAAAGAAATCAAGTACTTGGGGGCAGTCCTTGATCAAAGGCTGAATTTGAACTCACACCTAGAAAAGACCGTCTCTAAAGCCTCAATGGCAATCTGGTCCCGCCGTAGGCTTTTCGGTAAAACATGGGGCTTAAAACCCAAAATGATCTATTGGTCATACCTAACTGTTGTAATGCCTATTATCACATACGCCTCACTGATGTGGTGGACAAAAACAGATGAAATTAAAACGCAAAGGAAGCTGGCAAAATTACAAAGGCTTGCCTGTCTGGGTATTACGGGCGCAATAGAAAGCTGTCCATCTATAGCTCTGGAGGTAATGCTAGATTTTTTTCCACACCATTTATGTATAAGGAGGGAAGCACTGACAAGTCCCTAAACAACCCAAACAACAAAACTTATGTCAAGAGATCTAACTGGTCACCTCAAAAGACATCTAGTTAGAGGATATGACCAAGTCAACCGATTCAACGCCAAAAGTGTGCGACTTTCAGCGCCCTTTTCAAGTGGTTATAAAGGACCGTCGAAGTATGAGCGAAACAGCGCCGCAATTTGAGAAAGGTTCACTAGTGTGGTACACAGATGGATCAAAGATGGCAGAGGGGGTTGGAGCGGGGGTCTTTGGGCCAAAATGTCGAATTTCTAAGCCTCTGGGCAAAGCACCTTCCATCTTTTAAGCAGAAATACACACGATAGATTTTTGCGCCACCGAATGTGCCAACAATTGGCCCTCAAGGCCCAAAAATCTACATTCTATCGGACAGCCAGGCAGCTATAAAGGCATTAGCTTAATGTACCTTCTATTACAAACTGGCGTGGGACTGCCGACAATCCCTCAACCAACTGGCAAAAAATAATAATATAATTCTAATGTGGATGCCGGGCTACAAAGGTGTGGAAGGCAATGAAATTGCTGACCAACTTGTTAAAGTAGGAGCTCAGGCACCTTTCTATGGACCTGAACCCTTCTGCGGCATCGCTAGAGGTCACCGTATGGAAAGGCTCTGGCAATGGGGAAAAGAACAGAAAACAGCCCACTGGAGGAACGCTCCAGCACAAAGACAGGAAAAGAGAATGATTAGTTATTGGCCTGAGTACACAAAAAAGCTCCTCGAACTTCAAAAGAATGAACTCAGACTGGTTACTTGCCTTCTTACTGGACACGGCTCTTGGAGGTATCACCTCAAAAAGCTGGGAAAGACTGACGAAGAACACTGTAGATTCTGTAACGAAGCGGGTGAAACTGTCGAGCACTTGCTCTGTGAATGCAGAGTAATAACTCATCAAAGGCTGCAATATCTTGAGGGAGCGTTTCTCACGCCCAAAGATATATTAAAGTGCGTCCCCAGAAACATCCTAAACTTCGCGAAAAGTTTGGGAATTGATGGGTAAATAATGTAGGGTATTCACAAAAGATCCAATTCGGTCGAACTGATGTAGGGCTACCAGAGCCGAACGACCCCATTCAATACAATACCATAGCAAGATACAAATAAAAGTTATTTTAAATAATTATTTGGAATCGTTTTTCTCTCTAAATACGAAATCACAGCCACTTACGAAATAAAAATGTTTTTACATTTTTCCTTTACGTTGCGAAATCAATGTTAGTATAAGTTAATAAAAAGTCATTATCTTTCAGACAGGTAAATATGCTAAGAATGACTTTGACATAGAAATTGACATTCTTTGCAGTATAGTTCTGTGAATTCAGTTCATTCATTTATCAGTTTCCTTAATTATTATGCCCCCAAAACCAACCTCAGAACAGAAAATTGAAATTCTTTAAATTGTTGGCGGCAAATACAAAGTTATAGGGAAGCCGCTGGGATTTTCCATGAAAGGCATCCCAAAATATATGAATCCCATAAAACTGTTGGACACATAATGGCAAAATTTAAAAGTAGTGGAAGTGTGGAAAACCGCTTTAATATCACTTACAAATTATTCAAGCGGTTGTTGAAAATCCCAAGACTTGGTCGAGAAATTTGGAAAAGGTACTTCCTGGAAACGATAGACGACCTGTCTTTAAGTCCACTGCTGGAAGAGTTCTTAAAGCAAATTATTTTCATCCATACAAACCTACCTTTGTCCACACGTTGAAACCTGGAGACTCTAATATTCGGTTTGGTATTAAGGTATGCATGAAGATGACCCGTCTTTTTGAGAAAACGTCATATTTTCTGATTAAGCATGTTTTACATCAAATGGAGTAGTTAGCTTCCAAAACTGACGGGACTTGTCATTTTATGACAAGTGTGTGCTGCGGTATTTTAGATAACCAGCTGATAAATCCATTTTTCTTTCGAAGCAATATAACGTCGGATATTTACCTTCAATTTTTGAGAAATCAGCAGTTTGGCTTTTTTAATGGCCTTCCACTTAACATTAGAAATAATTTATGGACTCAGAATGATGGTCCGCCATGCCATAGTTCCAGGGATAGATTCAAGGGGTAGCCCGGGGGAATTCCCCCCTCCCACCCACCGAGGAAGAAAAATCCCCCCGGGGTATGTCTGTAAAATATAGAAATTGACTTGCTTAAAGCAAAGATGAATTTTATCCCCCTCGAATAAGAATGTTTTCCCCCGGAAAAAAATGTCTGGATTTGACACTGCATAGTTTCAGAGCTGTTAACGAATTACTTCAGGAAATGTTCGAGGGGCGTTGGATAGGATTTACAGAAAAACATTGGCCGGCGAGTTCACCGGATCTGAACCCCCTCGATTACTTTCATTGGGGATATTTAACGAAAAAAGTGCATTCTCACCGACCTTCTCAAGATATAGACATTGGAAAGAGTAATAACCCGAAGTACTCTAGAAATTCCTGAAGTTGTTTTGAGAAAAGCTGTTTTAAAATTCCCTAAATTAACAATAAAATGCATCGAAAAGGAAGGTGGCTATATTGAGTTTGAGTTTTGTAAATTTATTTTTTATTAACAAGTAATAAATTTTTATATTAAAACTGTTAAGTTTTTTCATAGGTGACTGTGATTTCGTATTTAGAGCGAAAAAATGATTTCAAATAATTCTTTAAAATAACTTTTCTTTGTATCTTGCTAAATAAGGGTACTTTATTATTGGGTATACTTTACGTTTTTGTCGCTACCCTGTATACTATGGGTCTTTTTAGATTTTTGCCATAGGGATTCTCAGTTTATTAATATCAAATCAATTTTTTATATAATCAAACTGAATTTTTTTCAACTTTCAGTAAAAATTTGTTCCCATATGGAAATAACTCCATGGGACATGCTGTATATTTTGGATATTACATTTTTTTATAAGTTAGTTTGATAACATAACCTCGATGACCAACCCTCAAAATTTTTGCGCCGCGCCGCACAGACGTTCGTATTAACAATCTAGCTTGACAAAAGGTAAAATTTCTTGAACTTTAAAACAACATATATTTTATCTTATTATGGTCATAAATAGTTGTGTATCTATAAAGTACAACCCGTTTTAAAATAACATAATAGAGTCTACGCAAAATCAGGCAGAAGTCTCTGTTACCGTGATCCGTTGTATCCCGATGGCACCCGTCTTCATTTATGTTCGGAACTACAGTCTCTGTACGGGTAAAATTTTATCTAATAAATAAGTGAGTTTGGCAGAGTAAATTACAGGTATTTCCCTTGGTTTTAGTATATTTTTTTTTATTTTATTATTATTGTTGTCTTCTTTGGTTGACGTAATTAAAGGGCCAAATTTCTTTAAATTGTTCGATTTCTAATTGAAATAGCAGGCCCGCAATTGCAAAGGCCGCCGAAGGCCGTTGTAACGTTATTTTCAGCGGTGAGTTTACCTCTTTGGGTGTTTAATTTTAACTATTTTATAACCATGTTCAACCATATTTTTTTTGTAATAATTTTTTCAGTGATCTTGGAATTCCAAGAAGAAAAGTGTTTGAGGTTTGGCGAAATGCCCCTAACATTTCAAGAAGACTAGAGTGTGTGTGTATGATTATAATATAATGACTAAAAGTGGTGTGGAGGATCCTGATGGAAACATTCGCGAGCTAGTGCGAAAAAAAAAGTGTAAAATTTTGTAAAAAAACAATCGTTTGCACTAAATATTTATGAGGAAATATACAAATAGCAGCCATTTTTTATTGTTATTTTCCCAGAAAAACCATAGAAATAATTTTGTCAAGTCAGATTAGTTATCCGCCGGTGCCAACGCTCAATTTATTTCTTAAATTTGGGTCGCTCATCGTGGGACGCCACCAGAGGCCATTCCCCATGTTACAATGAGCGACATTTGATCGCTAGTTTGAGGACGAATTTGATTAGAAAAAATAATAATTTTTGAGAGATAAGCATCGCGAATGGAGTACTTTTATATTATGAAATAAATAAAAATTGCTAGATAAACCCACTGTTTCTGCAAAAAAATATTGTCAATTCGCACCAACGACGCCGGCAAGTAAAAGTTTTGGAAGTTAAGAGTGACACTACAAAAACCAGAAAACAGGACGTTAAATTCTGAAAATTCGATGATAACCAACTTTTTAATGCCCCAGGAATTGTTTCAGCTGGGTATTCGAAGTTACAAATTATACGCCGTTACACATTTGAGAAAATCAGCACTAAACAAAATTTCTCGTTTGAATCTGCGATATAGTGCCTGATTCAGGAACAAGAGAAGCAGTAATCTGAATCGCACTGGATTCTCTCAAAAGCCGTTTTGAATTGAATTTTGATTGGTCGATTTATTTATTAGACTACACAGTGCTGAAGTTGATTGTGCAACTACCAAAATTTTAAAAGAGAAAGTTAAATTGTAAAATATTACAACCCAATCTCTCACAGTATTATGAAATAAAAAATAATTGCTGGATAAGTCCACTGTTTCTGCAAAGAAATATTGCTATTTCGCACCAACACCGGTAAATAAAAAGTTTGGAAGTTAAGGGTGTAACTACAAAAACCTGGAGATAGAATGTTAAATTCTTAAAATTCGATGATGACCAACTTTTCAATGTTTCAGGAATTGTTTCTACAGGGTCTTCGAAATTACAAATTATACGCCATTACACATTTGAGAAATTCAGCACTAAACAAAATTTCTCGTTGGAAGCTACGATGTACTGTACCTGATTCAGGAACAAAAAAAGCAGAAAGCTGAATCACACAGGATTCTCTTAAAAGACACTTTAAATTGAAATATGATTGATTTGTTAGACTACACAGTGTTGAAGTTGATGGTGCACCTATCAAAATTCTAAAACAGAAAGTTAAACTGTAAAATATTACAACACTCACAATATTATGAAATAAAAAAAAAACATTGCTGGATAAGTCCACTGTTTGTGCCTAGAAATATTGCCAATTCGCACCACCGCGAACGCCGGTAAACAAAAGGTTTGGAAGTTAAGGGTGTAACTACAAAAACCTGGAAATAGGATGTTAAATTATGCTAATTTATTGATAATCAACTTTTCAATGTCTCAGGATTTGTTTTTGCAGGATCTTAGAAATTACAAATACGCCATTACATTTTAAGAAATGCAGCACTAATCAAAATTTCTCGTTTCAAGTAACGAAATATTGTACCTGATTCAGAAACAGAGAAACAGAGAGCTGAATCGCACAGGATTCTCTCGAAAGCCATTTTGAATTGAGATTTGATTAGTAGATTGATTTATTAGATTACACAGTGTTAAAGTTGATAGTGCAACTACCAAAACTCTAAAAGAGAAAGTTAAATTGTAAAATATTACAACAGCCCAATCTCTCACAATATGATAAAATAAAAAATATTTCTGCTCCACTGTTTCTGCAAAGAAATATTGCTAATTCGCACCAACGCCAATAAATAAAAAGTTTGGAAGTTAAGGGTGTTACTACAAAAACCTAGAAACAAGAAGTTAAATTCTGAAAATTCGATGATAACCAACTTTTCAATGTCTCAGGAATTGTTTCTGCAGGGCCTTCTAAGTTATAAATTATAAGCCATTACACATTTGAGAAATTTAGCACTCAAGAAAATTTCTCGTTTGAAGCTGGGATATACTGTGCTTGATTCAGGAACAAGAGAAGCAGAAAGCTGAATCGGAGAGGATTCTCTCAAGAGCCATTTTGAATTGAGATTTGATTGATTGATTTATTGATTGATTGATTGATTTATTTATTTATTGATTGGTTTATTTATTGATTGATATATTAGACAACACAGTATTCTAAAAGAGAAAGTCAAATTGTAAAATATTACACCTCACTCTCTCACAGAAAGTGTTTGCACAAAATTGTTAAAAATTTATAACAAGCAACACAGGGGAGTTAAAAATAATTCAATAGTAATAAACTAAAAGAATATTTATCCAAATTATTAACATTTAGAAGAATTAAGAATTATTGATGTCAGTTTTTTTTTCATACAAAAACTCAAGTTTGGATTAAAATCCCCGACTAAGGAACTAGTCAACTGTAAAGAAAGCGCTTTATCAGAAAATCAACAAATACAAATGGTGTTAATGAGATAATTTCCATTTTAATCTTGTTGGACAATAAAAAGATAAGGAAAAGCGGATTTTAAATTCTTTCAGACAAGTTTAAATGTTGCAAAGCAATTAAAAGACGCGAATAGTGTATGTAGGTACATACATGAAAGGGATGTGTTATGCAGTAAAGCTTGTAACAGTTTAAATATTTTAAAGTAGTTAGCGTATTACAAAATGTGTATAAGGTGGAATTGGAACTTTGAGGCTATTAGTAAATGCTGCAAAATAAAAAAAAAATAGATGCAAACGAAACAGGATTCGTCGATTTCTCCTTACTTTTAACGGTTTTTTAATTACTCGCAACTTAACGAATTACAAAATGCTTAGGAGGTAGGATAACCTCATACAGTTTTGGCCTGTCAGGCATTTTAAATAAGGGAATAAGAGCAACCTTGTCTAAATACGACACAACAATTAACAAATTTCCATACAGCACAACAGAACGATGGGCTAATAGAGCCGTTACTACATACAATACGTGGTTGTAATATTTGTTTTTTCATTAGTTTCCATTTTAAATGTTTGAAAGTAACTAAACCAATCAAAAAGTGCATATAAGGTAAAATAAACTCACTCAATTTGTGCTCAGTTTGTGTTGCAAAACAAAAAACATCAAACTGTCACAATGCGTCTATAAAGGGATGGACTAATACAGCAGCTAATCCTTATGTGATTGTGGGGTAAAATTTTTAATGTTTCCATGCAACTAAAGGAATCAAATAATGCTCATGACCAGTCAGTTGCTTGTCTGCTTCTAGAACAAGAGAATTAAATGCGAACGTTTCGAAGTTGAGAGTACAACCACAAAAATCTGAAAGGAGGATGTTCAGTTGCGAAAATTTAAGATAACTCAACCTCCAAAACTAATCATTACAATTACAAACAAGAGAAAGAAAATCCAAGCTAAAACCCTCTTTGAACAACAAACTGACTTACATAATTTCAAAACTTAGGGTTTAACCACAAAGATTCGAAGAGTTGGTTAACACCAATTTACAATAACTATGTCCAACAAGATACATTCCAGTGTTTTAGAAATTGTTTCTGTAGTATCTTCTTCAAACCATAATTTACATTTAATTCTAAACCTGAGAAATCAAAAGATTATTAAATAGAACATCTCGTTCTTAAAACTAGTGGTGTGTTTTGTGTGCTCCAAGAACAAGAGAAAAGTAAATCAAAAGCGCTTAGATTCGAAATTAAGCGTATAACCACAAAAACCTGAAAATCAAACTAAAAAAAAAACAAGAGGAAGAAAAATCAAAGCTACAGCTCTCTTACTAAATTAATACAATTTTGAAACAGGGTGTAACTAAAAAGAGTTGATGAGTCATCGATATTATCTTTCATACACCTATTGATATGCATCGCCTGCTTCAAAAACAACAGAAAGAAAAACCAGCAGCAGTTTCGAAGTTGAGGGTGTAACTACAAAAATCTGGAAAGAGAAAGTTTAATTGAGAAAATTTAAGATCTAAAGTCTATCATTATAAGTCAGTTCAAATCACAATTTTTATTTTTTTGTATCTCAGACATCCCACGTGGACTTCAAGCCTAAGTACTAACGTACCGTGGGCGTCTGGAGAGAAGGGAAATTTTATTTTAAACTTAAGACAGCAAATTAAAAAAAACTCTTTCGGAGAGCTACTGGTATCTTTGTCTCTTTATGAAGAGTACGAAGAGAAATGAAACAAAAAACAGCCTCTTTAAAGTTGGGAAAATTATAAGGTTACAGTTTTGAAGATGTAAGTACCAAATCTGGAATGAGAAAGTTAAATTGCAAAAATTTGTGATGACAATCCAGATTAAATATTCAACAATGCACTTTATAATTTACATTTTATTCACAATCTGAGAAACCAGCTCATTAGAGAAGTTATTGAAGAAAACAACCCGCCACTGACAAAACTCTGAACCTAGCTCAAATATTATTGTTTGCAAAATATTGTCAAAAAGGGAGAACTGTCTTTTACGCTGAAGCTGAATTATTTGGATATAAAAGAATGCTTATGGCAGGCTTTGTTCAGATATAGTTGATATTGTAAAAGAGAAATTACTTTCTATATTTTCTAAATGATTTGAACAAGTGGAAAACAATACATTGTTTAATGTACTGCAATGCAAGAAAAAAATATATTAATTTTGAAGAGAAGTACCATACTCCTGGCACGCCTTACCTAATTAAAGAACAACAGTAAGTAAAAATTTGAGGTACTAACGAATACAATTTTTCAGAAATTATCTTTTAGTAATTTTATAATTATGAAACAATTATTATTTTAAATTTTATTTCACCATAAAAAGAGCAGGCAAAAGTTGACTTTCAATTCTCTCAGACCAGTTTATATGTTGTGAGGTAATTAAGGGACATGCATTTTGCACATGAGAGATGTGCTGTACAGCTATACTTGTAACGGTTTTACATGGCGCAATTTTGAATCTGTAGTTAACGTATCACAAGAAATTAGTATGAGATGGAAGAGTTGCCACCAACTTTGAAGCCACCACTGAATATTGCAAATCCCAAGAAAAAATTGTCATATTGCATACGAAAATGGCTAAAGTCGGTTCATTTTTGTTTATAATGGTTAGTCGTAAATTAAATTTTTCAAAGCAACTGAACCAATCGCAAAATGCATTTAAGGTAAGATAAGTAAGATGGAAGGAAACGTAATTAAAAATAAGGCAACAGATACGTTTAAATGTTGTAAGAGATCAGAAATTTTAAATATTTCACAACAACTACAAACCTGTAGGCAAGAAATAACGATTTATGTATTTAAGAAATTACTGATTTGATCTTTTAATTTATAATTCCGCCTTTAGATCATCTTCGCGTTTCAAATCTTTTGAAGCAACTGAACGAATCACAAAATTTTTATAAGGTGGGATAAGGGATCAGAAACTTTAAATATTGCAGAGCAACTACGAACTTCTAACCAAGAAATAACGATTTGTTTATTTGAGAAATAACTAACTTGTTCTGTCAATTCTTAATTATTCCTTTACTCTCTTCGCTATATTGAGAGCAAGGGCCTAAGTTTAAATGAACAAAGCTATTAAAAGATTTGCAAAATGCAACTATCAACTCCTATAAGATGCTTTCCACGGGACTCCATTACAAATGTTTCAAAGCAACTGAACAAAACCACAAAATGTTTATAAGATGGGACGAAAGAACAGACATTTTAATATTTCGCAGCAACTACAAACTTGTAGCCAAGAAATAAAGATTTGTGTATTTAAAAAATTGCTGATTTGTTCTTTTAATTTACAATTCCTCCTTTAGATCATCTTCTGCGTTTCAAATGTTTCAAAGCAACTGAACGAATCACAAAATGCTTACGAGGTGGAATAAGCGATTAGAAAGTTTAAATTTTACACAGTAACTACGAACCTGTAACAAAAAATATCGATTTATTTGAAAATTAACTGACTTGTTGTCATTTCTTACTCACTCCTTTAACTTTAGACCCTCTTTGCTATATGACCAGGTCCTAAGTTCAAATGATTCAAAGCGATTAAAATATTTCTAAAGTGCATATGAAGGATACGTTAAGCTATTGTTAACTCATTCTAAGAGACCTCATTATGATGTTGCAAAGGAACTGAACGAGTTACAAAATGAGGTAGGATAAGGGATTAGAAAGTTCAAATATTACATAGCAACTACGAACGTGTAGCTAAGAAATAACGATTTGTTTATTTGAAAAATAACCGGCTTGTTCTGTCAATTCTTAATTATGTCATCAGACCCCCTTCACTGCATGAAGACCAAGGGTCAACGGTCAAATGTTTCAAAGCAAGTAAAAGTTTACAACGTGCATATAAAAAGATGTGTTCAGCAACAATCAACTTCCATTAAATGCTTTCCAAGGGAGCCCATTTCAAATGTATTAAAGCAACTGAAGGAAAATAACTGACTACTTCTATGAGTTCTTAATTACTTAGACCCTCTTCGCTATGTAAAGACCAGCGGTTTAAGTTTAAATAAACAAAGTGATTCGGAGATTCGCCAAGTGTATGCGTCGAGCAACCACAAAGTCCTACACGATCCTCTCCAACAGACTGAATTTCAAATGTTTCACAGCAACTGAACAAATCACAAAACGTTTATGAGGTGAGATAAGGAATCCAAAAGTTTAAATATGGCACAGCAACTACGAACTTGTAACCAGGAAATAATTTATTTAAAAAATACCTGATTTGTTTTGTCAATTTCTAAATAGGTACTCCTTTAGACCTTTTTCGATATTTTGAGACAAGGGACCCAAGTTTAATGAACAAAAATCGCAGAATGTTTACAGGGTGCGATAAGGTATCAGAAAGTTTACATATTGAAACCACTACTGTTTTGTAACAGAAATAACTATTTGAAAAATATCTAACTTGTCCTGTCAATTCTTAATTACTCCTTTATACCCTCTTCGCTCTATTGAGATCAAGGGCTTAAGTTCAAATGAACAACGCAATTAAAAGATTTGTAAAGTGCACATAAAAAATGCAATGAATAACTGTCAACTCTAAGACGCTTTCCATGGGACCCCATTCCAAATGTTTCAAAGCAACTGAATGAATGACAAAATATTTATGAGGTGCGATAAGGGATTACAAATGGGACTGGTACCCTGTGACCAATCCCAAAAAAGTAGTAAAATCCAGGTTGATCTGGTAACAAACACAAGAACGTAAAACAGTATTTTTGTAATAATTAGTTTTAGAGAGGTTTTCCTAGTTTGAGATTTTAAAGTGAGTTAAATCCCAAAAAGAAGTTTAATCCAGAATAATCTGATAAAGAACAAAAACGCTAAAAAGCATTTTGTAAGTTGTGAGTTGTGTGTTGAGAGGGGCTTTTCTAGTTTTGTGAAATAAAGTGATTTAAATGTCAGAAACACATTTTTAGTGGATTTACCAGATTACCAGAATCAAGGCGCCCAAAAATAACACATGAGCTGGTCAGGAAGGCGAAAAAGAGAACATCGAGAACACTTCTTGAGAGGGAAATGACAATTATTAGAAATGAACGCGTTTATTTTTGGGGATCAATACTTGGACCTACTCAAACCTACTGAGGGTACCAAGACGCACCACTGTAAATGGCTATTTCATCTGCAATGAATCAGTGCTAACAAGAGATTTTAAAACTCTCATAGGTCACATTATAACGAACTCACAGAGAACAGTTTCAGTTGCTGTAATCGTGTCCAGCATTGGAGATAAAGACATTCAGAGTCTTGAATATAGTAAGAAAGTCCCTCTTATAAAACTATTCAACTGCAATATGTAGACATTGATCAAGTGGTGATCTCACTTAATGGATTGGCTGAAAACTACTCAAACCAAGTCTCAGTGGATGAAAATTATATTAATATGGTAAATTGTTTTGCAATTTACACTAGATATGAACAGACCGCCAGAGCTCTAAAATTTGAATTAATGGTGATGTTATCCAATGAATTAGGGAATGGGACTTTTATCACAGGCAGTCGCGCAAATATCCCCTTTGTCCATATCTGCAAAACAAGTTAAAAGACTGCAGGAAGATAGTAACAGCAAGAATATAACAGGCTAAGCATACTTTTTACTCAAGAGAGTTTAGTGCAGTTTCAAATAATCCAAAAAAGTCTTGGGACCTGTTAAAAAAGTTAATAACGAATGATTGTGCTAAACATAGTTGTGAAGTGAGGACCCTTAAGGTAAATAATGGCTCAATAACAGATCTTTCAAAGATATGTGACGAATTTAATTTGTTTGTTTTTGTTGAGGTGGGCTTCTCGCTAGCGATGGGCACTCAACAGGGAGCTAGTTATGGACAGAGAATATTCATCAGTCAAGAGCATATTAAATAATGTAGGACAGCGAAATACAATAAGTATGGTTTAAGAAAATAAGGGAAGAACTTGTGTCTAACTTGGCTAAGGCGATATTAAAGGAACCGCCATGTTCTGAAACTTAAAAATGTTTCAACCTAAAAAAGGAACATATTCTTAAAATGATCGCCAAATTAAATGTTGAATAAAATAGCACAAGTATTATTTGGAGAGAACAAAAGAACTTTTGCCTTCCTTGGCTCAAGCAATAGTAAAGGAACCACAACAGAATACTTAAAAGTGCTTCAACTTAAAAGACGAACATATTCTTAAAATAAACGCCATTTCAAATGTTGTTGGATAAAAATCACACGTATAGTTTAAAAATAATTTTTGCCTGCCTTGATTCAAGCAATAGCAAAGGAACCACCTTGCACTGAAACAAACAAACAACTTAAAGTGTTTTAACTTAAAAAATTAATTTATTCTTAAAATATTCGCCATTTAACATGTTGTCGGATAATAGAACGCAAATATAGCTTAGAAAGAAAAACAATTAAAAGTGTTTCAACTTAAAAAAGAACATATCGTTAAAATACCCGCCATTTTAAATGTTGTTTGAAAAAATCACAAGTAGGGAAGAACCTTGTCTGCCTTGGCTCAAGCAACACGAAAGATGCCACTATGTATTGAAAAACGAATAAAAAACCTAAACGTGTTGCAACTTAAAAATCGAACATATCCTTTAAATAACCGCCATTTAAAATATTGTTGAATAAAATGAACGAGCAAGGTTTAGCAAGAACGAAAGAATTTTTGCTAGCCTTGGCTAAAGCAATAGCAAATAAACAACCACGCACTGAAGCGAATAAGATGCTTAAAGTGCTTCAACTTAATGTTAAAGGATATTACTAAAGTAACAGAACAAGTACGGCCCAAAACGAAGAGAGAAACTTTGGTCTGCATTGGCCAAAGCAGTGTCGAAGGACCACCAAGTACTGAAACGAAATAACTACTTATAGTGCTTTAACTTTAAAAACGAACACATTCTTAAAATAATCGCCATTTTAAATGTTGAAGGACAATAAGACGAGTACGGTTTAAAAAGAAGAAAATATTCTGCCTTGGCTTAAGCAATATCAGTGGATCATCGAGCACTAAAACGAATTAAATACTTAAAGTGCTTCAACTTAAAAAACTAACATATTCTTAAAATAATCGCCATTTTAAATGTTGAAGAATAATAAAACAAGTACGATTTAAAAAGATGAGACGATTTCTGTCTGCCTTGGCTAAAGCAATATCAAGGAATCACCGAGCACTGAAATGAATAAAATACTTAAAGTGCTTTAACTTAAAAAACGAACATATTCTTAAAATAATCGCCATTTTAAATGTTGTAGGATTATACAGCACACACAATAAGTGTGGTTTAAAAGAAGGGAAGAATTCTTGCCTGCCTTGGCTAAAGCGCTAGCAAAGGAACCACCACGCACTGCAACGAATAAGAAATTGAAAGTGCTTTAAAGAGTTGGCTGATCCAGCAGCTGAAAGGAGAGACTAGAAAGGATATTGAAAACATTACTATTTTTTAATAATCGCCATTTTAAATGTAGAATAATCGTTTCTAAAATCAAGAAATATTTTAAGGCATCATGTTAATAGTTACAACTAAACTTAAATGCTTAAAATAATAAGTGTTTAAAAATATGCAATACGAATTAAAATTAAATATGAAATCCAAATATTAGAAAAGTGACTACAATTTTTATTATATTAATCATTTTGCCTGTGGAATAACAAAGAAATTGCGAAAAAGGATAAAAAGTAGTTTAATAGTCAGCATGTCATAGCTTAACCGGACCTTCCAGCAAAGAACAAATTGAACCAGTGTAACCAGTATTAATCCGTGGCCCGTCAAAATAGCCCCAGCCATAAGAGCCCCGACGGGACAGACCCTACACCTAACATCCCGTGTCAAAATAACCCCGACAAAATGACCCCATGAAAAGTTTTCAATGATTCAGGAATTGTTTCTGCAGGGTAGAAGTTATAATAATTATAAACCATTACACACTTAAGAAATTTAGCACTAAAGAAAATTTCTCATTTGAATCTACGATATGCTGAGCCTGATTCAGGAACAAGAGAAGAAGAAAGCTGAATCGCACAGGATTCTCTAAAAAGCCATTTAAAATTAAAATTTGATTGACTGATTTATTTATTAATTGGTTTATTAGACTACACAGTGTTAAAGGTGATGGTGTAACTACCAAAATTCTAAAAGAGAAAGTTAAATTATAAAATATTACCAGTCCAGTCTCTCGCAGTCTTATGAAATAAAAAAATAGCTGGATAAGTCCACTGTCTCTGCAAAGAAATATCGCTAATTCGCACCAATGCCGGTAAATTAAAGGTTTAAAAGTTAAGGGTGTAACTACAAAAACCTGGAAACCGAATGTTAAATTCTAAAAATTTTATAAACTTCTCAATTTTTCAGGAATTGTTTCTGCAGGGTCCTTAACGTTACAAATTATAGGCCATTACACATTTGAGAAATTCGGCACTACACAAAATTTCTCGTTTGAAGCTACGATGTACTGTAACTGATTCAGGAACAAAAAAAGCAGAAAGCTGAATCACACAGGAGTCTTTTAAAAGATACTTTAAATTGAAATATGATTGATTGATTTATTAGACTACATAGTGTTGAAGTTGATGGTGCAACTACCAAAATTCTAAAAGAGAAAGTTAATCTGTAAAATATTACAACAGTCCAACCTCTCACAGTATTATGAAATAAAAAAAACATTGCTGGATAAGTCTACTGTTCGTGCCAAGAAATATTGCCAATTTGCACCAACGCCGGTAAATAAAACTTTGGACTTAAGGATGTAACTACAAAAACCTGGAAACAGGATGTTAAATTATGCTAATTTAATGATAATCAACTTTTCAATGTATTAGGAATTGTTTCTGCAGGATTTTAGAAATTACAAATAATACGCCATTACATTTTTGAGAAATGCAGCACTAAACAAAATTTCTCGTTTCAAGTTACGATATATTGTGCCTGATTCAGGAATAGAGACGCAGAAAGCTGAATCGCAACGGTTTCTCTCGAGAGCCATTTAGAAATGAGATTTCATTAATCGATTGATTTATTAGATTACACAGTGTTGAAGTTGATGGTGCAACTTCCAAAACTCTAAAAGAGAGTTAGATTGTAAAATATTACAACAGCCCAATCTCTCACAGTATGAAGAAATAAAAAATATTTCTGCTTAAGTCCACTGGTTCTGCAAAGAAATATTGCTAATTCGCACCAACGCCAATAAATAAAAAGATTGAAAGTTAAGTGTGTTTCTACAAAAACCTAGAAACAAGAAGTTAAATTCTGAAAATTCGATGATAACCAACTTTTCAATGTCTCAGGAATTGTTTCTGCAGGGTCTTCTAAGTGATAAATTATAAACCTACACATTTGAGAAATTTAGCACTAAACAAAATTTCTCGTTTGAAGCTGGGATAGACTGTGCTTGATTCAGGAACAAGAGAAGCAGAATCGGACAACATTCTCTCAAAAGCCATTTTGAATTGAGATTTGATTGATTGATTTATTTACTTATTGATTTATTAGACTACACAGTGTTGAAGTTGATGGTGCAACTACCTCAATCACCTCAATCTCTCACAGAAAGTATTTGCAGAAAATTGTTAGAAGTAATAGTGATAAACTATAAGAATTATCATCCAAATTATTAACATTTAGAAGAATTAAGAATGATTTTTCATACAAAAACGCAAGTTTGGATTTAAATTCCCAAATAAGGAACTAATCAACTGTAAAGAAAGGACTTTATCAGAAAATCAACAAATACAAATGGCGTTTATGAGATAATTCTCATTTTGAATCTTGTTGGACAATAAAAAGATAAGGAAAGGCTGATTTTCAATTCTTTCAGACCAGTTTAAATGTTGCAAAGCAATTAAAAGATGCGAATAGTGTATGTACATACATGGAAGAGATGTGTTGTGCAGTAATGCTTGTAACAGTGTAAATATTTTAAAGTAGTTAGCGTATTCAAAATGTGTATAAGGTGGAATTGGAACCACCAACTTTGAGGCTATTAGTAAATGTTGCTAATTAAAAAAAATAAATACAAACGAAACAGGATAAAGTCGATTTCTCCTTACTTTAAACAGTTTTTTAATTACTGGCAACTTAACGAATTACAAAATGCTTAGGAGGTAGGATAACCTCACAGTTTTGGCCTGTCAGGCATTTTAAATCAGGGAATAAGAGCAACCTTGTATAAAGACGACACAACAATTAACGAATTTATATACATCACAACAGAACGATAGGCTAATAAAGCAGTTACTACACATACAATATGTGTTTGCAATATTTGTTTTTTCATTAGTTTTCATTTTAAATGTTTGAAATCAACTAAACCAATCAAAAAATGAATATAACGTAAAATAAACTCACTCAATTTGTACTCAGTTTGTGTTTCCAAACAAAAAACATCAAACTGTCACAATGCGTCTATAAAGGGATGGATTAATATAGCAGCTAATACTTATGTGATTGTGGAGTAAAGTTTTTAACGTTTCAATGCAACTAAAAGAGCCAAATAATGCTCATGACCACTCAGCTGCTTGTCTGCTTCAAGAACAAGAGAATCAAAGGCGAATGTTTCGAAGTTGAGAGTATAACGACAAAAATCTGAAAGGAGGATGTTCAGTTGTGAAAATTTAAGATAACTCAACCTCCAAAACTCATCGTTACAATTACAAACAAGAGAAAGAAATCCAAGCTAAAACCATCTTTCAACAATAAACTTTGCGTAGTAACTTACTAACATAATTTTAAAACTTAGGGTTTAACCACAAAGATTCGAAGAGTTGGTTAACACGAATTTACAATAACTATGCCCAACAATATACATTCCAGTGTTTCAGAAATTGTTTCTGTAGTATCTCCTTCAAACCACAATTTACATTTAATTCTAAACCTGAGAAATCAAAAACATTGATAGAGCATCTCTTTCTTAAAACTAGTGGAGTGTTTTGTGTGCTCCAAGAACAAGAGAAAAGGAATTCAAAAGTGCTCAGCTTCGAAGTTTAGAGTATAACTACAAAAACCTGAAAACCAAAATGAAAAAAAAACCTCATCCATACAGGTACTAGTATACTTCATCTCTTCAAGAACAAGAGGAAGATAATTCAAAGCTACAGCTTTCTTACTTAATTAATACAAAAATTTTGAAACAGAGTGTAACTACAAAGATTTGAAGAGGATATTAATGCAAAATGCAGTGTTTCTGATTTTTTTCTGTAGTATCTTCAAACCACAATTTACAGTTAATTCTAAAGTTGATGAGTCATCGATATTATCTTTCATACACCTATTGATATGCGTCGTCTGCTTCAAAGACAATAAGAAAGAGAAACCAGAAGCAGTTTCGAAGTTGAGGGTGTAACTACAAAAATCTGGAAAGAGAAAGTTTAATTGTGAAAATTTAAGATCTAAAATCTATAATTACAGGTCAGTTCTGAAATTACAATTTTTATTTTATTTTACTTGAGACAGCAAATTAAAAAAAAAAACAGCTGCTGATATCTTTGTCTCTTTATGAAGAGTAGAAAGGAAATAAAACCAAAAAAACAGACGCTTTAAACTAGGCAAAATTTTTAGGTTACAGTTTTGAAGATATAACTACAAAATCTGGAATGAGAAAGTTAAATTGCAAAATTTGAGATGACAATCCAGTTTCAATATTCAACAATCGACCATATGATTTACATTTTATTCAAAATCTGAGAAATCAGCTCATTAGAGAAGTTACTGAAGAAAACAAACTGCCGGACAAAACTCCGAGACTAGCTCAAATATTATTGTTTGCAAAATATTGCCAACAAGGGAGAACTGATTTTTACGATGAAGCTGAATTATTTGGATATAAAAGAATGTTTATGATAGGCTTTGTCCATAAAAGGTTAATAAATGTAAAAGAGAAATTACTCTCTATATTTTGTAAACGATTTTAAACACGTCGGAATACAACACATCGTTTAATGTAATGTAATACAAGACAAAGAGATAAACATTTTGAAAACAACTGTCATTCGCCTGGCACGCTTTACCTAATTATTACAGAACAACATTAAGTAAAAGTTTGAGGTACCCACGAATACAATTTCTCAGAAATTATCTTTTATTAATTTTATAATTATTATGAAATAATTATTATTTTAAATTTTATTTGACAATAAAAAGAGTAGGCAGAGGTTGACTTTCAATTCTCTCAGACCAGTTTAAATGTTGTGAAGCCATTATGGGACATGCATTGTGCACATGAAGATGTATTGTACAGCGAAGCTTGTAACGGTGTTACATGTCACAATTTTAAATCCCTTAAAGTAGTATCACAAGATATAGTATGAGGTGGAAGAGCTGCCACCCACTTTGAAGCCACCAGTGAATATTGCAAAGCAAAGGAAAAAATTGACATATTGCATACGAAAAATGATAAAGTCGGTCCATCCTTGTTTATATTGGTTAATCATTAATTTAAATTTTTCAAATCAAATAAAACAATCGCGAAATGCATATAAGATAAGATAAAACCGTACAGAAGTTTTTAATCAGAACATAGATCCAATTTGAATGTTGCGGAGCAAAAGATTATCGCAATGCATAAAAAAAAAACAGTTTAATCCTTATCTGCTTGTAACGATTTATCAAGTACAATTGTTTATGTTTTAATTCAACTAAAAGATAAACCGTCCCTATGATGGAAAATAAGCTGGATAGCAAAGCAATTAAATGATTCGCATACTGCATAAAAAAATGTATTTTACAATAACCATATGTGCTTGTAACGGTTCTTCAAGTAGTCTATTTTAAATGTCGAAAACAACTAGTTGGAAGGAATCGTAAATAAAAACGAGGCAAGAGACAAGTTTAAATGTTGTAAAGCGAATAAAAGATTTTGCAAAGTGCATGTAAAAAATGCGTTGAGCAATTATCACTTCCTGTGAGATGTCCTTCAAGAGACTCCATTCCAATGTTTTAAAGAAACTTAATGAATCACAAAATGCTTACAAAGTGGGACAAGGGATCAGAAATTCTAAAAATTTCACAACTACAAACCTGTAGCCAAGAAATAAAGATTTGTGTATTTAAAAAATTGCTGATTTGTTCTTTTAATTTGTAACTTCTCCTTAGATCATATTCACAGTATTGAAACTAAAGCCCTATGTTTAAATGTTTTAAAGCGATTAAAAGGTTTACAACGTGCACATGAAAAAGATGCGTTGGGCAACAATCAATTCCGATAAGGTGCGTTTCAAGAGACCCCATTTCAAATATGTTAAAGCCACTGAAAGAAAACAGTTGACTTGTTCTATCAATTCTTAATTACTCCTTTAGACTCTCTTTGCTATATGGGAACCAGCGAGCGGCGATTAAAAGATTTGCCAAATGTATATAAGAATGCATTGAGCAACTATCAACTCATATACGATGCTCCCCAGAGACTGCATTTCAAATGTTTTAAAAGAACTGAACGAATAACAAGATTTTTATAAGGCGAGTAAGGGATCAAAAAGTTTAAACATTGCACAGCAACTACGAACTGCTAACTACGAAATAGCGATTTGTTTATTTAACAAATAACTAACTTGTGTCAATTCTTAATTATTCCTTTACTCTCTTCGCTATATTGAGAGCAAGGGCCTAAGTTTAAATGAATACAGCGATGAAAATATTTGCAAAATGCATAATAAATGCACTGAATAACTATCAACTCCTATAAAATGCTTTGCACGGGACCCCATTTCAAATGTTTCAAAGCAACTCAACGAATCACAAAATGTTAGAGGGGTGGAATAAGTGATTAGAAAGTTTAAATATTACACAGCACGAACCTGTAGCAAAAAAATATCGATTTATTTGAAAAATAACTGACATGCTGTCAACTCTTAATTACTCCTTCCTAGACCAGGGCCTAAGTTCAAATGATTCAAAGCGATTAAAATATTCTTAAAGTGCATATAAAGAGATACGTTAAGCTATTGTTAACTCATTCTAAGAGACCCCATTATAATGTTGCTAAGCAACTGGACGAATTACAAAATGAAGTGGGATAAGGGATTAGAAAGTTTAAATATTATGTAGCAACTACGAATGTGTGGCTATTGTAACTCCCATTACATGCTTTCCAAGGGAACCCATTTCGAATGTATTAAAGCAACTGAAGGAAAATAACTGACTGGCTCTATAAGTTCTTAATTACTGAATTTCAAATGTTTCACAGCAACTGAACAAATCACAAAACGTTGATGAGGTGAGATAAGGAATCCAAAAGTTTAAATATTGCAACAACTACTGCTTTGTAATACAGAAATAACGATTTGAAAAATAACTAACTTGTCCTGTCAATTCTTAATTACTCCTTTACACCCTCTTCGCTATATTCAGAGCAAGGGCCCAAGTTCAAATGAACCATGCAATTAAAAGATTTGTAAAGTGCATATAAAAATGCATTGAATAACTATCAACACCTATAAGACGCTTTCCATGGAACCCCATTCCAAATGTTTCAAAGCAACTGAATGAATTACAAAATATTTGAGGTGGGATAAGGGATTACAAATTTTAAATATTACACAGCAACTACGAACTTGTAGCAAAGAAATATCGATCTGTTTGCTAAATAACCGACATATTCTGTCAATTTATAATGCCTCCTTTGGACCCTCTTGGCTGTATTGAGACCAGGGCCCTAAGTTCAAATGTTTCAAAGCAATTAAAAGGTTTGAAATGTGCATAGAAAAAAGATGTGTTCAACAACAATCAACTTCTATAAGATGCTTTCCAAGAGAACTCATTTCAAATGTTTCAAAGCAACTGAAGGAAAATAACTGACTAGTTGTTCGCTATGTTACGGCCAGCGGTCTAAGTTTAAATAAAAGATTTGCAGAGCATATTTAAAAATACGTTGAGCATCTATCAACTCTTATAAGACTCCAAGAGAGTGCATTTCAAATGCTTCAAAGCAACTAAATGAATCACAAAAGGTTTGTGAGGTGGAATAAGGGATCAAAAAGTTTAAATATTACACAGCAACTACGAACTTGTAACCAACAAATAACGGTTTATTTATTTAAGAAATAAGTGACTTATCCTGTCAGTTTTTAATTATTACTCCTTTGCGCTGATTCTGAGACCAGAGGCATAAGTTGAAATAAACCAAGCGATTAAAAGATTTGCAAAGTGTATGTAACTATTAACTCCTGTAATATAAGATGCTTTTCATGAGACCCCATTTCAAATAATTCAAAACAACTGAACGAATCACAAAATGTTTATAAGGAATCAGAAATTTTAAGTATTACATAGCAAATACAGACTTGTGGCAAATGAGAATTTATTTATTTAAAAATATCTAAGTTCTTCTGTCAATTCTTAATTACCCCTTTAGACTATCTTGGTTATATCAAGACCAGATCCTAAGTTCGACTATTGCAAAGCGATTAAAACATTTTCAAAGTGCATATATAGAGATACGTTGAGCAACATCTGTAAGATGCTTCTCAAGAGGCGTAATTTCAAATGTTTTAAAGCAACTGGATGAACCAGGAAATGCTTCAAGTGGAATAAGCTCCAAATTATGAACCCGTTTTAATGTTGCAAGGCCATCAGAAAGGGATTTTATCAATGCATATGAAGAATGACAAAGTCGATTCCTAAGTATTTGTAACGGCGCGCGTCTTCATTAGTACCCATTTTAAAAGCAACTTAACGAATCAGAAGATAATAATTTAATTAGTTGCTATGAAAGTAGTCTATTTGAAAAATAACTTATTCATTCAATGTTTTGAATTGCCCTTGTAGACTCTTCTCGGTATATTAAGACCTGGTTTCCCAGTTTAGAATAGAATAGTGCGTAATAGAAGAGATGTTTAGGAACTGGCAACTCCTGTGCTTTCCAAGACACCATTTCAAATGTTTCAAAGCAAGTAAACGAAATTTTAGTTATTGCATAGGAACTAAGATTTTATTGCCAAGAAATTGGAGTGTACAAAATGTATTCTGACTGCAAAACAGCTCTATAAGCTTCTCAGTTGGTCAAACCTTAAATTAACTATTATAGAAGAAAGTGATTTAGCTCACCGAGTAATATTTTAACAAGAGTTGACTACTTGGAAATACCGCCCAATATTTATGAATTTCAGCCGCTAAATCGAACAATCCTTTTTCTTGGATTATGTCTCATTGAGAATCAGACCATAAGTTTACAAAGTAAATAATTCCAGAGCTCCAAGTGAGTATTGTTGAGAATGCATGCTAAGATAGACATTTAAGGCAATAGCAAATAGCGCCTGGTATGTATGTATATTATACTTCAGTTTCTGTTAAATTGCATTTTAATATATCTATATTTAAGTAAGTTACTCTAATCAACAAGGATTACGCCAGTGAATGAATAGAAATTAAAAAGAAAACGGTTAAACCACGAAAATACATTTTATTATTTTAATAAAAGTCTAATTAGAATACCATGGGCTAAAATATTGAACGAAATTTCATAAGAAATATTAGAAAGAGTAAATGGGTAAATCATAAACAATTCGAACAATTCAAAGATGTTAGGAAATAACAGAATTTCCACCGAGAAGATAAAAAAAATTCCAGGATGTTTCCACAAGGAATAGAAATCTGGATATGCTTTAAAATTTCAAGACGGTTTATTATGGACATTTAAGAAGTCTATCAGAGTAATAGCAGTGTGTGTGCAGCATCTTCTCTTGCTGGATGAAAAAATTATTAGAAACCACAAGTCCTTGCATAACATAATATGTTTCTGTTTTATTTGCATATTATACAAATAAAACAGAACAGCTGTGTTAATGTGTACAATCACAAAACGACTGGGATACTCTCAAATAGTCCACAAACTCACCAACCAATAGTACTGTTAGATATGTTTTACACAGAAAATATACAAGTGAAACACCAAAGCTGTGTTAGCATGTAGAGCACTGAGCAAGACATATGTTAGAGCCTGGTGGTTTGTATTATACATACCAATAAAAGGAAAACATTACTTAAATAAATAACCAGAATGTAAAACTACTTGACGCACTTGTTGTGTGCATAAAAAATGTACAAAAAAACACAAAGGCTGTGCAAGTATACCTTTGATGAAACGTGTACTAGAATGAAATATATAGCTACCATAAATTTTTGCATGAACATATACAAATGAAACCCAAAGCTGTGTTAATGTGTACAACCCACAAAATTACTTGGGAAAATACAACTATAAAATGTCCAAGTAGTTTTAAACAGCACACAAAATCACCAACTAATAGAACTGCTAGATACATTTTTCCATAGAAAATAAAAAAGTGAAATAAAAAAGTGAAACAGAAAATGTGTTAGTATGTAGAACACTGAGCAATGCTTATGTTACAGAATAACCCCTCTAAACACGCTAGTAAAAATTAAATGTTACTTAAACAAGCGTATATATTTATATGTAACATATATGATACATTTGCTATATTGTAATGTACATAAAAATGTACGAATGCAACACCAGAGCTGCGTATATATATCTGGGTAATACATGCGTAAGTATAGAGTGTGTGCAGCATTTTCTCTTGCTAGATCCAAAATATACTGTAGAGAAATATATGCACCATCCATTTTTGCATCAATATCAAAATTAAATCACCAATAATTATTAGTATTGCTTGATAAGTCTGTACACAGAAAATACAAAGTGAAAGACAAAAGATGTGTTAGTCTGCAGAGCACTGAGCAAGACTTATGTTATAGAGTAGTGAAGTAACTACTTTAAATATACCAGTAAAAATCAAAAATTACTTGAACACCCAAAACGTAACATATAAGATACACTTATTGTTTGACAAGACTATGTTAGATTGTACATAAAAATATATGAACAAAACACAAGAGCTGTGCAAGTATGTCCAGCAGAGAATACATAAGCGTAGCGTGTGTGTAGCATCTTTTGCGTGACGAAAAACATACTGGATAGGGAAGTATAGGTATAAGAACCATAAATTTCTGCATTAATATGCTTATACAAATGAAACACAAAATCTGTTAGTGTGTACGATTCACAAAATTACCTGAATAAAATCAAATATAAAATGTACAGGTACTTTTAAACAGCGTACAAAATGACTAACTAATAGTACTGCACGATGATTTTTTACATAAAATAAAAAAGTGAAACACACAAAATGTGTTAAAAATGTAACCACTCTAAACACGCCAGTAAAAATTAAAAATTACTTGAACACCCAAAAATGTAACATATATGATGCATTAATCGTTTGACAAGACTATATTGTATTGTACATAAAAATGTACGAATAAAACACAAGAGCTGTGTAAGTATGTCCAGCAGAGTAATACGTAAGTGTAGCGTGTGTGTAGCATCTTTTTTTTGCGTGACGAAAAACATACTGGATACGGAAGCATAGGCACCATAAATTTCTGCATTAATATGCATATCCAAATGAAACGCAAAAGCTGTCAGTATGTACAATTGTACAATCCACAAAATTAATTTGGAGAGAGAAATATATGCACCATAAATGCTTGCATCAATATATAGAAATTTAACACAAAAGCTGTGTTAGTGTACAACCCACAAAATTACTTGGATAAACACAAATGCAAAATGTACAGATACGTTCAACCATCAGACAAAATCAACTATTAATAGTTAGATAGTTTTAACATAAAAATGTGTTAGTCTGTAGACTGTAGACCACTGAGCAAGGCTTAATTTACAGAATAGTAAAGTTAACTACTCTAAATATACCAGTTAAAATTAAAAATTACTTGCACACCCAAAACGCAACACATATAATAAATTTACTGTTTGACAAGACTTTATTGTAATGCACATAAAAATGTACGAATAAAACACAACAGCAGAGTAATACATTATTGTACCGTTTGTAGCATCTTCTCTTGCGTGACGAAAAACATACTGGATAGTGAAGTATAGGCACTATACGTTTATGCATTAATATGCATATACAAATGAAACACAAAAGCTGTTAGTGTGTACAATCCACAAAATTACTTGAATAAACACAAATACATAATGAACAGCTAGCTTTCATATAGAAGAAAAATATATGCAAAATAAATTTTTGCATCAACATATACAAATTTAACACAAAAACTGTGTTAGTGTTAAAATTACTTGGACCAAATGCAAAATGTACGGATATGTTCAAACATCAGACAAAATCACCAGTTAATAGTATTGCTAGATAGCTTTTACATAGAAAATACACAAGTGAAAGACAAAAGATGTGTTAGTCTATAGAGCACTGAACAAGGCTGAAGTTACATAATAGTGAAGGTAACAACTCTAAAAAACCAGTAAAAATTAAAAATTACTTGAACACCGAAAAAGGTAACACATATGATGCATTAACCGTTTGACAAGACTATATTGTACTGTACATAAAAATGTACGAATAAAACACAAGAGCTGTGTAAGTATGTCCTGCAGAGTAATACGTAAGTGTAGCGTGTGTGTAGCATCTTTTCTTGCGTGACAAAAAACATACTGGATACGAAAGCATATGCACCATAAATTTCTGCATTAATATGCGTGTCCAAATGAAACACAAAAGCTATCAGTATGTACAATCCACAAAATTAATTGAACACAAATATAAAATGAACAGGTAGTTTTTAACAGCACACAAAATCACCAACTAATAGTACATAAAATGTGTTAGTATGTAGAGCACTAAGCAATGCTTATATGAATAATACGCCACTAAAAACTAAATGTTACTTGAACAACCACCCAATACGTAACATATATGATACATTTGCTATATTGTATTGTAGATAAAAAATGAACGAATAAAACACAAGAGCTGCGTAAATATGTCCAAGTAATACATGTGTAACTGTACTGTGTGTGCAGCATCTTCTCTTGATTGATCCAAAATATACTGCAGAGAGAAGTAGACGCACCATCAATTTTTGCATCAATAAATAAAAATTAAGCACAAAAGTCTTGTTAGTGTACAACCCACAAAATTACTTGGATAAACACAAATGCAAAATATTCGGACACCTTCAAATATCATACAAAATCACCAATTTATTACTATTGCTTGATAAGCTTTTACAGAGAAAATACACAAGTGAAAGACAAAAGATGTGTTAGTCTGCAGAGCACTAAGCTAAACTTGTGTTACAGAATAGTGAAGTAACTACTCTGAATATACCAGTATAAGTCAAAAATTATTTGAACACCCAAAACGTAACATATATGATAACATTTATTGTTTGACAAGACTATACTGAAAGATTAATTTTTTCATAGAAAATAAAAAAGTGAAATACAAAAAATGTGTTAGTATGTAATGCACTACTAATGCAATACTTATATTAGAGTAGAGAAGTAACCACTCTAAATAAGCCTGTAAAAACTAAATGTTACTTAAACAAACACCCAATAAGAAACATGTATGAAACAATTATTACTATATTGTACATAAAAAATGTACGAATACAACACAAAAGCTGTGTAAATGTCTGAGTAATGCATGTGTAAGTGCAGCGTGTGTGTAGCATCTTCTTTTGCTTGATCCAAAATATACTGGAGGGAGAAATATATCCACCATACATTTTTGCATCAATATATACTTTAACACAAAAGGTGTATTAGTGTACAACCCACAACATTACTTGGATAAACACAAATGCAAAATGAACGAATACTTTGAAACATCATACAAAATCACCAATTAATAGTATAGCTAGATGAACTTTTACATAGACCCAATCTGAGCAAATGCGGTCCAAATACTGTCGATTTAACCGACATGCGTTTTTGCATGCCTAAGAAACCAGAGATGTTAAATGAAGAGGCAGTAGCTGGAAGAATGGGAGTTCCTTTCTTTTTAGCAAAGCGTTTTGGAGGGACTGAGAACTTAAATCGAAAAGTAAGCATGGGGAAAATTCGTTTCTACTAGTGAAGAATTCTTACCTCTGAACGGACCAGCATATGAACAACAAATGAACATACGGGCAGTGTTAAGCTGGACTTTGACACCTTACAAGAATTACCATGGAGAAAAAAGTGAGCTATAAAAATTGAAACACAAAAAATGTGTTAGTATGTAGAGCACTAAGCAATGCTTATATGAATAATACGCCAGTAAAAACTAAATGTTACTTGAACAACCACCCAATACGTAACATATATGACACATTTGCTATATTGTATTGTACATAAAAAATGAACGAACAAAACACAAGAGCTGTGTAAATATGTCCAAGTAATACATGTGTAAGTGTACTGTGTGTGCAGCATCTTCTCTTGATTGATCCAAAATATACTGGAGAGAGAAGTAGATGCACCATCAATTTTTTCATCAATATATAAAAATTTAGCACAAAGTCGTGTTAGTGTACAAGCCACAAAATTACTTGGATTAACACAAATGCAAAATATTCGGACACCTTCAAATATCATACAAAATCACCAATTTATTACTATTGCTTGATAAGCTTTTACAGAGAAAATACACAAGGGAAAGACAAAAGATGTGTTAGTCTGCAGAGCACTGAGCTAAACTTGTGTTACAGAATAGTGAAGTAACTACTCTGAATATACCAGTATAAGTCAAAAATTATTTGAACACCCAAAACGTAACATATATGATAACATTTATTGTTTGACAAGACTATACTGAAAGATTAATTTTTTCATAGAAAATAAAAAAGTGAAATACAAAAAATGTGTTAGTATGTAATGCACTACTAATGCAATACTTATATTAGAGTAGAGAAGTAACCACTCTAAATAAGCCTGTAAAAACTAAATGTTACTTAAGCAAACACCCAATAAGAAACATGTATGAAACAATTATTACTATATTGTACATAAAAAATGTACGAATACAACACAAAAGCTGTGTAAATGTCTGAGTAATGCATGTGTAAGTGCAGCGTGTGTGTAGCATCTTCTTTTGCTTGATTCAAAATATACTGGAGGGAGAAATGGGAGAAATATATCCACCATACATTTTTGCATCAATATATACTTTAACACAAAAGGTGTATTAGTGTACAACCCTCAACATTACTTGGATAAACACAAATGCAAAATGAACGAATACTTTGAAACATCATACAAAATCACCAATTAATAGTATAGCTAGATGAACTTTTACATAGACCCAATCTGAGCAAATGCGGTCCAAATACTGTCGATTTAACCGACATGCGTTTTTGCATGCCTAAGAAACCAGAGATGTTAAATGAAGAGGCAGTAGCTGGAAGAATGGGAGTTCCTTTCTTTTTAGCAAAGCGTTTTGGAGGGACTGAGAACTTAAATCGAAAAGTAAGCATGGGGAAAATTCGTTTCTACTAGTGAAGAATTCTTACCTCTGAACGGACCAGCATATGAACAACAAATGAACATACGGGCAGTGTTAAGCTGGACTTTGACACCTTACAAGAATTACCATGGAGAAAAAAGTGAGCTATAAAAATTGAAACACAAAAAATGTGTTAGTATGTAGAGCACTAAGCAATGCTTATATGAATAATACGCCAGTAAAAACTAAATGTTACTTGAACAACCACCCAATACGTAACATATATGACACATTTGCTATATTGTATTGTACATAAAAAATGAACGAACAAAACACAAGAGCTGTGTAAATATGTCCAAGTAATACATGTGTAAGTGTACTGTGTGTGCAGCATCTTCTCTTGATTGATCCAAAATATACTGGAGAGAGAAGTAGATGCACCATCAATTTTTGCATCAATATATAAAAATTTAGCACAAAGTCGTGTTAGTGTACAAGCCACAAAATTACTTGGATTAACACAAATGCAAAATATTCGGACACCTTCAAATATCATACAAAATCACCAATTTATTACTATTGCTTGATAAGCTTTTACAGAGAAAATACACAAGGGAAAGACAAAAGATGTGTTAGTCTGCAGAGCACTGAGCTAAACTTGTGTTACAGAATAGTGAAGTAACTACTCTGAATATACCAGTATAAGTCAAAAATTATTTGAACACCCAAAACGTAACATATATGATAACATTTATTGTTTGACAAGACTATACTGAAAGATTAATTTTTTCATAGAAAATAAAAAAGTGAAATACAAAAAATGTGTTAGTATGTAATGCACTACTAATGCAATACTTATATTAGAGTAGAGAAGTAACCACTCTAAATAAGCCTGTAAAAACTAAATGTTACTTAAACAAACACCCAATAAGAAACATGTATGAAACAATTATTACTATATTGTACATAAAAAATGTACGAATACAACACAAAAGCTGTGTAAATGTCTGAGTAATGCATGTGTAGGTGCAGCTTGTGTGTAGCATCTTCTTTTGCTTGATTCAAAATATACTGGAGGGAGAAATGGGAGAAATATATCCACCATACATTTTTGCATCAATATATACTTTAACACAAAAGGTGTATTAGTGTACAACCCTCAACATTACTTGGATAAACACAAATGCAAAATGAACGAATACTTTGAAACATCATACAAAATCACCAATTAATAGTATAGCTAGATGAACTTTTACATAGACCCAATCTGAGCAAATGCGGTCCAAATACTGTCGATTTAACCGACATGCGTTTTTGCATGCCTAAGAAACCAGAGATGTTAAATGAAGAGGCAGTAGCTGGAAGAATGGGAGTTCCTTTCTTTTTAGCAAAGCGTTTTGGAGGGACTGAGAACTTAAATCGAAAAGTAAGCATGGGGAAAATTCGTTTCTACTAGTGAAGAATTCTTACCTCTGAACGGACCAGCATATGAACAACAAATGAATATACGGGCAGTGTTAAGCTGGACTTTCACACCTTACAAGAATTACCATGGAGAAAAAAGTGAGCTATAAAAATTGAAACACAAAAAATGTGTTAGTATGTAGAGCACTAAGCAATGCTTATATGAATAATACGCCAGTAAAAACTAAATGTTACTTGAACAACCACCCAATACGTAACATATATGACACATTTGCTATATTGTATTGTACATAAAAAATGAACGAACAAAACACAAGAGCTGTGTAAATATGTCCAAGTAATACATGTGTAAGTGTACTGTGTGTGCAGCATCTTCTCTTGATTGATCCAAAATATACTGGAGAGAGAAGTAGATGCACCATCAATTTTTGCATCAATATATAAAAATTTAGCACAAAGTCGTGTTAGTGTACAAGCCACAAAATTACTTGGATTAACACAAATGCAAAATATTCGGACACCTTCAAATATCATACGAAATCACCAATGTATTACTATTGCTTGATAAGTTTTTACAGAGGAAATACACAAATGAAAGACAAAAGATGTGTTAGTCTGCAGAGCACTGAGCTAGGCTTGTGTTACAGAATAGTGAAGTAACTACTCTGAATATACCAGTATAAGTCAAAAATTACTTGAACACCCAAAACGTAACATATATCGCTGCTTCTCCAGAATAGTGACACAATCCAAAAAACCGCATTTTTCAGTTAAGTGTAAAATTAGATATAAAACGGTATGTATTTTATCGGAAACAACGGCTTATTTTAGTATTTCAAAGCACCCTTAAGAGATGGCGGTAGTGTCACTATTCTTTAATAACGGATTTTTCAAATGTCTATCAGGAACACCGACACCCTGCTAGTTGTGTCGTAAGTTTTGGTGGGTGCACTTCGTGTTTTATCAAGAACAACGACATATTGTGAGAGATCAAGTGCAACTTTAAAATTATTATAGGGAATAACGACATCTTTAGGACTGTAACGGTCTTCTTGCCGCAGTGAGTATAAAACCTGTTCGCTTTTAATTAGGTAATAACGTCGCAATACAAAATGTGACGTTTTTCTTGCAAAATATTTAATTTTTTGGAAAGGCTAGCTTTGCAGTATAGTGTCTTTTTCAGTATGTGTCATTTTTCTTGACATTGTTCAGAGCTATTTAGCGTCGTTTTGTGAAATAAGACATTATTCTTTTTATAAATCCAAAATAGATAATTTTTAAATTTCCATAATAACGCCATCTTCTGCAATAGGTCGTTATTCGTAAAAATATTTGCCGTCGTAATTCTAGTGTGTCCCATTTTTTGCAAAGATTTAATATAAAATTTAAAAAATATACAGTCGTTGATTGAAGGTTCTTAGCTTCAATCAACGATACAGTGATATTATAACACAAGGTTGTTACAAAAAAATAAAATAATTCTCTGCCATAAGACACAAATAAAACAGAAAATATCGAAATTCCAGTCTTTTGGTCAAGGTTGCATTTTTCTCAACACTTATTTTTTTTTATCCTCGACAACTGATGTACTACTATTATTCTAGTTGAAAAAAATAGCATGGAGGGCTCCAGGTCTCAGTTTAAGTTGATGTTGAAGTCAGCCATATTGAAGGCAAAAGAACAAGATTCGTCACAAAATCAATGTGGTAAGAAAAATAATAAAAATCTGTAAAACTAATTGTGTTTTGTGTTTGAACACGTGCCTAGGCTATAAGCTGATTTCTTTGTACTAGGCTAGCTCTGCTTTAATAAGAACAGGAATATTTTATGTTTGTAGATACGTTGGCGTCGTCTCGTAATACATGGGACTTAAAGCCAAGTTTCGAGCATGACTCTGGAAACAAAGAAAGTACCTGCTCTATTTTACAAGGTATTTGATTTACAATATCCACGTATTTTATGAGTTCTACCTTATCTTTTTTTAAACAATGTTTTTTTACGATTTCAGATATTGTACTGGAAGCACCGGGTCCGCAGCAGCAATTCCGTCCTGGCAGCAGCAATTCTATATCACCACAAGGTATATTTTGTAGCAACTAGGTTTTATATCTTTCGTATGATAAAACTTTTAAGTTGATTTATTTTTAGGAACACTTAAACCAATAAATGACTCCCTACTGAACCCTAAGCTTGTGGACATAGAATTAACAAACAATGCCAACCATAGTTACTCTGTTCCATCCCAAGGTAACTACAAACAATATTGAGGTCCCATTTTGACAAATTTATCCATACTTTTTTTTTTAATTTTAGAAATGGAAAAGGATAAACAACCTATAGAGACTGTCGATACTGTCGAACGAAGTGAAAAAATGGAAAAAGATAAGCAACCTGGGAAGATTGTCGAAGAAAGTGATAAACACGTTTTGCCAAAACACGAGAGGTGCTACGAAAATTTTCGGGATTACTCTTCGGACGACAGCGTTAAGGATCCGAACTATAAAGATGATGATTCGTCGTCTTCATCGTCCAGTTCATCCACAAGTTCCTCTAATTCTTCTTCGTCGGAAGGAAAAAGGTCTATACAAAAATCGCTTGAGCAATTATCAGATGAAAAGTCTGAATCAGAAAAGAAGAAAAGAGGTAGAAAAGAAAAGCTAACTTGACAGGATCAAGGAAAGCAACTGCGAAACGTCTAAGAAATTCCGGAAAGTCGTATATTTCTAATTCAAAGAAAAATGAAAAAAACGTCCCTGAAAGGAAATTAGGCCCTCCATGTACCGATAAATGTAAGCTTAAGTGTTACATGAATATCACAGAGGAACAGCGCAAGGATATTTTCTCAGCTTACTGGCAACTCGGAGATCTTCAAAGACAGAGAGAATTTTTGTCTTCGAATATTACAGCAATTGAGTCTAAATATTCATACAGATTACCCCATAGCAACTACTCCGCCAAAAACGCGTTTCACTTTGTAGTTGAAGACAAAAAAATTCGTGTTTGCAAGCCATTTTTTCGATCAACTTTGGGAATAAGCGACCGCCCGATTAGGACAGTACTTGCCAAAAGAAAGAAACAACCTGGAGGTATAGTTTTGCCGGATCAGCGTGGTAGGCACGGCCAACATAAAAAACTAGACGGATCTATTAAAGATGGTATTCGTCAGCACATTAATACCATACCAAGGATTGAAAGTCACTATTGCAGGGCTGACACAACAAGGGAATACTTTGATGGTGGGAAATCGGTTGCTGATCTCCATAGAGATTATGTGTCCGAGTGTGACAGAAAGAAATTGCCATACGGAAACTATGTTCTGTATCACCGAATTTTTGTTAATGAATTTAATATTGCCTTTTTTACACCTAAGAAGGACCAGTGTGAAGACTGTACGGCATACTTTAATGCGACCGAGGAAACTAAAGCGCTGCTTAAGTCAAGTTACGATGTTCATCAAAATGAGAAAGTACTCTCCCGCAAAGAAAAAGAAAAGGATAAAAATAATGACGACAGTTCTTGCATTGTAGCAGTTTATGATTTGCAAGGAGCTTTGCCTTGTCCGAGGGGCGACGTGTCTACGTTTTACTACGTATCAAAATTAAATACTCTTAACTTTACCATATACAATCTAAAAAATAAAGAGGTTGATTGTTTTGTTTGGCATGAAGGAGAGGGGAATCGTGGTGTAAACGAAATTGGTTCATGCGTTTACAAATACCTGGAAAATCTTAAAGAAGATGCAAAATCCGACAGCAAATTAGACGTGGTATTTTATTCAGATAACTGCTGTGGGCAGCAGAAGAACCATTTTCTTATAGCTATGTATTTGTATGTTGTATCAAAGTTTGGATGTATAAATTCCATTACTCATAAGTTCTTAATAAAAGGACACACACAGAACGAGGGCGATAGTGCCCACTCAGTAATAGAGAGAAAAATCAAACAGAGTTTAAAATCTGGTCCCATCTTTACTCCATACCAATACGTCAATATAATTCGTAGCGCTAAACAAAATAAAATTCCTTATAAAGTACACGAAATGGCCCACAATTCTTTTTATGACCTAAAAAGCCTCGCTTTAGACGTTGGCAAAAATTTCTCTAGAAATATTAACAATGAGGCATTCAAAATCGCAAATGCAAAAATTATCAGAATAGAAAAACAGCATCCTGGAGCTTTCTTTTATAAAGAGTCCTACGCAGATACTGATTACAAAAGAGTTGATGTTGATAGGCCTACCAAGAGGTCTAGTAAAAGCACCGAGTCAAGTAGTTCAAGTTCTACAATTAAAACTCTTAAAAAGGCTTACAAGGACAAGATTCCAGTTAGTGAGAAAAAGAAAAAAGTTTTAGTTGATCTAATAAAAAAGAATATTATACCATCATTTTATGAGGGATTTTATAATAATCTATAGTTAATTTAATGATTCCATAATTTTCTTAAGCTGTTCTTAATTGCAAAAAGAATTTTGTTTTGTTTCTGTTTTATTTTAAGATTTTTAATTTTCAATAAAAAACATTATTAGAGAAATACAATATGCATTTTGATTTCAATTTATTAGAATTTATTACAAAGATTTTATATATTTCATCAATATTTTTTTAAGAATAGTGACATATTTTTGTTTAATTAAAAAAAAACAGTAATTAAAATTATAAACACAATTTCAAACATATTTTTCTTACTAGGATGTGAAGTTACTTACTGACGATCATTAAATTTTTAGTTACTAGCCAGAAAGGTAAATACATTTTTTAGTTATTTCGATTTAACTGCTAAAAAAATATTAAAAGTGGTTTTCTGGAAAAAGTAGTTTTTTGGATTGTGTCACTTTTCTGGAGAAGCAGCGATATGATAACATTTATTGTTTGACAAGACTGTACTGCAAGATTAGTTTTTTCATAGAAAATAAAAAAGTGAAATCCAAAAAATGTGTTAGTATGTAATGCACTACTAATGCAATACTTATATTAGAGTAGTGAAGTAATCACTCTAAATAAGTCAGTAAAAACTAAATGTTACTTAAAAAAACACACAATACGTAACATGTATGAAACAATTGCTATATTGTACATAAAAAATGTACGAATACAACACAAAAGCTGTGTAAATGTCTGAGTAATGCATGTCTAAGTGCAGCGTGTGTGTAGCATCTTCTTTTGCTTGATCCAAAATATACTGGAGGGAGAAATATACCCACCATACATTTTTGCATCAATATATACTTTAACACAAACGGTGTATATTAGTGTACAACCCACAACATTACTTGGATAAACATAAATGCAAAATGAACGAATACTTTGAAACATCATACAAAATCACCAATTAATAGTATAGCTAGATAAACTGTCACATAGACTCAACCTGAGCAAATGCGGTCCAAACACTGTCGATTTAACCGACATGCGTTTTTGCATGCCCAAGAAACCAGAGATGCTAAATGAAGAGGCAGTAGCTGGAAGAATGGGAGTTCCTTTCTTTTTAGGAAAGCGCTTTGGAGGGATTGAGAACTTAAATGAAAAAGTAAGCATCGAAGCATGGGGAAAATTCGTTTCTACTAGGGAAGAATTTTTACCTCTGAGCAGAGCAGCATATGACCAACAGATGAACATACGGGCAGTGTTAAGCTGGGCTTTGACACCTTACAAGAATTACCATGGAGAAAAAAGTGAGCTACAAACAGTGAAACACAAAAAATGTGTTTGTATGTAGAGCACTAAGCAATGCTTATAATATGAATAATACGCCAGTAAAAACTAAATGTTACTTGAACAACCACCCAATACGTAACAAATTTGATACATTTGCTATATTGTATTGTACATAAAAAATGAACGAATAAAACACAAGAGCTGTGAAAGTATGTCCGAGTAATACATGTGTAAGTGTACTGTGTGTGCAGCATCTTCTCTTGCATGATCCAAAATATACTGGAGAGAGAAGTAGACCCACCATCAATTTTTGCATCAATATATAAAAATTTAGCACAAAAGTCGTGTTAGTGTACAACCCACAAAATTACTTGGATAAACACAAATGCAAAATATTCGGACACCTTCAAATATCATACGAAATCACCAATTTATACGTTTTTACAGAGAAAATACACAAGTGAAAGACAAAAGATGTGTTAGTCTTCAGAGCACTGAGCTAAACTTGTGTTACAGAATAGTGAAGTAACTACTCTGAATATACCAGTATAAGTCAAAAATTATTTGAACACCCAAAACGTAACATATATGATAACATTTATTGTTTCACAAGACTATACTGAAAGATTAATTTTTTCATAGAAAATAAAAAAGTTAAACACAAAAAATGTGTTAGTATGTAATGCACTACTAATGCAATATTAGAGTAGTGAAGTAACCACTCTAAATAAGACAGTAAAAACTAAATGTTACTTAAACAAACACCCAATACGTAACATGTATGAAACAATTGCTATATTGTACATAAAAAATGTACGAATACAACACAAAAGCTGTGTAAATGTCTGAGTAATGCATGTGTAAGTGCAGCGTGTGTGTAGAATCTTCTTTTGCTTGATCCAAAATATACTGGAGGGAGAAATATATCGACCATACATTTTTGCATCAATATATACTTTAACACAAAAGGTGTATTAGTGTACAACCCACAACATTACCTGGATAAACACAAATGCAAAATGAACGAATACCTTGAAACATCATACAAAATCACCAATTAATAGTATAGCTAGATAAATTTTTACATAGACCCAATCTGAGCAAATGCGGTCCAAACACTGTCGATTTAACCGACATGCGTATTTGCATGCCTAAGAAACCAGAGATGCTAAATGAAGAGGCAGTAGCTGGAAGAATGGGAGTTCCTTTCTTTTTAGCAAAGCGTTTTGGAGGGACTGAAAACTTAAATGGAAAAGTAAGCATGGAAGCATGGGGAAAATTCGTTTCTACTAGTGAAGAATTTTAACCTCTGAGCGGAGCAGCATATGAACAACAAATGAACATACGGGCAGTGTTAAGTTGGACTTGTCACCTTACAAGAATTACCATGGAGAAAAAAGTGAGCTATAAAAAGTGAAACACAAAAAATGTGTTAGTATGTAGAGCACTAAGCAATGCTTATACGAATAATACGGGAGTAAAAACTAAATGTTACTTGAACAACCACCCGATACGTAACATATATATGATACATTTGCTATATTGTATTGTACATAAAAAATGAACGAATAAAACACAAGTGCTATGTAAATATGTCCGAGTAATACATGTGTAAGTGTACTGTGTGTGGAGCGTCTTCTCTTGCTTGATTCAAAATATACTGGAGAGAAATATATCCACCATACATTTTTGCATCAATATATACTTTAAGACAAGAGGTGTATTAGTGTACAACCCACAACATTACTTGGATAAACACAAATGCAAAATGAACGAATACTTTGAAACATCATACAAAATCACCAATTAATAGCATAGCTAGATAAATTTTTACATAGAAAATACAGAAGTGAAAGATAAAAGATATGTTAGTCTGTAAAGCACTGACCATGGCCTATGTTACAGAACAGTGAAGTAACTACTCCAAAATAAATATACCAGTAAAAATCAAAAATTACCCAAAATCAAAAAAACACCCAAAACGTAGCATATATGATACATTTACTGTTTGACGAGAGTATATTGTATTGTATATAAAAATGTAGGTACGAATAAAGTAGAAGAGCTGGGTATGTCCAGCGGACTAATACATAAGTGTAGCGTATGTGTATAATCTTCTCTTGCGTGACATAAACATACTGAAGAGGGAAGTATAGACACCATAAATTTTTGCATTGATATGTATATTATACAAATGAAGTACAAAAACTGTGTAAGCGTGTACAATCCACAAAATTACTTGGATAAACACAAGTCTAAAATGTACAAATACTTTCAAATAGCACACAAAATCACGAACTAATAGTACTGCTAGATAAGTTTTTACACAGAAAATAGACAGGTGAAACACAAAGATGTGTTAGTTTGCAGAGCACTGAGCAAGGCTTATATTACAGCGTAGTGATGTAACCACTTAGAATGTACCAACAACCAACAAACATTACTTTAGCAAACACCCAAAACTTAACATATACGAAACATTTGCTGCTTGATAAGTCTGAACAGAGTTGTACATAAAAATGTAACTAAACACAAAGGCTACCTGGAAGAGTGATACATATGTGCAGCTTGTGCGCAGCATCTTGCTTGATGAAAAATGTACTGGAGAGAAATATAGGCGCAATACATTTTTTTTATAAATATTTACAAGTAAAACACAAAAGATGAATTAGTGTGTGCATCCCACAAAGTTACTTGGATAAACACAAATGTAAAATGTAGATGCTTTCAACCTGCACACAAATTTACCAACGATTACTGCTATATAAGTTTTTGCATAGACAAGACACAAGTAAAACACAAAATCTGTGATGTAGCGCACTAAGGCATATGTTACAGCATGGTGAAGTAGCTACTCTATTATGCACTAGACCCAAAATTGTTATGACCAAAGAAAGCTAAAAATTACTTGCACAGGTAGATACCCACAATGTAAAGCAATCTGATGCATTTGGTGCTACATAAGTCTTTACTGTACAGTGTAGATAAAAATGTACAAATAGACACAAAAAATGTGTAGTGTCTGCCAGAGCAATGCATAAGTGCAGCTTGGGCACAATTAATAAATTGATGATGCACAACTGTAAGCAAAATGGTCAGATACGTTTAAATGACACAAAATTGTAAGAAAAAAACAAAGGAGCTTTAAAATTGTTAGCGACATGAATGTGACCTGCGGTAATTTTCATCCTGCCTGTCTAGGATTGTATTTCGTTCTAACTTTGGTGCTATACTTCATACCTAATTTTCCAATACTAGAACTTTGCTATGCAGTTATTTATTCTTGAGGTAGAGTTTACGCACCTCCTACTCAATTCAGAGATACCCCAACCTCAAATCATTATTAGAGGAACCAATCGCTTGATTTCTGGTTAAAAACGGCTTTGGCATGCATAACAAGTCTCCACTGTTTGAAATATTTTCTTCGAGGTAGGCTTGTCGTACCCCTACTCAGTTCAGAGGCGCACCTACCACCAACTGACCCATTTTTGTAGAATCCTTGATTGCTTTGATCTTCTTGACAAGTGTTTTTAATAGATATGAAACTGCACACCTTCTGTGGCTGGATATTTTGTCTTGGTAATTCATTTTTAGGCACTGGTCAATGAACTTATTCTTTCTGGTACTTTGGGAGGTAAGTTAACGGCACACCCTACTCAATTCAGAAGTGCCCCTACCTCCACTGGGTACCTCACAAGAAATACAGACAGGATGGTGCAAAGCTCTAAAATGTAGGTCTATAAAAGTACTAAGAAATGAATATGTAGCCCAAGTGTCTCATTTTCGGAAAGCATTTGTTATATTGTTGTTAGTGAATCAGATGGGTAAATATAAAGTAATAAAACATAAACCACATTAAAATTAGTGCATGCGTCAAACAGTTGCAAGTTAATTTAAAAAATAGCATTAAAATGACTTACGACTACCAAAAATAACCCATACCAAGATCCAATAACCTGCAAGGCTAACATAAAACAAATCCAAACCACACCAAGCAACATACCGAAAACCTCTTAGAGACATCCATGTTCTGCAAATGTAGATTTGTTGGAGATATCATTTCTTCAGTGAGTGAAGTCGTCGGTGTTTCTTCTTAGTCTTTAGTCGTTGTTGAATGGGTACCTACATATACTATATATTCAGTCTATATTTTATGTAGGTACTCATTCAACACCGACTAGACTAAGAAGAAACACTGACGACTTCACTCATTGAAGAAATGATTTATATCATGATAAGCATGATCCAATTCATAATGATCGGGCTATGTTTATATTGCCCTTTATATTCAGTCTAAAGAGCAATATAAACATTGCCCGATCATTATGAATTGGATCATGCTTATCGTAAAGGAACTAAACGTCAAGTTTAAAATATTGAGAAAAATTGTTATATTAAAAAAATCAGAGGAAGTCTATTATGCACCAATGAAAGCCAAAAATTACTTGCACAGATACCCAAAACGTAACACTATCTGATGTATTTGCTGTACATAAGTATTTACTGTGCATAAAAAAATGTATAAGTGGACACAGAAGTTGTGTAATGTCTAGCAGAGTAATGCATAAGTGCAGCTTAAGCACAATTAATTATTTGATAAAGCGCAACTGCAAGCAAAATGGTCCGATACGATTAAATGACACAAAATTGTAATAACACAAACAGAGGACCTTTAACATTGTTAGCAACATAACTGTGAGCTGCGGTATTTCTTGTCCTGCCTGTCTAGGATGGTATTTGAAAGCATGATCCAATTCATAATGATCGGGCAATGTTTATATTGCCCTTTATATTCAGTCTAAAGGGACAAATGCCCGATCGTTATGAATCGGATCATACTTATCATAAAGGAGCTAAACGCCAAGTTTAAAATATTAAGAAAAATTGCTATTTAAAAAAATCGGAGAAAGTCTATTATGCACCAGTGAAAGCCAAAAATTACTTGCACAGATACCCAAAACATAACACTATCTGATGCATTTGCTATACATAAGTCTTTACTATGCATAAAAAAATGTACAAGTGGACAAAGAAGTTGAGTAATGCCTAGCAGAGTAATGCATAAGTGCAGCTTAAGCACAATTAATTATTTGATGAAGCAAAATGTTCAGATACGTTTAAATGACACAAAATTGCAATAACTCAAACAGAGGACTTTTAACATTGTTAGCAACATAACTGCGAGCTGCGGTATTTCTTGTCCTGCCTGAATAGGATTGTATTTTACTTTGACTTTGTTGCTATACTTTCTGTCTAATTTTCCAATACTAGAACTTTGCAACTGTTTATTTTTAAGGTAGAGTTTACAGACCTCCTACTCAATTCAGCCCTCAAATCGTATTAGAGGAACAATTTTTTGACATTTTCATGATAGTCGCATGCTTTCTGCATGATTACGGGTTAAAAACTGATTTAGTTTGCTTAACAAGTCTTCACTGTTTAAAATATCTTCATCGAGGTAGGCTTGTCGTACCCCCTACTCAGTTCAGAGGCACACCTACCACCAATCAAACTGGAATTGATCCATTTTTGTACGTTTCATGATTGCTGAGGTCTTCTTTATAGGTGCTTTTAATGGATATGAAACGGCACAACTTCTGTGGCTGGACATTTTATCTTGGTACGTCATTGTAACGCACTGATCAATGAATGTATTCTTTCTGGTACCTTTGAAGGTAAGTTAGCAGCACGACCTACTCAATTCAGAAGTGCCCCTACCTTCACCTGGTACCTTACAAGAAATACAGGCAGGATGGTGCAAAGTTCTGAAATGTAAGTCTATAAAAATACTAAGAAATGAATATATAACCCAAGTGTCTTTGTTAGAAAGCATTTTTTATGTAGTTGTTAGTGAATGAGATGGGTAAATATAGAAGTTTAATAGTAAAAAATACATAAACCCAATGAATATCGCAGTAAAATTAGTGCATGCGTCAAACTGTGCAAGTAAATTAAAAAAATACCATTCCGACAAATTAGGAATACCAAAAATAAATCATACCAAGATCCAATAAACTGTAAGGCATAAAACAAATTCAAATTACACCAAGCAACATACCGAAAACCTCTCGAAGACATCCATGTGCTGCAATAATTCTTCTAATGTAGATTTGTTAGAGATATAAACCAATGCTTCAATAACTGAAGTCGCCAGTGTTTCTTCTAGTGTTTAGTCGTTGTTGAATGCGTATTTATATATGTTATAAACCAAGTGATTATAAAGGGCAATATACATATAAATTATAATTCATTATTAATGCTTATCAAAAAGGAACTAAACGCGAAATTTTAAATATTGAGAAAAATTGCTTGTTTTGATTTGTTTTGATTGGTCTGGTTTGCTCAAAGCCGTATTCATAATAACCAGTCAATATGATACATTATGAATATACATTATTAAACTGCCCATTTGTGTTTGGTATTATTCATAATTACCGAGGATTATATATATTGCTTAGGGTATAGTCACTGAGTCTATAACATACACAGTTCTTTCAACGAGTAATGACTAAAGAGTGTTGAGCCGACATTACCAACATTTAGGTGATTAATTTTGATTCCCTTTGTAGAACTCCTTAATTTTTAGGTTTAAAAATGGTAGAATTTCAGCAACTTTCGGGCCGGGTCATGAGATGTGGGTGTCTCAAGGTGCAAAATATTTTCGGGCACCCCAGAAATAAAAATATTTTAAAAAATTAACAAAAAAATATGACAAACCCAATCCGGCCCCCTATGGCGGTCGCCCCCTGAGACGCGCACCTCACGCCTAATCGTAAATTCAGGATTGGTCAACTTAGTACATGTCAATATTTTAGACTTTCCCTATCACCCGTCGCTACAACTGTGAATACATGATGTTTTCTAAGTAGTCTAAAATTTTACAGGAGCTAATTCAAAAACAAATTTAAAAGGGATAATTACCTCAGCCATTTAGAAAAAAAAAACATTTTCAAATTTTGCAGTAAAACCACGTGTCGCAAAAAGCCGATAGACGTATAAAACATCATTGATGAATTAAAAATGACGCTTTTCTGTATCCAAACCAGACAGTCGATGACCAAACGATGCTACAAAAAAGGAATAGCAGTGATGGAAGGTGAATACTCCTAAGCGTTATTAGCAGCTTAGACTACCTAGAAAACATCCAGTATACACGGTGATTCAGGTACGTGTTCAGAGACCCAAAATAAAGTTCCTATAAGCATGAGTCTGCTTTTTAACCGTTACAGAGACAAATAATAATTTGTTGCTAGACAACGGTAAATTTAACCTATCAGCTATAAATATGAATCATGTTAGTCATTGTCAAATCCTGTTAAGCATCAAAGTTTTCTGACAATTCGTTTTGTAAACCGATAAAGTGTTTACTCAATGAGTTGTAAGAATATATAATGCTGAACAGGATTTGACAATGACAGACACGATACTTATACCTGAAAGGTTAAATTTACCGTTGGGTAATAATCATATATTAAAAACATTTTTTTACGCCGTATGTTTTACCTTTTTCAAAAAAACACATCTGTATCTCTGCACCGGTTTAGAATTGGACCTATGTTTATAGTACCTTTTATGTCCATTTTGGGTGCATGTATACGTACCTAAGATATTAACATTTCTTCCTGGATCACCCTGTATACCAAAAATAAATAAAACTTTTACTTCATAATTGTTCCACTTTAAAAAGTGAATTCAAATTTAAGACTACACACATTACCTTATTTATTATACCTCAGCATTCCTTTATATCCAAACAAGTACTACGCAATGCTGTAAATAGGATAAAAATAAAACCACACCAAAAAATAAAAACAAAAAATTCTCAAATATAATATATTTTAACAGTATTGGTTCAGCCAAAATTTTCTTTTATTTATTAAAGATAAATAACTTCACTTTGTCCATTTTAAAAGCTTTATAAAATTTTTTTTTAAATCAACCAGTAGAAGCATTGCTGCTTAAAATGCCTAGCCAATTAAAATGTCTAAACGATAACAGATATCTTGTTAGGCACTAGGTCATTAAAATACATGAGATTTTAGCCATACTTTATATACAAGAATTTTGACATTTATTGTACTTAAATTCATTTTTTTTTTAAATTCAAAATCGACGCTTCTTTGTAATTATGTAAATAATTATAACCGCAAACCCATATAAAAAATAAAATTACCTTTTATACATACTGAACAAAGGACAGTCCACAGTAACAGCAACAACAAAAATAGAAAAAATAAACAATACAGAAACAATAAAAATGTTGAAAACATAACAAAAACAAGAAAATTAAAGACAAAACAAGCAAACGTTTCACACACATTAACCAAACGAACTGTTTAAAGCAACAACAATCACAAAACAACAAAAATCAAAAATATAGAAACAACACAAATGTTGAAAACGCAACAAAAATAGAATACTAAGGAAAAACAAGATAACCTTTCACGCACACTGAACAAACGAACAGTTTACAGCAACATCAATAACAAAAACGACAAAAATAAACATTTAGAAGCAATAACGGTCTGTCTTTGCCGTCATTTAAGTTTTTTATTCATTTCAGTGCGTGGTGGTTCTTTTGCTACTGAAATTCCAATGAAACTGTAGGAAAACAACAAGATTTCATTTTATACCTACACATTGAAGAAACGAATGGTCCACAGCCACAGCAACAAGAACAAAAACAGAAAATAAACCATATAGAATAGAAGTTACAAGAAAGTTGAAGAAAATAAAATTTTCCTTTTCTTGCCCTGCAAAATTCAAAATGGCGCTTATTTAAAGAATAAAAAACGAGTGAACAGAAACAAGTTACCAGAAAGGACAAACTAGTGAAATCGTTAATTATCCAGCAACAATTAAAATGGCGCTTATATTAAGAATTAAACAACTGCTACATTAAAAAAACTACAGTAAACAAAAAACTATTTCGGACAAAAATCTCTAAACCATTTCACGAGAACAATTAATTTAAACTGGAATTTGACAAAACAAAATTAACGGAAATATAAATAAAAAAACACGATTTAAATTAACAACACTAACAGAACCGCAAAAAACAAATACAAAAACTAGTTGAAAAATAGTGCAACAAGAACGTTGGATTATAATAAAATTTCCTATCTCTTGTCAATGAGCTACAATTAAAATGCCGATTATATTAAGAATTAAACAACTACTATATTAACAAAACTACAGTAACCAAAAAACTAACAAAATTCACTATAGAAAAAGGATTTCGGGCAAAAATCTCTAAACCATTTCACGAGAACAAATAATTTAAAATGGAATTTAATAGAACAAAATAATCGGAAATATAAATAAAAAACACGATGTAAATTAATAACACTAACAGAGCCGCAAACAACAAATAAAAAAACTAGTTGAAAAATAGTGTAACAAGAACGTTGGAATATAATAAAATTTCCAATCTCTTGTCAATCAGCAACAATTAAAATGGCGCTTATATTAAGAATTAAACAACTACTATATTAACAAAACTACAGTAACCAAAAAACTAACAAAATTCACTACAGAAAAAGGATTTCCGGCAAAAATCTCTAAACCATTTCACAAGACCAATTAATTTAAAATGGAATTTAATAGAACAAAATAAACGGAAATATAAATAAAAAAACACGATTTAAATTAATAACACTAACAGAACCGCAAACAACAATAACAAAAAACTAGTTGAAAAATAGTGCAACAAGAACGTTGGAATATAATAAAATTTCCTATCTCTTGTCAATGAGCTACAATTAAAATGCCGATTATATTAAGAATTAAACAACTAGTATATTAACAAAACTACAGTAACCAAAAAACTAACAAAATTCACTACAGAAAAAGGATTTCCGGCAAAAATCTCTAAACCATTTCACGAGACCAATTAATTTAAAATGGAATTTAATAGAACAAAATAAACGGAAATATAAATAAAAAAACACGATTTAAATTAATAACACCAACAGAACCGCAAACAACAATAAAAAAAAACTAGTTGAAAAATAATGCAACAAGAACGTTGGAATATAATAAAATTTCCTATCTCTTGTCAATGAGCTACAATTAAAATGCCGATTATATTAAGAATTAAACCACTACTATATTAACAAAACTACAGTAACCAAAAAACTAACAAAATTCACTATAGAAAAAGGATTTCCGGCAAAAATCTCTAAACCATTTCACGAGACCAATTAATTTAAAATGGAATTTAATAGAACAAAATAAACGGAAATATAAATAAAAAAACACGATTTAAATTAATATCACTAACAGAACCGCAAACAACAATAAAAAAAAACTAGTTGAAAAATAGTGCAACAAGAACGTTGGAATATAATAAAATTTCCTATCTCTTGTCAATGAGCTACAATTAAAATGCCGATTATATTAAGAATTAAACAACTACTATATTAACAAAACTACAGTAACCAAAAAACTAACAAAATTCACTACAGAAAAAGGATTTCCGGCAAAAATCTCTAAACCATTTCACGAGACCAATTAATTTAAAATGGAATTTAATAGAACAAAATAAACGGAAATATAAATAAAAAACACGATTTAAATTAATAACACTAACAGAACCGCAAACAACAATAAAAAAACTAGTTGAAAAATAGTGCAACAAGAACGTTGGAATATAATAAAATTTCCTATCTCTTGTCAATATGCTACAATTAAAATGGCGCTTATATTAAGAATTAAACAACTACTATATTAACAAAACTACAGTAACCAAAAAACTAACAAAATTCACTACAGAAAAAGGATTTCCGGCAAAAATCTCTAAACCATTTCACGAGACCAATTAATTTAAAATGGAATTTAATAGAACAAAATAAACGGCAATATAAATAAAAAAACACGATTTAAATTAATAACACTAACAGAACCGCAAACAACAATAAAAAAAAACTAGTTGAAAAATAGTGCAACAAGAACGTTGGAATATAATAAAATTTCCTATCTCTTGTCAATGAGCTACAATTAAAATGCCGATTATATTAAGAATTAAACAACTACTATATTAACAAAACTACAGTAACCAAAAAACTAACAAAATTCACTACAGAAAAAGGATTTCCGGCAAAAATCTCTAAACTATTTCACGAGACCAATTAATTTAAAATGGAATTTAATAGAACAAAATAAACAGAAATATAAATAAAAAAACACGATTTAAATTAATAACACTAACAGAACCGCAAACAACAATAAAAAAACTAGTTGAAAATTAGTGCAACAAGAACGTTGGAATATAATAAAATTTCCTATCCCTTGTCAATGAGCTACAATTAAAATGCCGATTATATTAAGAATTAAACAACTACTATATTAACAAAACTACACTAACCAAAAAACTAACAAAATTCACTACAGAAAAAGGATTTCCGGCAAAAATCTCTAAACCATTTCACGAGACCAATTAATTTAAAATGGAATTTAATAGAACAAAATAAACGGAAATATAAATAAAAAAACACGATTTAAATTAATAACACTAACAGAACCGCAAACAACAATAAAAAAAAACTAGTTGAAAAATAGTGCAACAAGAACGTTGGAATATAATAAAATTTCCTATCTCTTGTCAATGAGCTACAATTAAAATGTCGATTATATTAAGAATTAAACAGCTACTATATTAACAAAACTACAGTAACCAAAAAACTAACAAAATTCACTACAGAAAAAGGATTTCCGGCAAAAATCTCTAAACCATTTCACGAGACCAATTAATTTAAAATAGAATTTAATAAAACAAAATAAACGGAAATATAAATAAAAAAACACGATTTAAATTAATAACACTAACAGAACCGCAAACAACAATAAAAAACTAGTTGAAAAATAGTGCAACAAGTACGTTGGAATATAATAAAATTTCCTATCTCTTGTCAATCAGCTAAAATGGCGCTTATATTAAGAATTAAACAACTACTATATTAACAAAACTATATTAACCAAACAACTAAAAAAATTCACTACAGAAAAAGGATTTCGGGCAAAAATCTCTAAAACATTTTACCATTTCACAAGAAAAATTTAAAATGGAACTTAATAAAATACAATAAAAGGAAATATAAATAAAAAACATGATTTAAATTAATAACACGTAACACTAACAGAACAGAAAACAAATAAAAAAATGTCCAAGCAACAAGAACGTTAAAATATATAATATAATTTCTCATCTCTTGTCCTGTAATATTTATTCGTTTATTTAAAGAATGTAAAAGATCAACACAAGGGAAACAAAAAGTCAGAAGAAAGTAAATCAAAAGAGTTGCAAATTACTCTGCAACATTTAAAATGGCTCTTATTAAAGGAATAAAAACAAGGCTAAAAGAACTGCAGTAAATCCAAGTAAAAAAGGAAAAATTCCACTACAAGCTTTACAGTACTAGCACTACAACAACCTAAAAACACCAAATTATAAAAATCCAACAAAAAATAACCAACAATAAGGAAAATAACAAAGAACAATTAAAACTAAATCAAAAACCAATAGTATTTGGCTTTTAATTGCTCTGCAACATTTGAAATGGCGCTTATTGAAAGAATAAGAAGGCTAATAAAACTAATAAAATAAAATAAAAAAATTAATCAAAAATAAAATACCACTACAATATATATACTAACTGCACTGAAACAAACTAAAACATATTAAACTATAAAAAACTAAACATTCAACAACAAATCTTACAACCAACAACAATGACTATGGAAAATACAACTGAAAGAAATCCGATTTAAAGAAAACAACAACAGCGACACACACAACAACAGTATTATACCCAAAAAAAGAAATCGAGGCCTTATTTATACAGTGCGGTCCTAAAGACCCCCCCCCATTCTAATTTTTGCTACGAAAGGAATATTGAGATGAAATTTTGTGAGATTAAATGAGGAAAAAAATAATTTTCTTGGCTAAAAATTTTTAAAATCTCTCAAAATGGCGACCAGCCGCCATCTTGGTTAATTTTTTTAAATAGCAACAGGTGTCATGTGACACATCGTTTGAAAGGTCTTTGAAAGTTCTATTTAACCTCCGAGTTTGAAAAAGAAATTTTGACTCAACATGGCGGCCATTTAAATTTTAAAAATTGAAAGGTTCGCTGTTTGGAAAATAAATGATATATGTATTCGTTTTAGGCTCCCAATAAAAAATAAGCTTTAAAGACTAAGGAATGCAGCAATAATGCTATCCTTTCTAAGTTACATTTTTCAAAATAGCGACTGCCGCCATTTTAAATATTTTGTTTTTAATGGCAAGAGGGACGAATGACACATCGTTTTACATGTTTTTGATAGTTCTACTTGCTCCCAAGTTAAAAAATAATAAAGTTGATTTATTTTTCAAATTGCTATTTAAATGCTTAAAATGTAAATGATCGCCATTTTAAAATAAATCAACTTTATTATTTTCCAACTTGGGAACAAATAAAACTTTCAAAGGCCTTTCAACGATGTGTCACTCGTCCCTCTTGCCATTAAAGAAATATTTAAAATGGCGGCAGTCGCCATTTTGAAAAATGTTACTTAGAAAGGATAGTATTATTGCTGCATTACTTAAAGTCTTTAAAGCTTCTTTTTTATTCGGAGTCAAAAACGAATATCATTTATTTTCCAAACAGCGAACATTTCAATTTTTAAAATTTAAATGGCCGGCATGTTGCCATAAGTCAAAATTTCTATTTCAAACTCGGAGGTTAAATAGAACTTTCAAAGACCTTTCAAACGATGTGTCACATGACACCTGTTGCTATTTAAAAAAATTAACCATTTCATCGCCATTTTGAAAGATATTTTAAAAAAACTTTAGCCAAGAAAATTATTTTTTCCTCATATTTAATCTCACAAAATTTCAATTCAATATTCCTTTCGTAGCAAAAATTAGAATGGGGGGGGGGGGCTTTAGGACCGCACTGTATAAATTTACTTTGCTCGAGTTTATAAACGGTTTGGTGGAGTTGTTTTTATAAAAATGCATGTATAAACGTTAATAAAACTTTTAGTTGCTTCGTTCGCGTTAAGACAGATTAAGCAACTAAATTGGTTTTATTACCTTGTATACGTGCGCTTTTATATGAAAAAACAAATACATTTACACCATCCGCATTTGAAAGGAAGCGTATAAACGTACAAGATTCCTACCGATTTGCTAAAAAGAAAAAAAAAGGAAAAAAAATCAGCTTTTCGTTTTTGTGGCTGTAAAAATTGAGTTTGATTTTTCAGGGGTTGCCGCTTTGTTCTATTTACCCTCATTATATACAATTAAAGTGGAACGGATGCCCTATAATTTTAAAATACAGAATATAAATTTTGTTTATCAATGTTCTCATACAAAGAAAATGGCTGCTTCCGCAAAAAAAATTATAAATAATGAGTTTCATCAAAATACTTGCAATTTATTCAACTTCTGTTTCAACTGACGCGCAGTATATTTTTAAGGTCTTCGAAATTTAAAAAAAAACTCGGGTTTGTTATCGATCAATGCAATAAAAAAGAAAATTTTGGCAGAACATTCTAGTGATTATAAATATATATATATATAAAAAAATAGTATACAGATATTTAACGAATTTAGGGTTTAGGGGAACAAGAGTCTGGTATTTTACTCTTCCATTCATTCCCTTAAGAGATTGTAGCCAATATGTTTATCCTGGGGTAATATCTCACTGGCTAAAAAAAGAAAACCACTATAAAGTTAGTAAAAATCGATCCTGTCCAAACAAGCCAAGGCTTAACAGAAGTAATCAGCTCCATCCCTGCTATTTTCTTTTTTGCATTGTCGTTGCTGAGGGTTAACAAAATAGTAGGAATGGGAGCTGACTATCCCTCCTAACTCAAATTATGGCAATTTTTTTAATGACAAATTCGTGGAAAGGATTTACGTCGGAACATATTTTGCCATATTCGAGTTAATTAAATTTTTCACCCTCCCGCTGCCAAAACAACCCGCTTAATTTTTTTAAATGCAAATGTATGAAATTTCGTTTGAAGGGTTATTTTATGAGCAGTTCGGTTGTAAAACACATTGAAAATTCCATTTAATAATAAACAATTATGAGGAAAAATAATAAATAAATATAAAATAATTTTAATTTCGTTTAAATTTCATCTTGACTAAGAATAGCAATAAAAATTCTTTTTTTTTTTATTTGAGTTGATCAGAAAGAAGTTAATGTTTAAAAAAGAACTAACAAAGCATTTTCTCATCCTAGGTTCGGCCCCAAAAATCACTATTGCTCACTTTTAAATTTCGTCTTGGCTAAGAATTGAAACAAAAATACTTTTTGTGAATTATTACTGAAAGTTGATCAGAAACAAGTTAATGTTAAAAAATATCCAAAAAAAGCGTTTTCTTATCCCAGGTTGGGTGCCAAAAATTACTATTGTTCTATTTTTTGGTCCACCACGCGAAGCCAAAAAAAGGAAAAAAATGGATTTTTTACCGGATCAAGTATTTTTCTAAGTAATCTTGGCAAACGGAGGGGACGTAAGACGAGTAAGTAGCACTTTGCATAAGATCTACTCTTTAAAGTGGTAACAAATTTTAACATCGTCTTATTTTTATTGGAAAAAATTTTTAACACCTGTTTAATAGAGTGTCTAAGGTTTCGTGTCAACCCCGCGAGTGACGGGGGCTATAATTAAATTGAAAAACAGACAAAATGGCGGACGCAGGAAGCCATATTGTCCAATCCGAAAAATATTAAATATTGAAGACCTAAATGAGGTGTAAAAAGTTTTATCTCAGTCCATACAGCCAACAAAATAGTGTCCAATCCGAAAAATTAAAAATTTTGAAGACCCTTTAAACGCGGTGTCAAAAGTTTCGTGGAGTCACGCGAGTGACACAGGCTATATTCAATTGAAAAATAACCAAAATGGCGGATGCAGAAAGCTTTATTGTATAATTCAAAAAATTAAAATTGTTAAAGACCCATTAAATAAGGTGGCAAAATATTAGCCGCAATCCTGCGAGTGCAGAGAGAATTAAATTAAAAATGACGAACGCTACAAGCCATAGTGTCTAAATGGAAAAATTCAAGATCTATCGAATGAGAAGCCAGGAGATTCGTTTTTACTATAAATGTATAAAGTAATAACTAATATTACTGTTATTCTAAAAAATTACCACAATGAGATGCAAAAAAGTGACGCCTATTAAATTCAAAAACAAACAAATATTAGAGAATGAAATAAAAATAGCATATTTTCACATTTATGTAACCGCAGACTCGAACATGGAACTAAGAATTTCCTTTCACACATAAATCTCAATAATCTCATCTATTTTAGCTTTGTGTCTTTGTTTAATTTAAGCTATTTATTAGGCCTTTTCCGTCTTGCAATGTTAAATTTGTTTAAAAATCGTGTGAAAGGAAAGCAAAGGTAGTTTGCTAGAAAGAGATTAAAATATTCAGTTTGTATAGATCAAAAAAGGATTTAAGTATCGGTCAAGAAAGGTAAAGCAGGTAGGTAGACATGATGACGTTATACATACGAGGGTCAGTGGCGTAGCAAATCTTTAAATAACAGCTTTCAAGGGTTAGTTACGGGCATAAGTTAAACAGACACCTACTATTAATCTTTAGTTACCAAATATCATAAGTGGTCTTTAAAATTACTTATTTATTACCAAATCTTGAACACCCAACATATAACACAGTTATTTGTGAAACTAAAAATTTTGTTTCCACCCCATATTTGTTAATATTTAAGATTTAAACGTCAGAAAATAGTTTATTATTGGATTAGCTGTAGGGGGTAAGAAACATTTTTCTATAAAATATATAGTGGTAGATATTTACAGTAAATCTGAGGTCAAAGTAAATAAGTATTTTCGTGTAAATGTAATTTAACGCCCTCCCCTCTATTTACATATTTTTAAAGAACTCAAATTTAAGTTTGCTGTTACTAGAATTTCTATTTTATTTATGAAAGCGGAAGAGAGACGGACTATTTTTTTTATTATTGAACAAAATTAAGAAATAGTTTTTTTGCTATAATTTTTGTTGATTCTAAATGTTAACATTACACGAAGAATCATATAAAACTGTATTTTGTTCAATAAAATAATAACAACTAGCTTGTAGACCACAATGTGTAGAGGTTAGACTTGTTCCAACAGATTTTTTTAGAAAAAGAATGTTAGTCCCATCATATTTTGCATACTTTTCGTTTAAAAATAGTTTTTCAAATGTGTTGTAATTTTTAAAAATCGCGCGTACCTAAGGTAGCTAAAAACAAAAAAAAAAGTCCTTTCATTGATCAAAGAATATGTTGTTGTTCCTAGTCTCTTTTTACTGTGTTAAGGTAATAAAACAGACAGTCCCTACACCGATTCTGGGATGTGTTAATCGAAGATACTTTGCTAGTTAGTACCTGAAAAAAAAATTGTGAACTTACCTGTCCATTGATCAAGCATGCAACTATATTACCAGATTTTTGTCTTAACAAAACCAGGTTCTGTTGTCATAGTACAGAAAATAGCATCTAACATCGTGGTTCGTCTCTAAAGGTTTAGAATTTAGCCAAAGCAACAAGTTTCTTCAAAACCACTTTTTGTTAAACTACAACAATTTATTTGTTTTAGGTTAGCACAAAAAGCTTTCAAACTTTTAGCAAATTATCTTTAAAATAAGACCTAACCTAAAGCACTCTTCCCACATCTCCTAACATCCTTGATTATATTCGAAAAAGGGTCATTCGACCCATCGTGACCCATTCCTCGCAAGAAAACTCCTTTCTTTCGCCCATCGCCGCGCTGTTGGGGATTTATCCCTTTTCTACCGATACTCCCAAGGATTTTGCTCTGAAGAACTAGGGCTATAATTCCTCCCTTGACTGTCCCTAACAGAACAACACTCCGTATGCACCCCTTTACTGTCCAGCTACAAAAGCCTAGACCATCTCTCGCCCTTTCATACCTAGGGTGTCCAGATGATGGAACAAATTGCCTGCAGATGTTTTCCCTTCCTATCCCAACCTGCAATTCTTTAAATCCCGTGTCAATAGACATATACAATAGTCAATTGCATTACCCTTCTCTTCAGACGTCCACTTGGGCTTAAAGTCTGCGTGGGCTGTCTGAGATAGAAAAAATTGGAGGTTAGAAGGGAAAGAAAAATCTTCTGCAGACAACTTGCTCCATAATCTGGTGACTAGGCATGAATGAGCGACAGAAGGGGGATGTCCATAGTCGGGGGTCTGTAACTACATAGTAAAGGAGTGCATAAGTACCACGCTTCTGTTATCTCGCTAAGAACAGCCGAAGGGGAAATGACAGAGGCTTTTCAGAGCAAAATCCGTGAAAAATATCGGGAGAAAAGAAAAAGATCACGAACAGCGCGGCGATGAACGAGAGAAGGTTCTCGTGAGAAGTCGATCATTGACGAGTCGAATGCCTCTATTCTAGGTAGAATCAGATGGGGAACCAATATTCTAATAAAAGCATTATTTGGGAGACCGAGAGTAAGTTGGAAGAGGAAAAATTTTTCTGGCTCGAAAAAAACAAGCTTTTGAGGAGCTGATGTAGTTATTGAGGTAACGTGTTCTGGTCCAATTTTTTTTATATTACAAATTCAAGGTCGGTACTCCCATTTGCGGTTGGTTGATTAGGTAATGCATTTGATGATGGTACCTCCGCCAATGGTCAAATAAGTATTAAGAGAGGGAATGGCGGGTATAAAGAAGTTTGAAAAATAGCTGTGGTCCAGCAGCTTCACCAGTCATGGATTCGATTAATAAAATTCCTCGGCTGGGTTATTCTACAAAAAATGACGCATCAAGTGGAAACTAAATTTTTACATATGAGAGATATTAGAATATAACACAAGTTATATAAAGGTATCGATATATTATTAACACCGATTCTATTATTGTTTTAGAATTACCTGGTCTTCAGCGACGCGGCGCTGCTAGTACAATTATGAAAAATATTTCAGACAAGGTGATGTAGAATAATAACTAATAAACTGCGTACGCCAATGAAAGTACGTTCATGTACATATGTATTCGAATTTCTTTGCATTAAAAAATTATTTTAAAAAATAACAACCGGAAAATTTTTGTTTTATTGAATTACAGAAGGTCTATTTATAGGGTTCTGTGTTTGCATGTCAAATTTTAGGTTTTTTGTCATAAATAAATTAAGTAAAAGAATTTACAGAACCGATCAAATGTATCTGGTTATGAGGAAGGGGGAGGTGGTAATCAGCTACCACTTTTCCAATTTTGTTTTTTAACACCTTTGCTTTTGTAAAAAACAATTCATTTCCGGTCCAGTCACATAGAAAATATATATGTATATAGGGCATAAAATAAATAAAAAGTTTAGTTTCTACTTTTCTTTTAATGATGGGACCCATGGTAGTACTTATCTATTGATTTGGCAGAACAACCCATGGCTGGTTGGCGTATGGTAGAAAGTTTGGCAACATGGTGACATACAGGGCACCACCGTCTGAGGCTTGGCTTTTAAAACAGGTTTTCTTAACCGGCCAATATCGATGGGGAAAGCCAGACCGGTCCATGTTGGCTGTTTTAAGGTGTACAAATGTACCAAATAGTGTACATTATTTATTTGAGATGATAGAAATAACAATTGTTTAAAATTTTTAAAATTAACGTTACGCAAAGGCAGTATGTACCTGTATTTTACGCTTAGTTGTTCAAAGCTAAGTAATTTTTTAAAAGTCAAATTTTTTTAAATTCGAGTAAAGGTTTCAAGTTAAAGAAAAGTGACGTCAGGTCGAAAATATACACCTCCGATAACTTTTTGGTGTTCCGTGAAACGAAATATTTATGGAATCACTTTGGTGTCCGTCCGTCCGTCCGTGCGTCTGTACAGGCAATTTTCTCTGAAACTATTCGACGTAAAAAATGAAAATTTAGCACAGAGATAGAGTGTGATGGCCCAATTATAGACGTAAAGTATAAAAAGTTGAATTTCGATCCTGGGGGTTAATTTAAGGGAGTAAAGTGGGACACGAAAAAAAAAATTTTCAGGGGCATCGTGAAGGTTGGGTCAACTGAAAGCTTATTGAAGCACGAATTCCGTAAAATTTATGATGTATTTTTTGCATGCATTTTTTTAAACATTGTTCGGGAAAAACGCTTATAAATTGCTTAGGTTTGCTTGGGTTTGATGTTCTGATGATGTTTAATATTTTACGAGTCCTTTATTTGGGTTTATGATTGCTTTTACCCCCTTACTTTCTTTGAATGAAGAGATATCACGTTCAAAAAAAGTATATTTTAGTCTGGTGCTTCTTGGAAACTCCATTAAATGATTGACAATTATGGGTGAAAAATTTGGTCAAGTTCAAGTTATACTTGCACAATTAGTATTTCGTGCCATCAGCATGAGCAAACCTCGGTCGCCCGATTTCCGCCTATCTGCCGCGCACCCGCCGGGCACCAACGCCGTATCATATCGCGTATGCGCGGAGCTGAGCGGGCCAAATTCAACAATTTGAAAAACGTGTAAGGACCGTGTTGTTCCTTACATCGTGAGAAATATTTTTTGTTGAAAAACGTTTTCTCTAAAACCAGTGGTTCAGCAGTTATAAGGAAATAAACAATTAAATTATTTATAACAATTGATCGCGCTAGAATTTTTCAATCCTGATAATTTTCGCTCAATCTACACCTAGTTCTTAATGTTCGTGATTGTTTCAGATTTTTCTAAGCGATCCTTTTGGCGATAAGGGTGGGGGATAGCATTTTTTAAGCGGTTTTCCCGAAAAATATTTTTAAAAAAATGCTTAAAAAATACATCATATATATTATTAAATTCGTGCTTCAATAAGCATTGGCTTGACACCCTACTCGATGCCCTTGAATTTGTTTCCATTTCTCAATTAACCCCATGAAATTAACCCCCAGCATCAAAATTCAACTTTTTATACTTCACGTCTATAATTGGGCCACCACACTCTATCTCTGTGCTGAATTTCATTCATTTTATGTCGAATAATTTCAGAGAAAATCGCTTGTGACAGACGGACGGGCACCGAAGTGATTTCACATATTCCGAATGTACATGAAGTAATAATCTTAAAAATTATTCCTTAAAAATAACTTAAAAGTAACTGCACTCTGTTTGAATTTTTTTTAAATAAACAAAATAAACAGTTGTGTTCAAATAAATAATTTTTATTTTGCCCCTCTTTGGGCCCCAAAAAGTATAACATGAGAACCGTTTTATATAAAAAATGAAGGATCAGTTTCTAGGAGTGAGGGGTAAAAATAATTCTCAACGGGAATGTGAAAAGATATGCCCCCTTTGTTTAATCTGCTGTTAAGAGTATTAAGCGTAGTAAGTCATCAGGTATTTCCGTTTTTGCTGCTCAGTTACTTGATAGCAAAAACCAATGATTTTCTACGATAGACACAAGACATAAAAACGACATATTCATCCAATAAATCTATAAGTCTATCGAATTTTCGCGAGACGTTTTTTAAAAATAAACTGAACAGCGAAAACGCAAATAGCAGAGATGCTACCTGATTATTACTACTCTTTAATACTGTGGATAAACAAATGTAAAACATGAAAAAATTTAGATTCATAATAATTGTGTTTGTTATCTCATACCTACAAAATTTTATTATAAAAAATTAAAACTGTACAATAAAAAACTAAAAATGTACAATTTAAGTTGGTACCACATCACAAAGAAAATTTTGCCTGTACCAACGTTGGGTTCACTTTTGGTTAGTCCGCAACGGTTGGTCAGTTTCTTAAGAAGGTGCGTTTCGACCATTTGTCCTTGCTAAAGTCAATCCTCTTAGTAATTGGTGCCGCGAATGTGCGCTGATCACGTGCTTTTTCAAAGGATTTTCTAGACTCCGAGGGTAACTATCCTTACTTTAGCCAAACGGAATTGAAATTTTCTTTGGTTATCTAGCTGTATGAGTGATTTTAACTTCATAAAGCTAGGTTACCGGAGTTAAAGCCAATTCTACTTTCAACAGTAGCTCTCTTTTCCGGATTATGAGGCCACGTGTTTTTCGTAATTTTGGAAAATTAGGTACGAAAACACTTTTTATTTTTATAACATTTTGTAATTTACATGTACCTAAACTGGTTTAACCAATTAGTCGTCTATACTGGCAACTTTTTTTGACTGTTTCGAAATCTGCCCGAGGCAATGTAGCACAAACTTGTTCCACGAACCGGCATAAGTTGCCGGCATACGCCGAGTTTACTTAAGGTCGCCGTTTTGTGAAAAGAGACAGACTATAATACTTAATGTAACAAAATATAAAAAATAATACATGTAGGTACTAAATTATTTTTATTACATTCAGACCATGAATTAACATTATAAATTATAACCATTGGTAAGTTCTTTTGCATTGTATTGTTTTACATTATTCTTGGTATATTAACATTTAGAATAAACAAAGATTTATATTAAAATAAATTGTGTATTTATAACTTTGGTTACATCATAGAAAACAGCCTGTCTCTTTTCACAAAACTCCTACCTGAATGCCTTGAATAAAGTTACTGGTCAAGTGTGTAAACATTTGAGTGAACTGAATAATTTAGGGGCAATTAAATCTTTTATTAAAAAGCTTTTTTGGAAGATTTTTAGGTGTTTTGTTGGTATCTTTACTGTTAGATATTCGGAAAGCTCTTGTATTACTTGTTTATTTCTACATTTTAGCTTTTTGTGTACAATTTATTTTGAATCCATACACTTTTTTTTAAATCCCAGAAAGTCGAAATCTTCAATTACATTGGGGGTCGGTCACGGAGGAGGAGGGGGGGGGGGTCAACACTTGTTCCACCTATCGACATGAAATAATATATCGGGGCTCTAGAAACGAATGACGTAGTATGACTTTCTTTTCTGAAGGGTGGGGATTGAATCCTCCCACCCCCAGTGGCCTGGCACTTGGGTAATTTAAAATTTCGACATTAATGGATTTTAAATAATGTATGCTCTAAGAAAAAATCGTACACAAGCTAAATTGTACAAATCAACAACTCATACTAGAGTTCTGCAAAATGCTTAACTGTAAAGATAGGTGTACACAACAAATAAACAGCTCCCAAAAATGTTTCTAATAAATAATTTTATCACCTGTTTAATATTAGATCCTGGATCAAAGTTGGCCGTTATAAAGCCACAAACTTCACATACGAATACATATTTATCTTATAAGATCGTGCTTTTGTGAAGCAAAATTTAAAACAAAGTTTTCTTTTAAGGTATAAGTCTTTGTTGGTTTTAAAGGTTAAGCTATATTATTTATCTAAAAGAAGAAACAGACTAACCGAAACCGACTGACTGACATATCAACGTACAGTCCACACCGCTGGGTATAGAAACTTGAAATTTTGAATTCTCGAGAATTTATTATTGGGAAATATTCTCTGAGAAAAAAGAGAATTTATCGGAAATTTTGGAGAATTTATTTTATATGTTGGAGAATTTCATGTTTTGTTTGACTGCATAAATTGGAAGAACATATTGTTTTACCCAAAGTAGTCTACAATAATTTTATCTGAAAAAATAAGGAGATAGCACTGCACAATACCTAATCTAGAAAATATTTAAATTGTAAATTAACGTTTTACGCATCTTAGTCAAAATAAAGACACATTAAATTTTTATTTCCATTATTTTCGAGTAATAGTAGTAGTAGAATCCAGCAGGTATAGGTCAAATAGCACCTACAGGGTTCCCAGCGATTTGCTAAAAGGAAATTCCCTGACATTTCCCTGATTTCCCCGACACTTCTACAGTAATTCCGACACGACAACAAAATTTTATTAGACACGGTTTATTATACCTATTGTTGTAATAAGTCCAATAAATCATATTCTAAAAAGAAAAAAGCAAATACCCTAATGTTTCAACATTTACCAATGAAAAACTAAAAATTTTACATGTTTGCAAATTAATATAAATAATACATAGTTATATTGCGCAGACGTAGAAGAACTGAGCGACATTTTCTTGCCAAGAATACTGTCAGGGAACATACTTTTCATTACAGCTACATCTTTGTCCACGGAATTAACAGATTTGTGATTTATAGGTACCATATTTAAGCACCAATCTTATTTCTGCATCAACAACGTTTTCATTTAACATAAAAGTCGATAAAAAGCTCGAATTTGATGAAATAGATTGAGTGCTTTCAGAAACCGCCTCGGAAACTACATACTACACCCACCATCAAAATCTGTAGCAGTGGTTTCTCTCCGAGATAAATTTCTTGGAGTTAGACAGCATAGCCGACACGATACTGTTGGTATTTACTGCATGTTATTTTTTTGAATAAGAAGTGCTTTTAAAATGTCTAGCAATTGCCCTATTCCCCATATTGCTAAGTTTTATTACTTTACTTTAAAGCATAAACTGCAGTAAGCCTGATATTTGTTACTCTTTACTGGCTTCAAATATTTGCCCCATTCTGGAGGATTCGAATCTGGATCTCGACATCGCATCGCACCAACATTTTAAAACAAATGTATACAAATATGTTAACTTTTCGAAAAACGCGATTATTTACTGGACATCACTAGAATCAACATAAAACATCGGGGTAAATCAACAAAATACGCGCCAGTATCGTGATCTTTCGCAACTTTAGCTAAAAAAAAAACGGAATGCGAAAATGATCGGGAAGATTGTGGATGAGATCTGTTCTGCATCTTTATTTCACTTTTAATAGAGGTATATTTCTTCGTCGTTCTAATAATAACGATTTCGATTGGTCAGAAGGACGGGACAAAATATCCACTGCACGGTGCATGTTTTATTTTCTTTCTTATTTAATACATTTATAGCGTAACAAGCTGTCTTTCTCTGAGAATGCGAAACTAAACTGATGGTTAACGGGTTGCCTATTATCGCGCGTCACCTTTCCGTACTACGAGATGCGCCCGAGATGTTATAATATAAAACATATACGAGGCGATACCGCAAAATACCGGCCTACTAGTTTCTTGTAAAAAAATAATAATTTTTAAAAATAAAATTAACGAAAGTTGCTATTTTCCCTGACTTTAAGAAAAATATCTCTATTACTAAAAATTTTCGTGTTGCCTGACGATTTTTGAATTCCCTGACATTTCCCCGTTTTCCTGTTTTACCTGACGCTAGGAACCCTGACCTAGGTATTTTAAAAGATTAGAATATTAAGAATACACAAAAATGTTTAATATAAAATAGTTTGTTTCTAGATTAAAAATAAAATCAATAGATCCCTTTAGCCGCTGTTGTTTTCCATCACTTATAACTTTTAGTCATTTTGCTTCCGACATAATATGTAGTCCAATGCACAAGCTGTAAAGCACTATGTTTTTCCTTTAAATTTTGTTTGTAATTTAATTATGGATAAACCTAACCTAACTAACTCATCTATTCATAATCATGACACCAAAACTACATTATTATCCCCTATACCACGCGGACGAAGTCGCGGGTGGAAGCTAGTTAGCAATATTTTAAATATAAATAACTTATTTGGGATACCACTGCTTTATATTACTTACCGACGTTAGGAATCACCGAAAGTTTACATCCAAAAAAATTGTATTTTTCGATTTTGTTCAGTAGCAACAAATACTGTCTCTTTTTACAGGACCACGACCTTAACTACTTGTGCAATTTACCGTCTCATAATATTCTCAATGCCAGGCGCGGCCCGTGAAATTTATATCTCTGTTTCTACTTACGGGACCCATGCCAAGTTTAGGTTTTTTAATAGTGAGCCTGCTAGGAATGTTTTGGTAAAGAAAAAAAATATTTTGTAATTTGCGAAAAAAAGTTGAATTTTTGAATTGACCCACCTGGGAAAAAAATTAACACGCTTGGGTATTTTATTCATTATTTTTTCTAAACAAATTTTACATCATTTTGTCGACAATTCTTAAATTCTATGAGAAAAGAATGTGTTAGTAGAAAGTTATAGTCATTTCAATTTTTTTTAATTATATTTTAGGATTAAAAAAATTCAAATGACTAACTTTCTACTAACACATTTTTTTCTCTTAAAATTTAAGATTTGTCGACAAAATGATGTAAAATTTGTGTAGAAAAAATAATAAATAAAATACCTAAGCGTGTTAATTTTTTTTCCAGGTGGGTCAATTCAAAAATTCAACTTTTATTCGCAAATTATAAAATAATTTTTTTTTACCAAAACATTCCTAGTAGGCTCACTATTAAAAACCTGAACTTGGCATGGGTCCCATAAGTAGCAATAGAGATATACAACTTTAAAATTTCATTCCCGCGTCTGCTCAATGCAAGGATTCTTGGACCCTGGCAGAAAATTGCTAAACGAAAAATATTTCATTTTTTTTATGGGTTATTTTTTAAATATTTGCAGATTTAGTTCAATGGACAATCTAAGCCAGTAGCTATAGGTCCAGTAGTAGTATCTTGTCCCTAGATTAAAAATGAAATTCTAAGCCCACTTACATCCAAAACATTTATCAAACCCAATAAAATATCGTCAAATTTCAAGAACGAAACTTCAGTTTTATCTATCTGTCGTTTATTAAGTTCATTTTGTTTAAAAATTAAAAACTGGTAAGTTTATTTTCCGTCGCTTTTAACCTTTTGACTATAGTGCAGTACTTAACTTACCCCAGTTCCATCCTGGCTAGTAACCTGAGCAGTTCCACTGGTAAAAAACTCATTTTGTACATCTTCAGGAGTCCCACCTTTAGACTGACTTGTACTCGTCCTGCTTGTTTCTGTAACAAAAAATTATTCGGAGGGTTAAAACAAAAACTTTAAATTTACTTCATGTCAATGGAAGAATCTAATCCAGTAGATATAGGTCAAAGAATATTAAGAATACATAAAAATTTTTAATATAAAATATTTTGTTCCTAGACTAAAAATAAAATCAAACAAGCCCACTTACCCTTAAAAATATAAATCAATAGATCCTGTTAACTGCTGTTGTTATCCATCACTTATAACGTTTAGTCATTTTGCTTCCGACATATTATGTAGTATGTATGTAATCCAATGTACAAGCTGTAAAGCACAATGTTTTTCTTTTAAATTTTGAATATTGTATAATTCTTTTATCTTTTTTCTTGATAAATAACGTTTATAACGTTTTCAGTATTTTAAAAAATATTTTTCAAGCTAATTATTTTTCTGTATTTCAAATTTTAGCCTTTGCCTCTAACATTTTGTGTTTTTAAACTTTTATTCGTACTGCTTTTTAAAATAAGCCATGTATAAGTGCGAGCAAGCATTTGTTCACGAAAGTCGTGGTTTTAAGAGACAGATTATTTTTATTATGTAACAGAATTTAAAAAATACAGTTTCCTTTGATTCTTTGATATAACCGTTTGTTATATCTAAAGGTTGTTATTCAAAAAATATAGTAAGCTTATAGCCTCAAAATCCTTACTAATGGTTTATTATTGACATTTTCTGTAAACAAGATGTTTAAAAGACATGTGCCGTCGATTAAAGGGAAATTCTTTGAAAGAAACCAAGGCAAGAAGTCCATATGAACATGAGTAAGCAGATGTTTTGTTTTAAAGATAGAGGGTGTTAATGTTTTTATATTCTCTGTACTTGTTAAAGCCAATGTGCAATTATTTGTGGGAAAACTAAATCAGTGAGGTTCTTAATAAAATTGCATGTATCACCTAAACGAAGTGAAAATTGAAAAGTATGAAGAGGTAAGTTTTGTTAAAAATCAGTTTTATTAAAAAAATATTTTACCGTCTTCTCATATGCACGCCCCTGTAGGACATGTCAGTCTTTTCATAGTGAGAATTACATATGCTTAATTTAAGTAATTTACACAAAAATTGCATGAAAATCAAACCCAAGCCATTTTTTAACAATTTTGAAAAAACTGAAAAGATTTAACACCCTGTATCTTTGAAACAAAGCATCTGCGGACCCATGTTCATACTTTTTACTTTATTTTCTTTCAAAAAATCTCCCTTTAAGAGATGGCACATGGTTTTTGAAACACCCTGTATATGGTAACACATAAAAGACAATCACAAAAGAAAACAATGCCATTTAGACATTTTTTAAAATCTATATTTCAACTAAGTAAATCTTTTTTATACATATGTATGTATATTACGTATACCTTATCTAAATAGCAAAGAATTTGCCAGTATGAATGAGCTTTTATAAATCAGTCAGTTTTTTCCCATATTAACAACAACTTGTTTATTTTAATGGACAAATATAATAGCTCTGTTCGCAGAGAACACACAAACCGATCAGCGCCAATCAAGTTTAAGCTATTTGGTCACATGACAGTTTGCGGACTGGTTTCCAGTAATTTTATTGGCTCTGACTAGTTTGTGATTCCTCCGCGAACAGAGCTAATATTGTCGATAAGTTTGACAAAGAAATCATGCTTTTACGTTCGGTGGTCTTGTGAAAAAAGACAGACTCTTTTGTATTATTAAACAAGTTCAATAAAATACGTTTTCTTTGATATCGACTTTTGTTGATTCCATGTTTATATCAGTAGAAACTGTACTTTTAGACTTTGTTCAATAGCAACAATAGCCTTTTTCACAAGACTTCGTCCTTAAATTGCCTTTTTTTAAACAGGTATTGCAAAATAAAGTTAAGATTTTCTCCATTTGGTATTTGACGTCTTAACTTCTTATTTTGGCATTAATAATCAGATGTTTTACCCCACAACATATTTAAATTGATAGGGGCTTTAAAGAAAAAAATATAAAGGCAGACGACAATTAAACAAAGTACACCAAAGTGTCGAGTAAGTCGGTGTGAGTATTTCTAAAAAAATAAAACTGACTAAGAATTTTACAATGCATGTCAAATATACGAGATTCGTAACAATTTGTTGCTAATATGGACCTATAAACTTTGCCTAACTTTAAGAAATTAGATTTAATAAATAAACTAATGAGGTTAACAAGAAAACACAAGAAGTCAAACCTGAAGAACTGGATGAGTAGTTGTATGTTATTAAGACGAAGACTTGATCAGGGTACCGGCAGTCGTTCTCTGAAAAAGAAAAAAAAACAGGTAATAAACTTTAAAATAAAATATCATTCAAGTAAACACTATTAGGTAGGTGGTGGTGGTAGGTTGGTGAAAAATTGGTGGAAACCTAGTGCTAGTAGAATCACGGAAATATTGTCATGGATATTCCGAACGCACCCTGCATATACAGGGCATTGCAACACTCTTATCAACAGGTGGTTTGCTGCCCAAAACCAGGAAAGAAAATTTTTATTAATATACAGCGTGTCCAGAAACCATCTCTTGATCAGATGGGAAACTTTTTTATTTTTGACTTTACGGAAAAAAACTTATTCTTCATAAAAAGTTCTGCTTGTTGAGAAAATAACACAAAATTTGTCCCAGCATATACGGGGTGTCAAAAAAAGTAAAAACGATAAATGCCGTAGAAGGAAAACTATCTGTAATTTTAATTGCAAAGTATAATAACGTAACAAAGTGTCGTCCAAAACTGAAAAATGATCGAATATAAAATTTGACAAAATAACTTTATGGCCATTCATTTGGTAAATTTCATATTCGATCACTTTTCAGTTCTGGAGGACACTTTCTTACGTCATTGTAGGTACTTGCAATTAAAATTAAAGATAGTTTTCCTTTTACGGCATTTATCGTTTTTACTTTTTTGACATCCCGTATATGCTGGGTAAAATTTTTTTATTTGAGTGTTATTTTTCACAACAAGAAGAACTTTTTAAAAGGAATACCTTGTTTCAGTAAAGTTAAAAATAAAAAAGTTTCCATTTGTTAAGATGGTTTCTGGACACGCTGTACATAGATCCCGAGAATAGGGCGGGGTCCGTAGATCACGTGATTTCCCATTTCCGTCGGTCTGAATATCGGTGCGAAAACTACTTGACCAAAAAAAATATGAAACTTTGCATTGCCTTTGCTCGAAACCAACCACACTTCTGGTAAAATACATACAGGGTGAACAGCTTTAAAAAATTAATTTCGTCTTTTTCATTGGTGTATTGATCTAGACTTAGATGATTCATTTTATAAAAAATAGGTCAAGTGCAAGCTGTACTTGCACAATTAGCGTTCCGTGCCATCAGCAAACCTGAGCAAACCTCGGCCGCCCGATCTCCGTCCATCTGACGCACTATCCGCCGCCGACGGCACCAACACCGTATCACATCGCGTATGCGCGGAGCTGAGTGGGCCAAATTAAATGTAAGGACAACAAAAGTTGTTCCTTATATCGTGAGAAATATTTGTTGTCGAAAAACTTTTTCTCTGAAACCGATGGTTCAGCAGTTATATGGAAATAAACAATTAAATCGTTTATAACAATTTACCGCGCTCGAATTTTTCAATCCTGATAATTTTCGCTCAATCTACACCTAATTCTTAATGTTCGTGATTTTTTTGAACGATCCTTCTGGTGATGAGGGTGGGGGACAGCAATTTTTAAGCTTTTTTCCCGAAAAATGTGTAAGAAAGTGCAACAAAAAATACATATAATATATATCGTTGAATTCGTGCTTCAATAAGCTTTCATTTGACACGCTACACGATTATGATTAACTTTTTATACTTCACGTCTATAATTGGGCCACCACACTCTATCTCTGTGCCAAATTTCAGTTTTGTGTCGCATAGTTTCAGAAAAAATCGCCTGTGGCAGACGGACGGACGGACGCCGAAGTGATTCCATGTGTTCCATTTCACGGAACACTAAAATCATATCTTATACATATACCTACACGGTGTCCGAAAAGTCATAGTATGGGCAAACATGTTTGCTATTAGTAAAGAATGAGACATCAAATTTTAGGGGTATTTTATGGGTTAATAAATCTACTTTTTATGTAATTTAATTGTTTCAACCCCCTTGAGGGGTGACGCTAGGGAGTTGAGTTAAAAAATTTTAAATGCAACTCTATGCCGCGTGGTATCTCATTTTGAAGGTCATCAATAAAGAAACATTTTACCGCAAACCCGAGGTCCGTATCTTAATTCGTTTTTAAATGGCAAGCCTTACTTTAAAAGTTGTTCAAAATGATCACCATGAACTTCTTGGCAGTAATAAAGTCGATTTTGGAACTCACTTCTCACATTTTCGAGAATGGCAGGTGATACTTCTTGGCAGCGTTCCAAAATCGACTTTATTACTGCCAAGAAGTTCATGGTGGTCATTTTGAACAACTTTTAAATAAATAAGAAAACAGAAATAAAGGAAGGTATATACTTAAATTTTTTTTTCACCATTTTTAATTTCTATAGGCTGCCATTTAAATACGAATGAAGATAAGGACCTTGGGTTTGCGACAAAATCTTTCTTTTTTGACGACCTTTAAAATGAGCTACCACACGGCATAGGGTTGCATTTAAAGTTTTTGACCTCAACTCCCTAGCGTCACCCCTCAAGGGAGTTCAAATAAAGTTAAATTACATAAAACAGTAGATTTATTAACCAATAAGATATACCTAATATTTGGTTTCTCTGTCTTTACCCATAGCAAAGATATTTGTCCATACTAAGAGTTTTCGGACACTCTGTATATAGTCAAGGCCCTTGCCGCTGATATAAAGAAAAGCACATTTGATTCATCAGATACAGGGTGGATAACTGAATAATATAAAAGCTTGTGTCTATTTTTTCTCTAATTGACGCACTATTGACCTGAAACAAATATTGCTTGGGTTTGCTTAGGTTTCTTGACTGGTTGTATTTTCATGCGCGCGCGTGTCATACAGGGTGTGCTAAGGCCCATCCACGCTTTCAGTTTAGTTACAATTTAGATTTTTTATACAATACAGGGTGAAAAAATAAAACAACATATCTTTTAGTCATTAGTTTGCAATACCTCTAGAGCATTAGGTTAAAAAATATTTTATACAAAGCACATGATTTTACATGAAAAATTAACTGTTAAAGTTTTATACAGGGAGGAAATTTTTTAAAAAATCTAGTTTTCCTGTGAATGTGCCTAGCTTTCCAACACCCTATATAGTGTCCTGAAACGAATGATATATTCTAAGTCTAGCTGTTTTAGCTAAAGTAACACTAGTCTTAGTACAACTTCCGTCTGCAAATTTTTTGATTTTTTTAAATTTTAAGATGCTTTTTTTATTGAAATTTGGGATTAAGGTCGTAGTTTTGCTAAAAGAGGCAGACTAGTCATTGTTAAACAAAATTAAAAAAATACAGTTTTCTTTCATATAACCTTCTGTTGCTTTTAGAAGCTATTATACAGAATAATATAAAGCAATATAACTCCTAAAAACCAAACCAAATCATGTTCTAAAGAAACTGCATTTTTTTAAATTTAACTTAATAATAAAAATAGTCTAAATTTAGGTCAATAACTTGTTTTCAACAGATTTGGAAGGAAGCACAAAAGGCTGAAACCCAGGGAGCCCTTTTTAAATCCTGGATGATTGGCTGCCCTAGTTGCAACTTTAGAGATAAGTTTGTTTTTTCTTTATTTAAATATGAAATCAGTTTACGTATCTTTTTTGTCAATCGATTTTAACCGAAAAAAATTTAGGTAGCTTAGCTGCTTTTACAAAAATAAACCTGTAATAACGTTTTTTAGGTTAAAAATGTTGTATTGTAGGAGATTTTCAATTGAAAAGAGTTATAATTTTGAAGCACATTCTATAACACTTTTTGATAATTGTTATTTTTAAAATTTTGAATTTTAAAAAAATTTTTAACCCTTTTGAGTAGGTTTTATTCCTAGTACTGCTATGTTATTTGCTAGAAAGGATCAATGACATTTTGGTGTAGACATAAAAGAGGCATCTAATTTTTTATACAGTCCCAACTTTCGATTTTTGAACCGGTAAACTAAAGGTGCGCGCACACTTAGACGAAGCGTCGCGAAGCGATTAGAAGAGAACTTTATCCGTCCAAGAAACTTACGTGCAATCAAATGGAAGCCCGCACAACGCTTCTCGACGCTTCAGTGTGCGGGCTCCCATTTGATTGCATGTAAAGTTCTTGGATGGATAAAATTCTCTTCTCTTCGCTTCGCGACGCTTTGCCTAAGCAAAAATTTAACTTTTTTTCGCAAATTACAAAATATTTTTTTTCTTTACCAAAACATTCCTAGTAGGCTCACCTGAATTTAGTATGGGTCCCGTATGTAGCAACAGAGATATACAACTTTAAAATTCCTGTGGGCGCCCACCGTTAGTGCCGCTCCAGTAGCATTACATCGCGGGGAACTCGGCCGCAGCAGCAGTTCAATTTTTGGAATTCTTTAAAATAAACGGTACGCCGCCGGGCCACGCGGTACCCCCTACGAGCGAGTTGAACTCGCACTTGACCGTCTTTTTTTTTATTTCACGTGAATATACATACGTACTTAATTTTCGGCATCGACGCCTCTGGTAACAGATCAAAAGTGGCCAATCTTAGTGATGATCAAAAGTTCAAGAGACGAATTAAAGAAACTGATCGAACTAACGAATCTCGCCGCTATCTTCAAACCCTTGCCAACTAAAATATTAAATACAGGTCATTTGACTTTCTGGCTTCTAAAGTAAATATTTTGCAGAAAACGAAAAGCTGCTTAAAAACTGCTGAACGATATTTAAATACCGAGCACATTTTATTCACAGCCTAATTTATTTTGTCACCAGCCGACTGATAATTTCACCACCCAATTAATAATTTTACTGCTCGAATACATTTCGGACTACCCAACGGGATAGATATTTGTTACTTAAAGTTTTATTATGCCGACCACATGAATTATATTTTGCCCATCATTGTTTCACAGGCAGTTTATTTAAAGTATTGACAGAAAATTATTATACCACCCGAGTAATTTTTTTGCCGGTTGGGCTTACCTACCTACTTATTTAAATCGCAGCAGAAATAATTACTAGCCTTTCAGAACTCCTCGCGAACATTTTCAAATGTACCCATATCAACAGTGCAACAGGCAGCAGTTATTCTTTGTTGTAACTCCAAAAGAGAGTTCGGCTGTGTTACAAACACTTTTTGTTTTAGCCTTATAAAAAAAACTGCCCAAGGGTGTTAAATCAGGCGACCTGGCAGGCCATTCGGTAGGACCTTGACGTCCAATCAAATGGTCGGGGTAAAGTTTCCAAATATTGCCTTACGTTTCTGCCAAAATGGAGGGCGTACCATCCCGTTGGAAAACTGTTTCCATGTCAAATTCATGAGGATTCTCTTTCAGTATTTCAAGAATTAGAGGCTTCGTTTCTTCTTAAATTTTTTACGAATATCAAAGTGCTAAAATTTTGTCACGCCGCTTTTTTTTTGTTAATGCCATAAATGCTCTGAAATTTTTACACAATAATCTACTTGACAAGAGCTTTAAAATGATGTATTACACATACACAACCCCCTTCCAATTTTGTTCGAAATGGCGCGCAGCCGATATCTTGAATATTAAAAGTATGAAATTCATATCAAAAAGTAGTATTTCTAATGTTATAGAAGTGTGGTAAATTTTAAATTTTTGTTTACAAGCTCAAAAAATAAAAAGAGTGGGGGGGGGGGGGGGTATATCGGAGACGATTTTTTTTCATAGCAGCTAAACTAAGCAATAGCAATATTTACAAAATATCAAAAGAGTAAAGATGCAGCTAAATACTCTAAGGTGTATACAGGGTGTCCGAAAGTCTCAGTGTGGGCTTTGCTATTAGTAAAGACAAAGACACCAAATTTCAGATGTATCTTACTGGTTTATAAATCTATTTCTTGTATAATATAACTTTTTCAACACCCTTGAGGGGTGACGCGATGGGGTCGGGGTCAATAATTTTAAATGCAACTCTATGCCGTGTGATACCTTACTTTAAAGGTCTTCAAAAAATAAACATTTTACTGCAATCCGGAGGTCATTATCTTAATTCGTAACGACAATTATTTAAAAATTAAAAATCGTGAGAAAAATAAAGAATTTAAATACATACCTTTATTTTTCTTATTACTCTAAAAGTTGTTCAAAATGACCATCACGAACCTCTTGGCAGTAATAAAGTCGATTTTGGAACTAACGTCTCACATTTTCGAGAACGGCAGATGTTACTTTTTGCCAAAATCGACTTTATTACTGCCAAGAAGTTCATGGTGGTCATTTTGAACAACGTTTAAAGCAATAAGAGAAATAAAGGTACTGAAATTTTTAATTTTTTTCATGATTTTTAATTGTTATAGGCTTGCAATTTAAAAACGAATAAAGATACGGACCTCGGGTTTGCGGTAAAATGTTTCATTTTTGAAGACCTTTAAAATGAGGTACCTACCACACGGCAGAGGGTTGCATTTAAAATTTTTGACCTCAACTCCCTCCTAAGGTGGTTGTAAAGTTAAATTACATAAAAAAAGTATATTTAGTAATACCTAACCTAAAATTTGGCGTCTCTATCTTTACTAATAGCAAAGATATTCGCCCATACTAAGACTTTTCGGACACCCTGTATAATATTTTAAATTTGGGAATTCATATTGGCAATAAGGTGACATTTAGTGACACTTTAAAATCTTGCTGTCATTGAAATAGATGACATCTAAGAATCTATTCTAAGCATCTTCTAGCAGCATATAGCTATGTCAATTTTTTATAAATAAACTAGTTACGATTGTTATCCAAATATTACGTAAATATGCTTGTTCCAACTACGATTTTGCCATTAAAAATGATTTTAATAAGAACTTAAAACGTGTAACAGACAACAACCTAACATTTAGCGGATAAATAGATGCGAGTTTAGGTGAAAAGTATTAGCAATTCTAAATATAGACGGCAAATAAGGTTGATTATTAAAATCTGTACAGGTTTACCGGTTGCCTTTCTCCTTGATTTAAACTACTAAAAATTTATTCTTGCTTCACCTTAATTCTTGAGATTGTAGTCTACTAAAATACTTTTTAAGGCCGTGGTCTTGCGAAAAGACAGATACTATTTTTGTTATTGAACAAATTTTAAGAAATTAAGTTTCTCTTGATATAAATTTTGTTGATTTTAAAAGTTAATATACAGGGAATAATACAAAGTAATGAAATCCTAAAAAACAGTAAAGTTACTACTAATACATAGCCCAAATATAGAGGACATACTTTGGTACCTACCATTATTACCATACCAGTACCATTTTATTTTGTCTAATATTCAAAAAATACCACCCCTTTTGATAAAACCACACAGTTAAAATAATAAGTATATACAGGGTGTCTAAAATAGGTGATACCACTATTGCTATCTGCGAAACGGTAAAAGATATGAGGTCAGTTAAATTAGAGAAAATGTGCCATTAGTCCCTATTCATATTCCGGTTATGGAGTTGCCAAATTCTCTATAGTTTCTTATCTACAGGAGATTTTTAAGAAATAGTCAAAAATTTAATTCTCAAATACTTATCTCGAAAACTGTTATAGTTAGAAAAAAATTGCTTTTACAAAAATCACACGATTTTTTCCCTTCTATAAAGTAACGATATTGTTTTGATTATACCACTTGTTTTTATTGAGTTACTGATACTACCTTGTTCTTTTCAAATACGGACCTGGACTTTTTGCTGCATTTTTTGAAAGAATTTAATTTATTCTCTAATTTTGGACACCCTGTACCCATCTCCTAAACGAAGCTGTTAAGGAGCATAGATTATTGGAACTTTTTATCGTTAAATAAAGTCAGCAACCACGTCCCAAAGTTTGTGAAAGTATTTTTGAATCACCCTGTATAGTTTTTACACTTTGCGCCAACTTTAAGTCAAGTAAACTAAAGTTTAACAAACAATTTTTATGAAGAATACCTAATTTTTTTATGAGAAATCAGGAATATCTACATATGTAATTATTGTATTGCAAACTGTTTTTGAACATCCTCTTTTAAAATTTGTCAAATAAAATAGGTAGGTATAGGTACATATTTTTTAATAAAGTAAATCACTTCGCAATGTTACAGGGACAATATTTTAAAAACATTGTACCTAAATACCTACGTAAACTTGTTGAAGGATTGTAAGTATAATAATTTTAAAATTGTAAAAATTCGAAAAAGCGGTTTTTAAATTTCTAATAAGATTAAACAACAAAAAATAAATGTGGACCCACCTGGGAAAAAGTTTACACGCTTAGGTATTTTATTTATTATTTTTTCTAAACAGATTTTACATCATATTGTCGACAATTCTTAAATTTTCACAAAAAAAAACATGTTAGTAAAAAGTTATAGTCATTTGATTTTTTTTTAAAATTATATGTTAGGTTTAAAAAAATTCAAGTGACTGAACAGTGATATAACTTCCTATTAACACATTTTTTTCTCTTAAAATTTAAGAATTGTCGACAAAATGATGTAAAATTTGTTTAGAAAAAATAATAAATAAAATACCTAAGCGTGTTAATTTTTTCCCAGGTGGGTCCATTCAAAAATTTAACTTTTTTTCGCAAATTAAATTTCTTTTCTTTACCAAACCATTCCTAGTAGGCTCAATATTAAAAAACCTAAACTTAGCATGGGTCCCATAAGTAGGTACCAACAGAGATATACAACTTTAAAATTTCACGGGCCGTGCCTGTAACACACGCAGGACCTACCTAAATAAGGAATTATTTATAGGGCACATAACTCAACACCAAAGCAAAATAAGGTAAAAAAAAATGCGAAATACAAAAAAAAAACAAATTTTACCAGTCACAGAACAACATGGAATGTTTTAATCACTGTAAGCACATACACTAAATAAAAAATAATTTTCGTAGAAATTGCTGTGCCGCCATGACACCTTTATAACGCACACGTTTTGGATCCCTTACACCAAACACACATACCTGTCGCGATATTTTAAAAGTAAAACAGAGCTTAATAGATTATTTTAGAATTTTTATAATTTAGCAAGGGTTTTTCACTGTGAATTTCTTTTGTAATAAGTAATAATCATTTAATTCGACTCCCAGCAAAGACGGCCATTGTGTGCCGGCCAGATACATATTTGCACCCCGAAATAAATTAAGGTATTTTCATTATTTAGCGCATAAAAAGTCATTACACATGCTTCACAAGAATCTGGCGTCTTTCAGTACAATTTTGCGACATTATTGATATTTTAAAGTAGAGGAATCAATAAAAATCAATATTTACAAACCTTGCGCACTGCAAAATTAACCATACGACGAACACCACACAGCAGAAAGAGACAACATGGCGCAGATGGCGCATCACAGATAGAGGACGAAGGAGATCCACTGGAGGATCACGGGAAAAATTTGCGATGTTGCCAACGTGATATAATGTTTAATCAGGAAAGAGATAATTCAATTTGGTAAAAGAGATTATTTAGAAAATACTAGGTAATAATGAGAAGTATGTGGTCTTGTTTCGAGAAATATATACAAAGTGGTGTAGCAAAAACTCCTCAAATAATTTGAAAACTATTTATTTTCGTAAAAAAGTCAGAAACACGCGTAGATTTGCGCATGTTTGCTCGGATTTATCAAAGAAAACCCCTCACTTTTTAGTGTTCCGTGAAGTGTTCCGGAACACTTATGGGATCACTTCGGTGTCCGTCCGTCCGTCACAGGCGATTTTCTCTAAAACTATTCAACGTAAAAATTTGAAATTTAGCACAAAAATAGAGTGTGGTGGCCCAATTATAGACCTGAAGCATAAAAAGTGCATTTTGATTCTGGGGGTTAATTTCAGGGGGTAAATTGGGAAATGGAAAAAAAAATTTCAAGGGCATCGTGTAGGGTGTCAAATGAAAGCGTATTGAAGTACCAATTCAACAATATATATATGGTGCATTTTTTAAAACATTCTTTGTGAAAAACGCTTTAAAATTGCTGTCCCTCACCCTTATCATCAAAAGGATCGCTCAGAAAAACCTGGAAAAATCATGAGATTGAGCGAAAATTATCAGGATTGAAAAATTCTAGCGCGATCAATTGTTATAAACAATTTAATTGTTTATTTCCTTATAACTGCTGACCCAGAGAAAAAGTTTTTTTGACAAAAAAATATTTCTCACGATGTAAGGACGTTTTTAAAATATTTAATTTGGCTCAGTTGAAACGCTCTCCACTCAGCTCCGCGCATACGCGATGTGATACGGTATTGGTGCCGTCGGCGATGGTAAGCGCGGCAGATGGGCGGAGATCGGGCGGCCGAAGTTTTTCTCAGGTTAAGTGGGGGCTGATGGCACGGAACACTAGATTGCACTTGCCAGATCTTCTTTAAATGGGAACATGGTATGTTATACATCGTTTTCAACGTTATTTAATACGGAATATGCGTTATTTAATACGGAATATGACTATACATTGATTTAAAGCTGCATTTAAAAATTAATGGATAATTAATTATGGACAAGATTCTACATGGAGTAACTTAATGTTTCTTCTCAAAAGTCGTTTAGACCCCGAACTAAATTAAAACAAAACTTTTCCATAAATTATTATAAATAGATGACCAGTATAGAAATAAGTTTAATAAAATCTAAAAGAGCGGGACTTCTACGACAAAAAATAGTTTATTTTTTTAATCTTTCACTATTTATTTAAATTTACTATTAATTTATGTAAAACATTGTTATCTTTGTTATTTTCAAAAGA